>VZRF01008828.1:49250-115532 GCA_013396875.1 Vireo altiloquus
AGGAAAAAAAAAAAAAAAAAAGTGATGAAAGCACCAAAACAGGAATCCAATTTGTATATGCAAAGTCAGTAATTTGAAAACCACAATTCTTCATTTGTGTCATCTGCCTTTTTGGCCTGACATTTAGGAGACCCAGTAGTGGAAATTCCAGAGCAAGCACCTCAAGAAGCTTCTGAAAGAGCTGCCATGAAAGCTTCCCAGAAGCCATTACCCTCCATGGGTGGCCAGGCAAACTGCCCCCAAACCCACACGCTCCATCATCCTTTCATTCTTTGCCTTGTGATATCCCATGCAAGTCATGCGTTCTGTAGAGGAGGAAGCCAAGGACAGCTGCAGTACCATCTTGCGTCAGGTTAGTTCTTAAAAAGTTTTTTCCAAGACAAAAAGCTCATACAATGCTTTCTAGAGATTAGTATGGAAATAACAAGTTGCAGAATCGAATTCCCTGTTCATTTTGAAGAAGGTGTTCTGCCCCAGCAGGAAATGCTCTGACCCCTTGCAAAAGGGCAGCATTTTCACCATATACATTTTGCATGACAAAACAGGAAATCGAGTAACACAATAATGACCCGAAACCATTTCAAGCCACAAAATTCCGGCCTGCCTGCCAGGAAGGGTTCTCCTGTGGTCAACCGTGGCTTGAAAAGAGAGAGAGAGAAATGATTGTCTGTTGTTGTAAAAGGAGTAAAAAGGTAGGGTTTTTTTGAAAAAAAGAAAGGTGCTGAAGGTCCATGCGGCCGGGAAGCTGAGCGTGTCGGGGGGCCCGTGGGTCCCCTGCCCGAACACGTGTGAGCGGCCGAGCGAGGAGCCGCTGCGCCCCGAGCACCTGGCGGCGCGGCCCCGCCGGCCCGCCCTGCGNATTATCCCTGTAATTTTTTGTCGGGGTGCTCCAGCCGGCTCCCGGCGGAAAGGGTGGAACGCTTCTCAGAGGATCCCCGCGGCTCCTGGGGAAGGTAGGCAACAGCGAGTGCAATCGGAGGGCTGGGGCCGCGGCTCGCCGCGCACCCTTTGTCTCCGAGCCGCGGCCGCGCAGCGCGGGCCGAAGCGCAGAGCCCGCCGCCGCCGCGCTTTGTCCCCGCCGCCCGCGCAGCCCTCCCCCATCCCCGCAACACGCGTCTGCGAGCCCCCTGCTCGCCCGCTGCGAGCCCTAAGAATGCAGGCAGCGAGCCGCAAGGGGCTGGGGCAGCGGGGCCGGCGCGGCCATGCGGCATCCTCCGCGGCCGGGGGCGATGCTGCCCTAGCCGCGTGCTTAGGGCATGCACAAAACACACAGACAAACGAAACCAGCAGAAATAAAACAAAAACCTGGCAGTTGGCGGCTACGGGCTTCCTCTGGCAGCGAAGAAAAAAAAAAATAGTAGTAATAATCAATGAGTTTGCCGCTGATGAGGGCCGGGTCGCGGGTGCCGCAGCTCCCGCAGCGTGCGCGGCCGCGGTGTAACCGTGCCCGGGGATCGTTCCTGCCTCTCCCTTAAACCCAGCACTGCCACGGGGTCAGTGCAAGTCTTACGGAAAATGCAGGCTGGGCCCACGGCGCGCACGCGTGTGCGTGGTGCCCGTAAATACATAGTAACAGCTGAGGTGGTCGCTTTTAATGAGCCAGGCGAGAACAAAAAGAGGCCGGAGTGAATGCCCGGGTGTGCGCTGGCTCACGTGTGTGTGCGTCCTGCTCGCTCTTGGGGCAGGGGGCTTGTTCCATTGTTCTGCACAGTTCCTAATGCAACCTGTAGCTAGGATGTGTCTGTCTCCTTGTGAAAGAGGAGACGATGAGCTGTGTAAAGCCGTGTTTTGTTTATGTGACATTGGAAGGACTGAAATAAACCCTGGATCTGGCAGCTCGTTTTATGGAAGGAGAAGCTATAGTCTCCTTGTGCCTCCAGCTGAACTCACCTCGTGTCCTTAGGCTATTCAGCGTCCCCAAGTGCTGCAGGGCATTTCTACCAACTTCTAGCCCAAATTAAAAATAGGAACCTGTGCTTTGCGGTGGTTCATCCATCTTCGGGTTTGTTTGGCTTTCACATGTGCTTGAAAGGCAAACTAACATAGAACAGACATTGTTCTAAAAGTATAGTGTAAGAAAAAGGTACATGTTAGTTGATAAAATATATTGCAGGAATAAAAAACAAAGCAAAAATTCCTCACACTCCGAGTCTAACCTTCATAAATCAGAAGTAAAAACAGCTACAGGGGAAGAAAGAAACAGCATCCTCCATCTAAATTTTACTTCATTTGCTAGCAAAACACCAACTTTGTTTAAAAAGCCTCTGAAAGGAAATTCCATCTGTTGCTGAAGGACGTAGGTATCAATAACTGCCCTTTCCAGGCCGGGAGCCCCTGCCGAAATGGCGCTGAAATCCGCTTGCAAAACCTGCATGCAATCTCCGTACTGCCATATTGCTGGTAAGCAGAGGCCTTCTGCTGAGGCTCGGTGGAAATTCACTGACTAAAATGGGATCTGCTTCACTGTCGTACAAAATGACTCCTATTTGACTTTGCCTTTTTGGAAGGTCGGGTTTTTTTCTTTTTAAGAGGCACCATAGAGAGAGCACTTCACTGAAGCACACTGCAACATCCTCTGTCTTGTCACTTGAGACTATTTATGCTGTAGTTGGACCAACTGGGCTCTCCAGCCCGGGTGAGGCTGAGAGGCAGTTGTTGGCAGTGAGCGCCAAGCTGCACATACCCGTGTGCAGAGTATTATCCCCGGGGTTGTTTGAGGCTTTCTGCAGACTGCTGTAAAACATGGAGGATCAATTGTCCTTCGTGCCCAAATCCTGCTTTTTGCAAGGGTTTTAAAGGATGGAAAGGGAGGCAGTGCTCTCTCGGCCTTCCTGCTTGCAGGCTGCTCATCCTGGGTCTCTGTCCTACATTTTGTCTGTGTTTTGGGAGGCTGTTCTTTAGCAGGGTAAGAGTGGTGCCTGAGCAGAAATGGGACTCTCCTTGCTCCTGTGCTCTCCTCTCTCTTTTTAGCATCGTGCTCATTTCTGTTGAAATCTGCGTAGTGAGCAGTGTGACAGTAACCATCACTTAAAAGTTTGTATTGTGAAGGCAAGTGTATGTTGCGGAAATATTTAAATATTTTAAGCCTGAATTCAGTTTTCTTTCTGATGGATACTTACTGCTGTGACCTTAATCCAATCCAAGAAGTTTGAGCGGCTGCTCTTGGGAAAAATGGCAGCTTTTTCATGTTTTACAGTTAACTCTCATAATATTTGTCCAAGCTTATCAGGCGAATATTGCTCTGAGCCTCTTACAGTCAAGAAAACTGCAGCAGAGAAATTACTTGCAAACTGGGGCAGAAGAAAAGTGAGTTACTCATGAACTTACACAAAGGATTCTTCCTTCTGTAGTATAAAATTTATTTAAATGGGAATTTCAGAGCTGCTGTTTAACCCTTAGAAATACATCTGGGTGGTGTGTTTTGTTGCAGTGACCCATAAAGCCCCACTCATACAGCATTTCCACTTTCTGTGGAAGACAAGAGTGTGTTTATTTGTGGCGGTGCGTTGTGGGATCTCTTCTGTTGAGAGGATTTCACAAAGAAATATAATTAGGAAAAAATGTGACTATATTCCTCGCCAAATGCCTTTCCTAAATTGACTGGGAAGGGCTCAAAACAAAAACGTACTTAAAACCATTTTCCTTTATGGCTCATCTTTAAGTTTTTTGCCTAAAGTAATGAATCACTGGGTGAATCAGGCTGGGATTTTATGGTTTCTTATTTGCCTGCTTTTGATCAGCTGAGTAGCCTGTTGAGATGTTATTTGGGGACTGTTTTCCCTTTCTTTGTGGCAGCATGGAAGGGCAGTGTAGAGAGTGATGGGGCAGAGTAGGAACATTTTCCTGTTGCAGCACAAGGTCATGCACTGCCACGAGAAAGGTTGACAATCCACATTTGTTCTCATCACTTTTGTTTTATAGCATCCTTCTGAGCTTCCTTCCCAAGACTTCTGTCGCCTGTTTTCCCACCCCCCCATCTTATCTTTTTAACTGTTTGCATCCTGCATCCCCCCTGTCGTGGGGGCTGTGAGAGAGAGGAGCCTGGGGATGAGAGGTGGTGACTTGCAGACGCCAAGCAAACGGCTGCAGCAGCTGCAAGGCCTTGCAGCCACCACGCTGCCCTCATCCTGGCGCCCTTGCCCATGGGCAGGACAGGCGTGTGCCAGCACCTCTTTCGTTCTGTGTGGCACCCTGGCCCCAACCGGGACACCACTGGGGCCAGGCTCAACCCGCTTCCTTCCACTGCTCCTGTGGCTGCAGCCTGCTGCAGAGGGGCAGAGCTGAGGAGCTGGAGGCAATGACATTTCAAGCACTGCAGATGTTTGCTCAGTGGATGTGAGTCAGTCTTTAATTTCCAAGCTCTTTGTTATCTCAGTGGCTCTTCTCTAATCTCTCCATTTTGTCCTTCCTGTAGATGAGGAGTAAATCTGGAGCTTTATGTTCCTTATGTCAGGTGTCACTAATGTGGAACAAAAAAAGGAGATAGTTGCTTCCCTGCCTCCCAATGTGATACTGTTACGTATAAAGCCTATTCTTGCTTTTTGTCATTGAAGTGAATAGTCCGTACAGAGAGTTTCAGGCTCTGTGTTTCATTATTTATATCCATGGTGTCTTACTGGTTATATGGCTCTTCTCTGAAAGAACTTTCAAAAGTAGGAGCAAAGAAAGACGTATCACGTCTCAGGCTTTGCAGGAATAAAAACAGCTTGTGCGAAACTCAAGTGCAGGGTTCTGATGACTTCTAATCAGCCAACAGGAGTTCTTGGCAAAACTCCCTTTGAGAAGAAAGTTGAAGAAAGTTACATTTTGGCTTTTGAGCAAATTAACTTGAATTCCATAGTTTAAAAGTGTTTCGCGTGTGTTGGATATTTACCAACCCCAAGACAGTTTGACTGCAGGAAGCACGCAGTGAACGAAGTGCCCAGTGAGTGTGAAAGGGTACGTTGCAAAAACCATACCCGGAGATGGACTAGATACTGTGCAGCTTGACCACTTACCCAAATGCCTCTCGCATACTGGCTCCGCTTTTGGGCAGCCATGTGCCTTAAGATGACACTTTTTGAACTGTGTCGTTTACAGGATATGAAAAAGAAATGGCATGTGAATTAAGCAGTAGTGATTACTACTAGGAGTGATGATGTTCTTAGAAACACAACCTCTGGTGACGTGTTTTCTGAGATTACACCTCTTCCATGTACGGCCTAGAAAGGATTCATGCAGAAACCAGAAGAAATAAAGATAGATTGCCTGTACTATCATTTTTTTTTCAAATATAAATTTTTGATCCCATTACTGCTCTTGTGGAATTTTAACAGTCCAGAAAACTGGAGTTGCAGGGATTTTTTCTTATGTTTCACAAGTCAACAGAGAAAATGACCACAGTTCTTGGAATGTGTTTTAATGGCTTGTGAAGGTCTCAGTGTCCTTGAAAATAATAAATTCATTTTATCTTCTTGTGTCATCTCATAGTCCTCCTGAAGTTGTGACCAGTTATAATCTTTCCCATATTCTGCAAGGAATACAACAAATAAATTGTCTGTAATGGCTTTTACAAGACATATTATGGGATGTTTAAAGAGAAAGCTAAGCTCATAGGCCAGAGCAGTGCTTTTTCTACTAAACAGAAAGTCTAAACAGAGAGGCTGGCTCAGCTACCAAACACAGACCCTCGAGGTCCCTTTTGAAGAGTCATTAACTCTTTGCTGGTTTTCTCTTGGGATGATGCCTTCTTCAAGAAGGAGCACTTGCCCATCTGAATAGAAAAATTTGAAGTAAGAGCAAAATTCTGATTTATCCTTTATGATTTACTAGGTGTGTGTCTGGAAAGAAATGTTTGATGGTAGGTGTCAGGAAGTTTTCCTTTTGAGAGGTTAAAGGCTGGACAGCGTAGTCGACACAGTGACTGAGGTGGCTGGAATTTCTGCAGTCGCTATTCAGATGATTATTTACTCTCTTCCAATGTGAATTAGGAATAAAGCTCAGCCTAGGAACTCTTGCCAACATAGCATTTTTATTTGCATTTCTTTTAAGATATTTCTTGAATGAAAAGGCCATAAAAGTACAAATACTACCCTGCTGCTTCCAGTATAGCTCAGCATCAACATATGGTGAATTTTTATTAGTTGAAGCAATTTCAGATTTTTTTTCCCGCAGCACTAGTGGCATGTACACCTGAGGTGTGAACTTGCTTAGCTCAGCTATCCCAGCGTTGAATCTCCTTTTGGGAGCAAAGCTGTTGCAATTGCACGGAACAGCTCAGTGTGACTGCAGACCCCTCCCATGGGCTGGAGGGGGTTGTCCTCCAGCAGCACCAGGCTCTGCTGTAGAGGCCAAGTGGCAGGCCTGGAGTGGACACTTGACCTGTAAGGAATGAAGCTGGTTGACATGAACCCTGACTTTTGGGATTTTAGATTTTATTTAGACTCTAATTTGTCACATGAATGAGCTTGAAGTTTAGAGTAGGTGATTTGGGGATGAAATTGATGTGACCACCTATACCCTATTGACTGTGGAGGGTGTCCAGAGTAATTAGCAGTGATAAAGGGTTTTCTCTGTATATATCTAAGATAAATTTATCATTGCAAAAATTTTGTGATTTGCATGGTGTTTTATTCCAGGTATCACACTTGTATCACCCTTTGAATCTTCAAGCACCTCACAAACTGAGTGTTAGTGTTGCTCTTATCCTAATTTTATAGGTGGAAGTGCTAAGGACATGTTGGTTTTACTTTGCCAAAGATCTGTGATGAGTTCATGCCATGACAGTGAAAACTTCAGTTCCCAGCCCCACCACTCTCTCCTCACCCGCCTCATGTTTTAACACTGAGATCAGGTTTTCTCATACTTGGAAGTGCTGTGCATTAGTTAATTCAAGATTTTTTTGTTTGTTTGTCTCAGTGTTTTGTTTTGGTGGTTTTTTAGTAAAGCACTTAGCCTAGCAAGAACATGAGGTATATTCAGAGATGTGCCTAGTGTCATGCTACTTCAAGAGCAACTTGTCTGACTGAAACGTGGAATCTGCTGTAATGACTGCTGGTTCTTCAGCTTGAAGATTTTGCTCTGTCTTATAGAATCATAGAAAGGTTTGGGTTGGAAAAGACCTTCAAGATTATCTTGTTCCAACCCCTCTGCCACAGGCAAAAACACCTTCCACTAGGTCGTACAAAGCCTTATCCAGCCTGGCCTTGAACAATTCCAGAGATGGGACATCCCCAGCTTCTCTGGGCAATGTATTCCAGCGCCTCACCACCCTCACAGTAAAGAATATCTAACCTAAACCTGCCCTCTTCCAGTTTAAAGCCATTCCCCTGTTTCCTATCACTGCATGCCCTTGTGAAAAGTCTTCATTCAGTTAGTTTCCTGTAGAAGCAGAGTTTTGGTTGAAACAGACAAAGCTTGTCGATTTTGGGTAGCAAAGATTGCTTGGGAATAAAGCAGGGAGCTGTGTTCCTGCCAGTGTGGTCCCGCAGTGTTTCAGTGACAGAGGGGCAGAGGGTGCAGCTGGAGCCACACGTCAGTGAGCCATGCAGCCGGCTCTCCAGTGCTCTGCTTACCTCACATCGCTGCTAATTTCAGCACCTGCTTTTGAAACACTTAATGGGGAATTTATTAAGCACAGGCAATGTCAAGGCAGTCCTGAAAATCCTCCTGGGCATCATGATGCGAAACAGTGACCAAAGGAAAAGCTTCTCTGCTTGAATCTCAGATGAATCTTTACACAGGTTTTAAAATGCCAGGGGACACAGATCCTGGTACAGAGGTTGCCAGGTCTCTTAAGAAATAGTTTATTTTAGGAACTCATGGTCACAAGAAACTTCAGGATTCAGTGGGCTTGGTCCTTGCCACCTCAGCAGTCACCGTCTCCTGTGGCTTTATCCTTTTATAAAAAGATTGTGCTTCTCTTCCAGAATAGGTAGACTATTTTATCCCTGCAGCCTCCAGGAGTGCTAAAATCACCCTCTGCTTGCCAGTCTGCATTTATTTATCAGCAGCCTAAATCAATATTTTTTTTTAAATATTTTATTTTGCCAACATTTTAATACCTGAGCAGTTTTCTCCTGTTATCTGTAGTGGAAATCTCTTCTGCAAAGGAGTTGAAAAGTACCCAGCTCACATGCCCCAAACTCTACGCTTGCTCCAGGCCCTGTTGGCCACCATAATCACATCCTGCCCTCCTATTAGCCTTGAGGCTAGCCTTTAAACTTGGCTCTTGAAGTTTGGACAGGGTGGCTCTTGGGGAATTGTTAAGGGCACGTATGAAATTTAAAATGGCATTTCTGAGAAAGTATTTACAGGGAAAAAAATGGTCATTTGCAAAGCTGTCTTCTACGTGTTAGAGATGTGGTGTGAAACAGAAGTACTGACTTCTGTAAACTTAATTTGAAACAGGCAGTGTCATAACTGAACAAGTGAACTACATCCTCCTGTCTCACCCTGCAAGAGCTAGATATGCTTATGCCTCTTTGGTTGCATACAAGCAGTTTGATGGCTTTGAGGTAGCCCTGAGAATTTAAAAATATCCCCAAATTAATCTGGCATCTGAGGGTTCACCATGTACCCCAGGCTGAATAGTTGTTCAGCAGTACTGCAGGAAATTCATTCACAAAATGGGAATTGAGAGAGTCGTGGTGCAGGAGCTTGTTTGTGAGTAACATGCTGTTGCCTCACTACGACGATGGAGTTGTAGCTCAGCCGAGAGTGGTTGGACTCCGGAAAATATTGGTCTTTCAGTTGATTTGCGTTGCTGATGAGGAAGTATGTCAGTGTAGCAGACTTCTCTGATCTGCCTTTGGTGTTATTCTCAGTGTTTTTATGGAACACATCTATCAGAGGAGAGATCACCTGATCTGTAGATAATAACTGCTTGACACAAGGTATACATTGCTCTTTCTTTCTGGGATACATGAGCTTAGGGATTTAGGTTTTTTCTGTTTCTCTGTTTGTTCATAACAAGTTTAACCATAGAAAAACTTAAAACAAAGCATCCTCTTCACCTCTGCTTTCCCAAAAATCCTTAACAGGTTGGAATACATGTATTGGTAGAACAGAGTGCTGGGATAACTGTCCCTCTTTCTATCCCACTTAGTATCAGCATAGATATGTATTTTATATTCTTAAGTAAGAATGGAGAACATACAGAAGAGAAACACCAAATATTGAATTGAGACTCGGACAAGCAAATAATTTTTATTCTTTAATTTGTAGGAGATTAATCTTTTTCCTGAAACAAACAGGCTTGGTTTGCTGACAGAACCAAGTATTTTTTAAAAATACTGTGTTCAGCAATTGATTGCAGGACAGGGTAGATTTGTAAGGTTGGTGAGGTCGATCTCATTAAGACATACAAGGTTACTACTGTTCTGAAATTCATTTGGGTCATAACCTGAGGTCCATCTAAGAGTACAAAATTGGTTGGTATGCATGGTCCCTCCTGCGCAGGTTTCACTGGTTTCTTCTGGAGATTTTGCCTGCTGTTGGTGGTGTACATCTTGGATTTTTTTTTTCTTTTGTTTTATTTAGGTTGCTGACACTGTGGCTGCAGTTTACTCACAAGATTCCAACCAAACACTAGTATTTGAAGAACCACTTGGATAGGCACAGTTCATCACCCAGCATGCCTTTCAAAGCTGGATTAGAACTGACCGAATTGCAGAATATGACTGTCCCTGAAGATGATAACATCAGCAATGATTCAAATGATTTCACAGAGGTGGAAAATGGCCAGATTAATAGGTGAGTATTTTTCCACTGACGTTGCCTCTGCTAAGAAACACTGTTTAAAAACAGCATTCTGATTTTCAGTATATGTCTTGAATTATTCATTACCAAGTCATGCTCCATTTGAAGATGTAATTTGAATTTCATATGTAACATCTGTTGGGCATAGGCTGCAATAGCAGATAAAGCAAACAGAGTAACAATTTATTCATCATTTTGAATCCTCCAAATTAGTCTAATAAAATTCACAAATATATAGCGCAGCAAAAAGCCAACATTTTGAAATGTCTGCTTGCACACAGGAAAGAAGTAATACAGTATAATGGCATAATTTTGGGCAAGTGTCTTAGTTGACCTTTCATCTCTGACATGACAGTTTTAACCTGTGTGGCCACGTCCATGTATCCAAGCTTCTGGGGAGTTACAGCTGGTGTGGTTGGCAGCAAATGTAGTTCCAGTCTGTATTTGCAATTTTTCAAGCTAACCTGGGCAGTGGTTTGCTCCCTTGAGGCAGAGGTGGCAAGAAGATGATAAAACTTACCCCTAACTCAGGGGTAAGTTATATATAGTCTTACCCCTAACTCAGATCAAGTTTAAAAAGTGCATCAATATTCGTGAAAAATATTAGTTACAATTATTATTGATACAATTATTAGGCTGTTGGCTTTTTCTATAAGCTTACAGTAATTTCTGAAGAGCTGTCTTTTCCACCAGAGAGCAGTTCTCCAGCCCTTCCTGCTGGCCTCCAACAGGTGCTGAACCATCCAGTTTACAGCAAAGACCTGCTGACAGACCCTGTTTGTATTTTGTGAGCTGTAAAATAGGAAGCTCTGTTTTGATCAAACTTCCTGTTCAAATATTGCAAACCAAGGTGGAGCACAGGGCCAGTCAGTACCTGCATGGGGCTCCAGCCCTGCTGAGAAGCCTGTGCTGGCACATCATTCTGCTCCTTACTGTGGGGCTGCCGCCACCTGTTTTAGGATCTTTAAAATCTTCTTCTCTTGCCCTTTCTTCCTGTTGGCAGCATCTTTGCTGGCTACACGAGAAACTCACTTTCTAGAGTTAAAACAAAATTCAGAGCTGTTTTTTCCCAAATGAGGTTAGAATCAGTTGTGGGGCACGCAACTGTGTGGGTGGGCAAGGATCTTGGTGACAGATGTGGGAATAAGCACCCAGCACTGCCCACACCATTCACATGGCAAAACCAGCCAGCCGAGCCGTGGGACGGAGCAGGGGGCCCGGGCTGGTGGCCGCTGTGTGTGCCAGCCTGTCCCCAGCCTGTCCCCTCCTCCCGCCCCAGGGAAGTGCTGGGGCCGCCGCCGGCAGGGCGGGCGGTGCTGTGACCGCAGCGCAGCTGTGCTGATGAAGATTAGAGCTGGTCAGGAATTTTCTGATGCAACTGCTTTGATGGAAAGTGCCGAAATGAAATACAAACCACTTCTGTAAAAAAAAAAAAAAAAGGCAGGAGCAAGACAAAAAGCCCCTCCAACTTTGCCAAAACAGTTCCAGTATGAACCTGCTTGCTTTCTTGCTGGTTCATGTTGTAAGGAGAGGAGCTTAGGGGCTGACAGTGGTAAATTCACGCCCTGGAGCCTGTTGAGGATTTATATCCTTGAGATGAGGAGTGGCTATACTGGGTTGGCTGTGCCTCCCCAGCACTTTGGCTGATGCCATCAGTAACTGCTGTGGGGAAAAACCCTGCTGGCACTTGATTCTCAGTGAATGTTTATGGAGGGTGGGGAAGGAGCGTGCTGTATGTGCCTGGTCCTCTGGGGTCACAGTGTGCTTTGTGGAGTTAGGGCATAGTAAGCGTGGCAAGATCTGGATTGGATCCAGACTGCCTGCAAAAGGAAGAAGAAAAGTGGAGTGAGGAAAGAGGGTCAGAAACTCAGAGGCAGAATATCTGATTACTGTTCTGGCTCTTAGGGCAGATTAACATATTCCACAATTTTCTGTTCCATTCTGGAGAATTCACTTCCTCTGCAGAAGAAAGATCTCTCATTTGGCTATAGGATATAGCCTATTGTGGTTCTCTTAGCCCCCTTCCCAGGCACTCACGGGACAGCTGCTTGCATCCCATTCGTGACTGTTTTGCCCTGTTTGTTCATGTTCTCCTCCATGTCCAAACCAGGGGTTTTGAGGCAGCTCGCAGTGGCCACAGCTTCCGGTGCAGCAGCACGTTGGCCCCAGGGCAGCCCTGCCAGCACCTCCTGGGGCTGAGGCTGTCACCGAGCCACCCACAGCTGGTGCCCTATGCCAGCACCTCCACTCCACCATACGTGGCAAGCAGGCTGCTCTGCACCTGTGCCCAACGCGTCCTGAAAGCAAGTGCTTAGTCCCTTTCTGTAACTATTTTGGCAAACATGTTTTTTCCGTGGAGTAAGAGGTTAACAGGCATAGGGAATAACACGTTTTGTGCTGCCTGGCATGTGTTGTGAGGCCTTGTAAAACGCCCAAGTCCATCAGAATCAGTGGGACTTTTTCTGTTGATTTCACTTGAGCTTTAGATTAGATCTGTAATTTTCAACTAACTTATTTTTTTGTTGTTTCAATCTGTTTGATCTTGCACTCTGTATTTAATTTTAAACATTTTTTTCTCTCAGCGCATAGTTTTTCAAGCTCAGTGTAGAGCAAGTTTTTAAGGGTCTTTTGGAGATGGTACACCAGGCAGAAGCTGATTCCAAATCTGGTTGTAAACTCCAAATATTTCTTGATCTTGGAAAAGAATCCTTTATGTTCTTCGGCTTTCCTGCCTTTTTTGGGCCTAAGAATACAGTTAGGGGATGTTGATTTGAAGCAATTGTACTAAGAGGGGTTTTTCTTTGTATGTAGATGTTGAATGGGAATGTCTTCTGGAAATGTCAGTTCAGAGATTTGCATCAAGCCCAGACATGGATTTTCTGACTTTTAACTATGTCTCCTGGCTATAAAACTTCGCCATCTCTGCACATGATTGTAAATCAGCTTTTAGATAACTTAATCATTTATTATAACTGTGACAATGCTTTCAGGAAGCTGATGTCTGAATGCCTGTCTTGGTTTACAGCTACTAGTAAGTTATCGTCACCCCTTGTTCTGTTAACAAGGTTGTTAGTAGGTATACCAAGATCTGGCCCAAGTTTCATGGTGTAAGTCAGATTAAGCTTTCTTCTGCATGTCTTGTTCATACCTGCCCTGGAAATCTTTGCCACTGCTCAAGTTAGCATGCAGTTTAAGAAGCTGCCTAGGGATAAAGTTCTGTCATCTTGGCAAAACTAGCTTTCCCTAACAAATGTTTAAGGCATTGTAAAATACCATTTTAATTATGTTTAAACGTATCCGAGATGGCTAAATGGTTTTTGGCTAACTCTGCTTAGCCGAAGTGGTTAGCTTAGGGATATTACCTTAATCAAACATTTCTCATTGAAGTCTTTAAATAAATTGAATTTGGAAACCATAGTTTAACATCATCCTTTTTAAACCACTTTATCAATAAGGCTAAGTTTGTATTTAGCACTACATCAAACCAGGAAAATAATTAGATTAAGATATTCTTTCCAGGCCAACTGTGAGGCTTCATGCATCACCAGGATGAGCTCATTATATCTTGGCCAGGATATTTCATTAATGTATCTGAAAAGTTTTGTATAGTCCATTCATACCCAGCTGTGATACAGGAAACACAACAGGAAAGCAGAAATGTGTAAGAACAGGTTATGTCTTTCAATGATGGGTAAAGCAATTGAAATGAAGGCAACAAACAGTGCAAATGGATTTCATGCTTGTCAGGGAGTCTCAGGGCTTTGATGGCCCAGACAGTCCTACAGTGCATTGCCACAGCACCTCTCACAGTGGTCTCTGATCCTTGGGAGGGCTGGGAGAGGCCGGCCTAAACAGGCGTTTCACTTAATTTGTGTCATATTCTTAAAGGTCAGAAATGCAACATTCTGTGACAATGAATGGTTTGTTTGCTAAGCACGTCTATTAAGCAGAGCAGATGCATGGCATGGTTTAACTAGAAATTCCAGTATTCCAACATATGTTTCCTTTCATATGCTCTAGGGAAAAAAAAACACCCTGAAATGAAAAAAATGTTTATAAAAAGCAGTATCGTGATAAAATTTGTTTCTGTTCAATTCATTGGGTTACCTTCCACCCTACTTTTTTTTTTTTTTAAATTTTATTTCATTTAAGATCCGTAATATTTTTCATTTATGGAAAACTCGTCTGTCATATGATATGGCCGTACCAAGCAGACCTCTCCTCTGGACTTACAGGTTAAGTTACCTGCAACAGCAAATGCAGCAGAGGCAGACCCCAAATCCCCCCGTGCTGCATCACTGCTGAGCTCTCTGGGCAAGCTGTCCTGGGGCCGGGAGGCAGGCGCTGGGAAGCTCCCTGTAAAAGAGCTGGGCTCAGTGCTGTGCACCTCATAGTTTGGGAGCCCAGCACCTGCATTCCCATGTCTGACTCTGCCCTCCTGTACACATCACGCAGCGTAAATGGAGGAAAGGGCAACGTGACGTGGGGAATGGGTGGATGAGGAGCCTAGCTTGTAATAGGAGATGATAGGCTGGGCAACAAGCCCGCTCCATTTTTGCTGTAGAACTAACTCAGAAGAAAGTACTTTGGTCAGACTAGTTCTCTCAAAGTCTCATCCAGAAGGAAATGACATGTTTGTTGGCCATGGAAGAAGACTTTGCAGAAGCTGTTTATTCTGTCAGAAGTATTCTAATGGCAAGTCCCACAGTCACTTTTATATTCAAGCAATGTTACTCAAGTGTTGTCTGTATCTTGTATTAGTTTTTTAACAATAATTTTCATGGAACTTTAATACCAGAAGGCAATAATAATAGTATTTACAAATTTGTTATTTTTTGTAATATTTAAGGGGGAACTGGCTGCTGGGGGATCAGCTGAACTGGGGAGAGCAGACTAGTGACTTCTATCATAACTCTTGACAAAATCTAAAATGACACATGATCTCCATAAATGACAGAAGAAGGCAAAGTCCGCAGATGTTCCCAGCAGCAGTTACAAGTCCAAAAGAGACAAAACTCTTCTCTGTGCTCCTGCCTGTACAAATTGCCTGCAGGGTGTTTCGAGAGAGAGCTGGAATCTCTTTTTCAAACCATTCACACTCTGCTGCCTGCATTCAAGAGATGGGCTTTAAACAGACATGAAAGAGAAAAGGCACATGCTCTGAATCAGGTTGAGATTTTATTCCATGAGGATGAAATACCTATAAGGTGAGCTTTGGAAATCTAATTTCGGATCAGTCTATCTTAGAAGTGGTTGCTTTTCACTCTTAAAACGGTGGGGGAGGTTCAGCCATCTATTCCAACTGTGTTAGGGCTGGTTAATCTGACATCATGTCTATATTTTGCAGCAGTCGCTGAAGTCAGTATTTAAAAAATACAGGATAAGCCTATAGTTCTTTTTTATTGATATAAAGGAAATCAGAGCAGACCAATGGGTAGGAGTCAAAATTGAAAAAAACCCAGCTAAAATACTACTTACATTTTGCCATCTATGCCCAGATTTAAGGCATAAACACAAAATGTTATAAACACAAGGCCCAGTGTGTCAGCTGTGGAAGCCAAGCCAGCAGCATTATAGCTGCATGATTTTGGCATAGCCTTAGAAGCTGTGCTAGCATATATATCACTAGTAATTAGGCCACAGCTGGGGCAGTAGGGAAGTTTGCTCAAGTTCTGTCTTTACAAGTTCATGGATTTATTACCAGCCTAAATACTGCTAGATGTACTGAGATTATGCAGTCTCGAGTCACAGTTTGAGCTTTAGCTCCCTGGCCAGTAGATGTTTCCCACTGTGGGAAAGGACCAGCAGTGCTGCTGTTTGTGTTCAATGTTGTTTGTCTATTTCAATTTAAGAAGAGCCAGCTTAATGTACCTACAGCTAAAATGGGCTCTGACACTTGGTGACAGCCCCTGGTTAGGTATGTGACGTGTGCGATGGCTGAGGCATTAGCCAGTGCAGACTAAGAACCATCTGTGGATTAGCAAAGATGCCAGGGACTTAATTGTGCATAAACCTTTAAAAGATGAAAAGCTGAAAGAATGCTTTATACAAACTAAAATGTTTGCTGAAGAGAAGATCTGTGAGAAAGTAACAGCTCATCCAAATCAGAAGTGTCGTAAATCTCAAGGATGCCAACACAGCCACAGGGGGACAGTAAGTTCCTAAATGTGGATACATCAAGGACACAGAACAAATAAAGGGTAAAGAGAAAGAAAAGCTGTTTAGTCTATGTTTCCCTGCACAGAAGTGTTTAATTTTGCAGTATGATGAATTCAGCATTGAGTTTTGAAAGACACATACGTGAAAATCCAGCAACCCAGAACAGTGCATCAACAGAGCAGGTTGCCTGGTTCAGGACTGTGCAGCCAGCACTGGCATGTGTGACACATCTTCTTCCTCTTATCCAGCCATACCAGCCCTTACGGGTTGGCACCTTAAGGTTTCAGTGCCAATGTAGGGCTTTGCAGTGCCACCCAACAGTGAGGGGACAGCTGAAATCTTTAAGGGATCCTTGGCAGAATGATGACGGCAGAAATTCATAGTTACAATTAAAGCTTTATTTTTTAGCAGAGTGTTATGATTAATGTAGCACAGAATTTATGATTAGAGTGGCTTGGGATTTCAATGAGCAGAATCAATGCAGTACAATCTATAAGTAGCATAATACAGAATTTATAGTACAATTTGACTTACAATTTCTAGTCACCTGGGCCCTCAGCAGATGGGGTCGGATACTAATGTATGGTTTGTTGTATCAGTATAAAATCATAGAATATAAGTCACTCCCATAATCCTTGGAGGATGCGGGGGACAGAGGGTTGTCTCTGGCTGGCGGCAGCTGCAGTCCCAAGTTCCCCACTTAGGACTTGGAACTGCTTGATTTTACAGTCAGTGCCCAGGACGCTGTGACTTTTCCCTCTTCTGTGGAGAGGTCATCACCACTGCCTGGTGGACTGTGTGCCTCGGACCTTCCAGCCTGGCAAGGAAGGAAGGAATTGAGCTGGTGCCCAGGGATCTCTGAGGTTGATAAGGAGTGGAAGAAGAAATCGGTTTGGTTTGTGTACTTGCTTCACAGGACCTTCAGGGCCTGATAATGAGGGAAAGGAATAAATATAACGCACTCAGCTGCAGAGAATGGCTGCTTGCCTTGTCGAGTGGTGTTAGTTACTCTCACCCTGCATGCAGGGGCTGGAAGCAGAGGGGTTCTGGTCACATGTGCCTCTGCAGGACCCTGGAGAAGTATCTCCTCTTAGCTTCTGTGCAAACAAGATGCTTTCCCATCCACAAAATTGGTTCTGCTGCTTTCCTAAATAGCCTAAAAGACCATTTTGTATATATACACATTTATTCTGATCTTGTGCTGATGTTACCTTTATTGATGCCCAGTGTACACTGCATCAGTGAGGCATAATCTGGCTCATTGAACAGTTAGGAGTTCGACTTCTTTTCACAAGTTTTTATACATTGTATGTTTTGTAATCACATGCTGCTTATGGAATTAATGTGTTCACATTTTCTAAGCAGTCGCTGGAAATAAATCCTCTGTCTTCTTTCAGCAAGTTTATCTCGGATCGAGAAAGCAGAAGGAGTCTCACAAACAGCCACCTGGAGAAGAAGAAATGCGATGAATATGTAAGTCTCCCTCACTGCTCTGTTCCCTGTCAAGGTGAACTGCATGTTGTGTCTATGAAAGGCCTTTAGACATTGTCTTCAGAAGTGCTGGGCACACACAACTATAACTGAATTCAGTTTCCAGTAGGAACTGCCTGGGATCAGCACTTAAATAAAACCCCAAAACAAAAACCCAAGCATATTGTTTGGGTTGAGGCAAGGGTTTCCCTCTGGCCTCTGTTGGGCAGGAAGTTGTGGTGGTCCTTATGGCTTTATGATATATAAATTACACACCCAGGATATTTTCAGGTGTAGTGAAGGATGGAGTTTAAAACTGAAAGTGCAGTATGAGCTGTGTGTTTCCTGTACCATTTAGGTCAGCTCTCTATCGGGCAGTGAGCAATGTGGCTGTGACAGGCTTCAGCAACGCTTCCTCCGCTTTCAAACCAACTTTTATTCAGTTGTTTCCGTAGCAGTAGTTTCTTACTCTGACACATCACAAAACACAGGGTTTGAAGCAGAGGTGCATTTCCCTGCTCTGTTCCGAGCTGTTGCTGACACATCTGTCTTTACTTCTCCAGATCCCAGGAACTACTTCACTGGGAATGTCCGTCTTCAACCTTAGCAATGCAATTATGGGCAGTGGGATTTTGGGTCTCGCTTTTGCCTTGGCCAACACAGGAATTCTCCTTTTTCTGTAAGTATTCATGTGGTGAGTAGCTGATCTCCATGGAATTTCACTGTGTTTAAAGAATGCATGCACTGCCAGCAAGTGGAGGGATTTATAGTCCATATGTAATCAACTGCAGCATTCAGGCCTGAAAATATTAGCTACAAGTTTCAGACATTTTTATTCAGTCAAATGTTTTGCGGAAAAAGCCACTACTTGTAGTGCTAGAGAAAATTAAGTCTGTGCTATTTACTACAGACCTAGACAGGGATTTTTCCTCTTCTCTGCAAGCTACATAGACATAAAAAATATTCAGTAGTAATAGTTGCAGTGGGTTAGTACCTAGTTGTTACTTGTATCACAGGATCTCCAGAGCTTTCCTCAAAGCATGGTGCAATAAACACTTTTTTTAAACCAAGAATATTTATATTCCTTTATATGTTACATATAATATTTTCATCTCACTCCCACAGTTTCTTCAGTTTCTTATGTGATAGTCCTTGAAAGCCAGCATAAATATAGCCAAGATTTTAGTATAGAAATGAGCTGAGGTAGACTACTTAACTCCCGAAAAAAAAAAAAAAGAGGCTTTTTATAAAGGAGAATTAATTTGTTTAAAAATGAAACAGTGCCATTGAATGACTAAGACACAGTGTTATTCTGGATCTCAGTATGAGACATTTCATTGTGAAAACTGATTGTTAAGAAATCAGTTGGGAATTGTGTGCAGATTTCAATGATAAATGTTCATTGAGGGAAGAAATACAATAATTTACAATATTTGAGAACTATTCAACATAGTTATTGAGTTTACAGATTGCTCTAAAGAGATGTCATTTCTTCAATGTCAAATCTAAAAATATAGAACTTTTGTCATTTCGTAGGATTTTGGGAAGTACATAATATGAGCCCTGTATAAATCAGAGTAGGTGGCCAAAGTGGTGCATATAGCCATCTGCTCTGGGGTTTTGTGCCAGGATAGCCAGATCCATGCTGCTACCTTACGGTTTGCTGTGGTTGAGAAAAATCTAGGAATAATCCAAGGAGTTAATCCATTTACTTTAAGAAAGTAGAACGCATCATTATTGTCTTGTCACTAAGCTAGGCTGTAAAATATCTGGACTGTAATTTACAGCTTTCGTTAGCAGAGTGACAGAATTTATTTTATTTTGCTGTTTTTTTACCCAGTGCCTGTATGGAATAATCCACCCATGCTCCGTCTCTGAGAGTACAAACTGATGATTGAAATAACTGCTGTAAGGAAGGAAAGAAAAGTTTTCAGCCTCGTCACCTCTTCTGTGATAATAGGGTCTCAGCCAAGGAACAGCCTCAATTTCTCCTTACTGCATTAGTTTTCTATAATCCCATCCTCTTCTCATTCTTTCAGCAGTTTTTCATGAGATTTAAGTGAAATGTGTTTGTTCTAAAGGATGTAAAAATGCAGGTTCTTTTAAGTGAAGTAGATCAGACAGGTGATGTGAACACCAGAGAAACTTCTAGCAGTGTATGTTGGTGACTGAGCTCAACCTGAGTAGCGAGTGTGTAGATTGGTACCAACACATTGTACAAAAAACTGCCAAACATTAATGTGGAGATTTTATACACTAAATGACAGCATTGTTCTCTATAGAGCTAACTGTGTGTATTTAAAAGTGGATGATAGTTTTTGTTAGCTTTATGATGCCTTTAGATCTGTTGGCCTTGAGCAGCCAGCTGAGATCAAAGGAACTTAGCAGGACCTGAGTGAGCAGGCTAGTAGAGCTTCTCTCTTTGAAGCCTGAAGATGCAGGATCCTAATGTGGTATATGTAGTTATGCTTGAAAGTTGAACTGCTTTAAATGTTCTGCTATCATGCCATAATCTCAGCATTAAACCTAGTCCATTAGTGTTAGATTTTTTCTTACACTCTAATTCAGTACATTTTTCCCATAAATGTATAGTTCTGTGGTCACTGTCACAGATAAATCATTTCTGCTTTGCAGGTGATTAGAGTCCTAACAATACTTTCACTGCTTTTTACATATGAGAAATAACTTAAATTCACTGCTTTTGAGTAGCACAGTTCTGGAAAGGTTCTAGGTTGCTTTATTCAGTATTGACATGCACCATCCCTGAAAATTCTACAGATGCTGAAAAATTACCAGGGCATTTTCAGCACTAACAAAAGCAGACCCAGGCTGATTTCCACTCTCACAGCTTTTGGGCTTCTGAAGTGTGAAGTGTGCACTGCCATGAACACCTGGATCAATTCAGATCCAATATCCTAGGCATAAGATGTGCAAAATAAACATGGCAATGACATATCTTATTTGCTTAACAGTGCCATAACAAAGCATTATACTTTCTAGGCAAAATTACTGAGGTAGGAACTTGGAGGAACTTAATCTCAGTGTTACTGATAACTATAGCCTACACCAAAAGAGAGCATCATTTCCTTTATGCAAAAGGAGAGAAAACTTTGCTGCAGAAAGATAACACAAAAAGTTTGGAAAGCTAGAGACCACCTGGGGATGGCAGGAGCAGTTGTTGCTGGTTGTGGCTTCATCCTGGAGAGCTAGGACCAAAGTGATGGATCATGTTGCAGAGAAATATGGGCTGACCAAGCACAAGGTGCTTTCAACCTGCATTTAGCCAAGTGCTGCATGTGATTTGAAAAACCTTACTGAGGCAGAGGCGCTTGTTAGATCAGGAATAGTATGAGACTACAGCTGAAGTTTCACACTGCATCTACTTCTGCTGGGTGTGTCTGCAAGGGGTCAGGAAGCCACAGTGTAGCTCCTGCAGTGTTTTAGGGCAGGCTGGCATACCAGCTCCTAGGGAGGCTGTACGAGAGCAAACCCCGTGCTCTTCCATCCTCTGCACCTTTTGAGGGTTCAGAACTGCCCAGTGAAATAATTCTTGTGACTGTATGAACCTCACAGGTCTTCTGGCCCCAAATCCTGGGACTTCACAGAGGGGTGGGACAGCACAGGTTTCAGTTTACCTGATAAATGTGGCATCTGGGAGAAGACAGCAGTGGCATCACAGAAGCACTTTGTTCTTCCCAACACTGTATCAGTCCCCTGGCCTAAACTGTTTATTCTTTTGGGGGAAGGTGACTTTTGCATCTGCAGTTTGCTTCCATAGCTACCAGCACTTCTTTGAAAGCAGACAAAATAAAAAGTAGGGGAGTGCTTTTGGAGAGCTGCAATGCAAGCTCCCCTGCTTCTGTTTTGAATTTGTGCAGAGCGAGTGGCATGGACATTTTCATTCCTTTCCAAGGGGTGGTTCTGGCACGAATATTTCTGTCCATACCACAGTCCTAGCACAAACAAGTTTTTCATACAGTGCTAATGAAAATGCCAAGTGTCTGTAGGAACCCTACAGGGAGCTAAGGACAACAGATCAGATAAATACCTGGCTGCTTGAGAGTGTTATTTTTACCACTGCAAAGGCTCCATGAGCTCAGTGCCTGAAAAACAGGAGCTTTTAATATTAAGACAGACTGGATGCTGGCATGCAGAGCTGTAGCCATTTGGGGCTGGGAGTGAGTCAGCCCCAGCAGCGGAGCACTGGAGCTGAGCGCCGTGTCTGTAGGCAGACAGGGGCGGAACAGCTCGGCAGGGAACATGGGCAGGAGCAGGGCTTAGCAAATCCATAAAAAATGGAGCAGAGTGACCTCAGCCAGTACAGTCTTCTTCCCTTCTCTGCCTTCTCAAGGAGAAACACCCTTAGGGCTGTACAAAGAGTGTGTTGTTATTGTCAACCATCATTCTTTGGTTGGCAAAAGGACAGTTCCTCCTATCACCTCTTTATGTTTCTCCCTCCTCCTCTGGCCCCAAGAAACTAGTCGGTCATTATTTGGCACTAAAGTATTTCCAGTCTAAACTAATAAAGTAGGGGGAGGAGGATTTTCGTTCTATTCTTTCTATGTATTCCTATGAAAAAGATGTGTTGCTGCCTATCTATGGCAGCAGCTTGTTTTCTCTTAAATTTTAGCCTTGTTTTTCTCGGTGTCCGGAGGGTAGTTGTCATAATAAGGGGAGGAATTGCCAACAGATTGTCTGAATGCTCTTCACACACATCATGAAAACATCATCAGGTCTTTGTGTGTCATGGTGTTGGAGAGGAAGGCACACATGGTGCTTGGATTAAAGACATTGCTCAATGAGAAAATGTGTTTTTATGCTTTTGGCCCTCGGCAGTGACTAATTATCATTTGTGCCAGCAAGTTCCCTACACAAACAGTTTGGTCATTACTTCCTGCAATTCTTCTATGTGAAGTTAAATTATGGATCATGTCAGACCAGGACTGACATCAGCAAGGGAACGTGAATCCCTACTTTGACGAAGTACAAGCCTTTGGTTGCAGCCTGTATTCCCAAGGGGAGCCAGTCAAGCCTTAACTCCCCACATCTTCCGCCTCCTTGAGCACTGTGAGGCACATAAAAAGCCATTGGGGCACCCCTTTGGTAGCATATGAACCATGTCCTGGGAAAAGATGCATCCATTTGGCATGGAAGTCCAGGACTCTCCTTTAAATTTTCACTCTGCTTCCAGAAAAAAGTTTTAGAATGCATGTTGAGTGACATATCTGGCTCATCTGTGCTCTGATAAATCTTTATTCCTATCTGACAAAACATCTTTATTCTTTCTTTTTTCATTATGGGGAGGTGTAACTCACTAAGAGGCTGTGTCTGCAGCTCAACTAAGTTTTATTTGCTTGTATCCCTCTACATGCAGGGTTTTCTACCTGCATGGTGGAACTGCAAACAGGATGTGAATCACGTGTATTTCAGGACTTTTTGCATTGTCATAAGAATAAAAAGTTATCTCAGAGTCAATGGGAATATTACCTGACGTGAAATACTGCAGTGTCAGACCTCATCTCATATGGTGGACTCTATTTTCCATTCTTTTTTAGGCTGCTTTTGGTTTCGGTCACGCTGCTGTCTATTTATTCAATACATCTCCTGTTGGTGTGTTCAAAGGAAACAGGTAAGATGTTATACCATTCAGTAGAATGTAAAAACCAAGAGGTGACAAGTGTTCAAATGAGGCCAGGTGCTTTGTGTAGGATGGAGTTTCTGTCACTTTCCTGACACAATAGGAAGGCCTGACACACTTTGGGTCAGAAGTCCAGAATTAACAACAATTTATGGAGAACAGCATCACTGTAAAGAGAAAAACTTAAAACAAAGAATGAATGCTGGTGCCCAGAAATGCTATCTTCACTAAGCTGGAAGGAGCAGCTCATATAGTTTCTTTGCATTACAAAGCAAATTGCAAATGGATTATAATGAATCTTTGCCTCTGGTGAAGCTTACCTGGAAGTACAGTTTGTCCTTAGTGGTTAGTGTGAAACTCTCGATAATCTTTGTGGTGGAGTTTTCTTAGAATAAAATAAAAGGGAACTGTTCCTTCACAGGGAAAAGTGTAACTGTAGCAGAGATACACTATCTAAACACAGTATTACGTCAAATGACACTGTGCTCTGAAGTCCCAGTCTCTTTCCTTGTTAACAATGTCTGAAGCCATATTTTTAAAATAATCTGTGCACAAGAATACTGTAAGATTTAAATATGCTATTTGGACACACATGATTACTGTTATAGCATGTATAATGTCAGCAATTGCCTATTTAAACTATGCACCTCAATGTGGACACGTTTGTGCCCCATTACTTCCCAAAATCTAAGTTCTGCTTTCTATGTTGCTGGTACATTTAAGCTCAAACTTTGTTTTCACACAAACTTCAAGGCAAAAATGTCAGCTGTAAGGTAATACAGAGTAAACTAGATAGTGGTATAAAAAATAAAAATCATCTGCCCAGTGTAACATCTGCAATATTTCTCTTTCTGTTCTCATGTATCTCACCATCTTCACAATGCCCAGTCTTTTTCTCAGCCTACATTACAGCCAAGTAAAAAAAAAAAAAAAAATTTAACAGAAGCAATTAATAGAGGAGTTTCACAAGCTTTGCAGATATTTGAAAAGAAAGTTTAGTTATATTTTACACCATTCCCTGCTTTTTTCAAAAACACAGGACACTGAGAATTCACAAGTTAAGGCTTTGTCATTAGAAGCCGTAAATGATCCTCTAAACCAGTGGCTGTCCTCATTTGGGTCATTCAGTCAAGGCAAGCAGAACTGCAGAATGGCAGTAGCATGTGTCCAGGCTGCCAGTGCTAACTTGTGGATCCTGCTGTGCTGGGTTTTTTCTGGAGAGGAGCCTTTCTACAGTGCTCTCATTGCAAGCACACAACTTAGTATGCTGGGATGAGGATACCAGAACTTAACATGTCACTCAGGGTATAGACAGACTCATTAAAGGGGTGTGATGCTCTCATTAAGAGCTTCCATTTCGGAAGTGACTGATAGCCAACAATAACATCTATAAAAGTCAAGAAAACATTCCTACATAATTTTTAGCCCTAGAAATTACAAGCCCTATTTACTTGCAAAGGGCAGGTTTGGCTGCATAGACAGGTGCTTGGCTGAAAAGGAATTGTAACTCAACAGCTGGAACTCAACAAAGGAATTCGACTCAACAGCTTTCAGTAGTGTGTTACCTTTTTCCTCTTCTCGTGCAGGCTGCATGGTGTATGAAAAGCTTGGTGAGCAGATCTTCGGTACCCCAGGGAAGATGATTGTGTTTGGATCTACATCTCTTCAGAATGTTGGAGGTAAGGGAAATGAGGAATACTGAAAAACAAAGCCCAGGAGTATCTCAGTAATTTTACAGCTACAAACAAATCAGGTTCCTTCTCTCCATGATGTCCAGGGATCTTCATGCTCCTCAGTATAGTTGTGGCTATCACTTTGCATGCAGCCCTTTAAAAATACTGCATTACTGGGTGATCACTAATTTACAGTCAGTCATAGTTTGGGGTCTTCTATCACCAGACAGTGATGTGGGAAAAGTTTCAGAATGCTTCTTGGTACTTGTTCCACAAACTATTTTACCCATTTTCTAAAATTACCTTCTTCTTTCTCCAGCAATGTTGAGCTATCTCTTCATAGTCAAAAATGAGCTGCCTTCTGCCATAAAGTTTCTAATGGGAAAAGAAGAAACTTTTTCGTAAGTTGAATTAGTTCTGGTACTTATGTTGTAGAATTTAATATTGTATAGTAAGGTTTAAGCATATGTTTAGAAAAGCTCTTAAGTATTGGATACTCTTTAGGTTTGTCAAAGTGGATTTTCACACAAATATCTCAGGAGGTTAATAAAAGACAAGACACATTTGGGAAGGAGAAGATGGATAGGAAATGAAAGCTTTAGTTGCCCTCTTTGCACACCAGATTTTCATGCAGAATTTTGTTATATACAAAACTCTTATCATTGAATCCAATATTTTACAGTGTTAGGCAACACTTGAAATATTGGGAACAATTCAAGTTAAAGATACTTTGTGTTTCCCTGCATTCTCAGCCTCTTACATGATTTTGCCCTTGAAACAATGTCCACAGAGTGAAATTCTTTGATACTAGCATATGACAACTGCAGAATATAATACCAAGATTTCTGCCCCTTACCATTCCTTGGCATTTACCAGCTTGTTTAATAGAGGGGTGGCATTTTTTTATACTAGTAAATAGCCCTTGCACTGGATTACATGATACGCTGCAGTGCAGGAGAAGGTGGTAGAGATTCCGTTCTTCACGCTTTCCTACTAGACTGGACCAAGCAATGGAAATAGGTCATACAGAACATCACTAACACCATCCCTTCTCCTCTTTTTTTCCAGTAGGATGCAAAGCACTTTGGTAGAGGAGATAGAGACTTGGGCTAGCTAGTGCATGCCAGCCTGCTGGAGCCTGGTTTGCTGCTCCAGTCACGTGCCTGGGTGGTTTGGCAAATTACTGTGGTGGCCCCCCCAGCCTCACTGTGCTCTATGGCCCTTTGCATGATCTTTTGTCATCCTGGCAGGGTGGCTTGTATCAGGTGGTTGTTCTGCCTCTCAGACCCATGCACTAATCTCCATGGTAGGGTAATACTCTGTCGGGTGGCTGTGGAAATCTGCCCTACCTGAGTCAGAGCACTGCCATGGATACTTAATGAGTCTGCAAAGCCAAGATGTGGTCCCTTCTCTCCTTTTCTGGGAGTTTGTAGGGTATGGAGGCCAAAGATAGTTCTGTAAGTACAGCAATCAAAGCGGATGACTGAGTGAGAAAAACCAGAGAATGTTTAAGGTGTGCTCATGGTGTGTTTTTAATGTTTTATACAGGGAGTGGTACGTGGATGGGCGGATTCTTGTTGTCACGGTGACGTTTTGTATAATCCTCCCTTTATGTCTCCTTAAGAACTTAGGTAAGATGAAAATGCCATCACGGGAATCAAAAAAAGGAACCCAGACATCGTGCCACTGATGGCCAAACTGACAATTCAAATATAATAAGAAAAATATGCTCTCATTTTAATCCAAGCAGCCTCCCTGATGCAGAAATAATCTGTGTTCTGAGCATTAAATAGAGAATCTGAGAAAAAAGTAGGCCTAAATTATCACAGTGATTGAGCTCAGTGTGAACCGACTTTATCCATAAAATTCATTTAAAAAATTGTAGTTGAGGGTGTTCATTTCATAAGGTAATTCTGTTTTATGTGTAAAAACAAGTTCACAAATGGTGAGATTACAAAAGATGTTATTTTTCTATCAGCATCAAAATTTTTACTGGTGAGGTTAATTGGAAGTACTGGACTTTGAAGTAAGCTATGTACAGGAAATTGCATTTTCTGATGTGTTTTAATCCACTGAGATGATAGTAGGTACACGGTGTATTTTTTTAAAACCATGTAACAGCATTTGGCACCGAAGTCCATTTGGGATTCACCTGACATGACTCATATCAAGGAACCTGGGTCACAATTTGCACACTTTCAGGTTTTTTTAATTATCACAGCCTCTTTTGAAAGTAAAGTTAGTTAAACTGATGTAAAGGAGGAAGTCAGAACAGGTCAGAGCAAGGCTCAGGCCTGCCAAAAAGCTAGGAGACTTGAAAGACTATGGGAGACTCCCATACCAGCAGGACATGCTTTTGTCCTGCCTGTAAGTTCACAATACATATTAAATGTTTAATACATTTGAACTTTTCATGAAGAAGCAAAAAGAAGTAAAAACCAAGATAAGACTAATAAAATTGTTCTGTTTGAGACTTCCTTTTAAATTCTTTCAGGATACCTTGGCTATACCAGTGGATTTTCATTAAGCTGCATGGTATTTTTCCTGGTAGTGGTAAGTTCAGCTTGCTTTCTTTGCTGGATGAGTCACTTAGAATCATAGAATTGTTAAGGCTAGAAAAGACACTTTAAGACCATCAAGTCCAACTGTCAACCCAGCACCTTGTTCACCATTAAGTTATTAAATTCTCAAGTGAAATATCCACTTGTGTGAACACTTCTAGGAATAGTGACTCCACCAGTTCCCTGGGCAGTCTTTCCAATGCTTTACAACTGTTCCATGAAAAAAAAATTTCCTGATGTCCAATCTGAACCCCCCTGGTGCAACTTAAGGTAATTTCCTCTCGTCCTGTCACTTATTACCCAGAAGAAGATGCTGAACCCCACTTGGCTACAGCCTCCAATCAGGCAGTTGTAGAGAGAAATAAGGTCCTGCTGAGCCTCTTTTTCTCCAGGCTAAACATCCCCAGCTTCTTTAGCAGCTACCCTTGGGACTCACTCCAGGCCCTTTAGCACCTCCACTGCCCTTCTCTGGACTCCAGCACCTCAGTGTCCTTCATGTAGTGAGGGGCCAGAACTGGACACAGCACTCGAGATGTGGCCTCACCAGTGCTGAGTACAGGGAAATGATCACTTCCCTAGTCCTGCTGGCTAGACTATTGCTGATAGAGACCAGGATGCCCACAATTTCACTAATATTTTAATTTTAATTTGCTTTTTATTATTATTTTAGCAATTAGCTATCTTCTGCTCTTATTCTAGGTTATTTACAAGAAGTTTCAAATTCCCTGTGATGGACAAGGGCTAAATGCAACATCACCTATCGTATCAAATAGCTCAGCACATGAACATATGTGTAAGCCAAAGTATGTTATCTTTAATTCCAAGGTATGTTTCTTTTTATAATACTTACTTTTAATTCACATAATATATGCACCTACACCCCATGTTCTTATTCTGGTCAGCACCACAAAGGGCCTGATTCTCCATGGTTCCTCTTGTGATCCAGTGGTGAATGCGCAATGAGTCTCCTTGCCCAGTCTTATGGAGATGCTGTGGTGAATGTGCCTCCTTGCAGTCTTGTCCTGCCCTGGTAGTAGATGTTTTAAGGCTATGAGCCCGAGCTACCACTGGACAATAAATGCTTTCTTTATGAGATTTTTCCTTTCCACTGCTGCTTACATGCTGCAACTGTGCCTTTAGGCTGTTGTTCTGTAGAGACTGAGTAAGCCACACCTGCATCCAAAGCCCAGAAGTAATCTCTGTCCTTCTGCACATAAACCACTTCTTTGTAACAGGGTGCAGGTTTCTGTTGCCATGTGGTGAACTGGATTGTGGAAAGGATATGGTTGAAAAATAATCCAGCAAAAATTTGGTTGCCTTTCAGCTGGATGCTTCCCTCCATCACCACACAGCTGCAGAAAAAGTTGGTCTAAGAGAATGTGAGAAAGCAGCTGTCTGTAACTGTGGGAGCAGGAGGATGGCTTCTGTCAGCTGTGCTGGGATGCAGTGATCCCAGTGAAACAGCACCTTATCCAGCAGGGTGTGGTCCTCAGGGCCTTGGTTGCATTCATAGGGAATGCACGTTTATAGCAGAGGTGTGAAAAAAGTATTTTTTTTTTAATTTAACCCACCAGCTTCAGTTGAAGAAGCCAGTTGAAGCACTTTTCTTTAGTTGGAGGTAACCATCACCCCAAATCTGGCAGGGTGGACCAAGAATTAGTTAAATTGGTGTGCGACAGCAGCTTAGGTGTAGGTATATTTCAGAAAGCATTTAGGGGTAGTCTTCTTCTGCAGTGACTATCAGCATTTGCCTCAGAGCTCATGGAGGCACCTCGGAAGGATTGGTCCATCTGAGTTAGGCACACTGGAGCTGAACTCCAAAGGTTTGCCTTCAGGGCCAACAATTTGCCAGTCAGTTTAGCAACTTCAGTTGAAAACTGAAGAGAGGAGAGACAGGACAATTTTGCAGAATAGAAGGACATCCAAGGTTGGCAGAGACCTGGAGGTCCAACCCCTGGTCCAACCCCTGGTCCAACCCCTATGCTGAATCAGGGCCTTCTGAATATCCCTACAGATGGATACACCACAATAAGACTCTGCTGTGAGGGAGGGAGAGGTGGCAAAGGCCTGGGCAAGGAAGGACCTCCAGGGAGCAACCAGTGCATTTACTGAATCTGTTAGGCCTGGGGTGCACCATAGGTGTTTTTTGTGGGAAGGGGATGCCTGTGACCAGCACAAGCAGATCTCAGAGGGCAGGACAGAGCTGCATGTAGGAATGGATTTATGTTGTCCTTAGAGGAGGACCTGTTTTTTCCTGTGACCTCTGCTCATACCTGTTCCCTCAGGAGAATGGAAGTGCCTGAGCACTGATATAATTTGTGAAGTTTTGCTGAGGACTGAAACCCACCTGGGTACTTAGTGGAGAAGGGTCTGAGGTCCCACTTGGAGGCCTCCTGCGCTTCCTGGTGACATAATGGTCTTTCTCTTTCCCCAAGAAAAAGCATGCTCCCTCCACAGCCCTCCTAGTCCTTTTGTTGGCCTGGGAAATTAAGGGATTTAGTCTGCTACCTTGAAATATCCATTTATTTGTAAGTTCTGCATTCCTGTTCTCTTTTCTTACAGTCTGGATACGGGCTTCTTCTTCAGGACTGCAGCCTTAGCACCCTGGGTGCGCGCCCCTCTCCATGCCGAGGCAGGGTAGCGTAGCGGTGACCCGCCACACGTCCCTTTCACGCGTGACACTGTGCTAGTAATGGTGCCAGTAGCTGGGCAGGCAAACCCATCCCAGGGGGCAAGGCCAGCAGCAGCGTGGCATCCAGCTCTGAGCTCTGCCAGCACAGTCAGGGCTGCACTCACGCCACCAACTCAAGGGCCTTGTCCTCCTGCTGAAAGCGCGCTGTTTTCCACATTTCATTAAATAAGTGCTGATTGACAGGTCTTCTGCCTTCTCAGAAAGGCTCTCAATGTTCGGTGGAAGAGTCCACCGAGCTGGGAGCTGAGGTAGTTGAACGTGGAACATTTCTTCACGCCACTGGGGGAAATGCTTCTTCTTAACTTATTTTCTGAAATTCTCTCTGAACAGACCGTGTACGCTTTGCCTACCATTGCTTTTGCATTTGTGTGCCACCCATCAGTCCTCCCGATTTACAGCGAACTTAAAGAGTAAGCCCTTCTTTTTTTTTTTTTGGTATTTATTGTTTTGAACCGTTTTACATGGAAAATGTTAGCACAGAGGTGCTCTGAATCATTCATGCTACTCAGAGATGTGCTTTAGTAACATCCAACAAGCATGGCTGTTAGCTAGGAAATCTGGCCTCCCAGGCATACTGTGCCCCTGGGGCAGGGGCGAGGGAGGTGGAGAATAATGCAATGCTTGGGAGTTTTCCCTGGAAGTACACAGCAGCATGGGGAGAGCCAAGTTCTGCTGGTTGATATTTGGCATAGGAGAAGCGTGTGTTCTGCTAACAGCATTTGTTCCCCAGCATTAGTGCAACTAAAATCTGTTGCAGTACCAGGAAAATAAAAGTTCTTTCAGCCTCCCTGGTATTAAAAGACCTTTGTTGGTACTGCTGTCTCACTGACGCCTCCAGCTGGGACAGGCTGTGGGGAGCTGGAGACTAGCCCTGCTGTGACATTGCTGGCAGCCCTGGGCAGCTACGATGGGGTCCTGGGCCATGGGGGAGCCCCAGGGGAGAGATCAGGGTCAGTCAGGCCCATGACTGCCCACAGCCCTCAGACACCTGCTGGGTGCTTTAAATTTCAAGTGACTTGAGCAAGTTCTCAGTACCTATTAGAGCATCCTTATATGGATTTAAAAGTCTAATTTGAGGTCCTGGAGTGTGAATTCTTCAGAATAAATATCTAAAGATTAAATGTTTACACTTAACCTAATTTACAGGTCTGCATAAATCCAGTATTTTCTACCCACGGGGACACAAATATTTCTCTGCAGTCATTCAGAACATTTTGGGTTTTTTTTTTCTCTCTGTGTAATTTTATGCTTCCTTCATTTTGACCTTTTAATTTATTGTCAGAGTGTTTCAGGGTCATCCTCTCTCCTCATGGCTTCACTGTTTAAGCAGGTACAGACATGGACCAGAGCCACAGGTCACACCCACTATTTTTTCACTTGAGCCCCAAGTAGGGTCCTTTTCCCCAGTCCTTGTCTTCCCTGTGCCGCTGTCAGTGAGTTTCTGTTTTAAATGAAAATGCATTCATGAGTCTCCACAGAATTATTATGCTTATGCAAACACCTAATACATTTTGAAACAGCAATGGAAAAATCCAGCCCAACCATTCTTATGTGTTCTTTTCTTGTTCTTTCTCCAGCCGTTCACAGAAAAAAATGCAGTTGGTTTCAAATATCTCATTTTTTGCCATGTTTCTGATGTACTTTATGACTGCCATATTTGGCTATTTGACTTTCTACGGTAAGTATGCAGTTCTTTACTGATCAGAGTAGAAAGGGGATACATGTAAAATCAATAGTGTATCCCAGCTGGAAAGGAAAATCCCATCCACTTATATTAAAATACTTCTCCAAAGAGTTTTCCTTAAAGTTCTCATATTGAAGTTATAAATCCTTTCCTCCTTTTCCCCTGTGGATGAAAAGTACAAGTGAAAGTATTATTTGCAAAAGGCATTTTCAAAATACGAGGGAGAGATTTGTTCTACAGAATTGGGGATTAGCTGGCCCCCGCTTAGATTTTGTTCCAAGGTCCTCACCTGAATGATGTGTGCATTGGTAATGGCTGAAGCATGCAAAAATTGAGACAGATTTGAGAGCAGGTCCTAGGAAATGAGTAACAAATCAGCCATCACAGCCTTTTCACTTTCTTAGTAACACTTTCATCATAGAGGCAACAGACCAAATGTTTTCCCTGTGTCCCCAGAGCTGACCTCTTTAGGTCTTAGTTAAACAAACTGGCAGTGAAGGTGGGGAAGCTTTGAGTGTTGTCCCAGCTCAGCCACCAAAGGATGATTATCTCAGTGTTTGAGACTCCCACCCTGTCTTTTTCCATGCATATCGATTCAGTTAACAAACAAATTATGCTGTATTGCTAAAGGATACAATATGTACGCCCTGAAGGCACGGTTGTTAAGTAAAGTAGGATAAAATATGAATGTTGACCAGAAAGTTACTCCCGTGTTCCAGTATCATGAGAACGTTGAAAAGGAGTGTCTTTTTCCATGGGCCATTAAGGGGTCACAAGACAGGTGACAAAGCTGATGTTTGCCCTTTACCTTGAGAGTCACCCATCAGTCTTCTCCACCCTATTCCAAGTGACATTTTTGTTACAACCTCCTCATTCATTATACTGTCCCTTGTGAGCCACCAATTGCAAGAGAAAAAAAATAAGTAAATATGAAATGTGGCTTTTTTTTTTTCCAAAAGTGTACCTATCTCATATTTGCTTTTTCAGACTCTCATTATGATTATGAGGCCTTGAGTATACATGTGTTGAAGTAACTTGAGGTCATCTGTTCTAATTTTCCCAATAAACCCACAAATAGGCTGCAAGTGACAACAGCATCAGCCGTTCTCATCCAGCTGCTCCCATCTAACACATTTTCGTAGAGATGCATCAAATTAGCAGCCCCAGGGAGCAAGTGGGTGTAAATCAGCATGGACCCCTTCGCTTTGGCAGGGAGGAGATTCTGATGTGATTGCCCCAGGGATCTGAGGAGGCAGATCTGTGGCGCTCCTCTCTGGGAATCTCCCACATCCCTCAAGGACGAGGGTCTGGAGTCCATGGAGGAGGTAGGGGCTGCGTCCTTCTGGCCCTCCTGAGGGGGAATGGTGGAGGAATCCCTGGGGTGTCTTGTGTGCCTCTCCCCACATTAGGCATCCCTGCTCCCCAGCACTGAGAGCCCACAGATGGAAGCTGTGGAGCTCTGCGGGGGCTCCTGCAGTGTCACTGCAGTGACAGGCTGCAAAAAAGGCACTGAGGGAATATAGATTTCCTCCGTAAAATTCCTTTCTTCTTCCCCTTGAGACTGAAAAGACCTTACCTTTCATATGTTCACTTACAGTATTCTAACCCCCTTCTCTACCCTTACCTGGGTAAGAACAGTATTTTTATTGTGACCATTTCTTCTTTACACCAATAGTACTTGTCTGTTTGCTGTGTTCTCAAAAGTGTTGCAGTGATGACTATATTTACATTGCAGAATTACAGAAAAGAGGTGTTTTTCTTCCCCTAAAAGGTCACAGTGTGGTTGGGCTCTGTGGTGTATCTAGCTGAAAGGAAAACAGACCTTCAACTGTAAGCCTTGCCCTTCACTTCCTACCTGGCTGCAGCCCGTGAGCGGTACAGAAGTTGCAGTCTGTGCTTGCAGGAGCAGAGTAAGCTCTGTGTTGCAGAAGCTGTGCATGTGCCCGGCTTGAAAACCCCACTCCTGATCTGCAGGGAGGTGGGAGAGCATTTTCTTTCTCCTGGTGGGGATTCAGGCACTGCGTAGGTGGTGTTGACCTTTGGTCTCTGCCCAGAAGGGTACCCTGGGGGGAGCGTAGGCATTTTGCCACAGGACAGATCCCTCTGCCTCCAGGAATACATGAGGTTTTACCAAGTGCCAAAGATGGTAAATTAGATGTGGCCACTGAGTTCCCTTTAAGAGCTGCTATGTTTAACCACCAGCTTTCTAAGATCAGCAGGCAGAAACAAAATATGGGCCTAAAATGGGGCAGCAAGTGTGTTTTGTGGCATGCTTAACAGCCACCCCCTTAGGTTATTGCTCGTGGATATTTTAAAATTACAAAGCAAACACGTAGGTCTCTCAGCAACTTGGTTTTCCTGCTGGTTAGTACATGCAGACCTGCTCTGCACTATTTATCACAGCTTCAAGGAAACATTTTGGCAGGAGATTGTATTAAAATATTGCCAGTACCTCCCTGTTAAGCACCTCCTGTGATTTGTCTTGGCTGCTGGGGCTGCTGGCCAGTGTGGAGCTGAGCTGCAGGCTCTGCTGGCAGCCCTCAGAGGAGCTGCTGAGGGACTTGAGTGCAAATGTCAGAGTGTCCTGCTGAGAGCTGACCCGAGATAGGCTTTGTTCTCAATTGAGAGCAGGGGCACTGCTTTTCGCTGGAAGTTTATTTGCTGTTTAGACTAATTTAGCTCAAAACCTTGCAGTTTATATTGAGTTCAGCCATTGCAGTGCATGTGTTTATTTTTATATCATTTGAAACTTAAAAAGTCCACGGAACCAATTAAAAATAGCTGATTTCAGTTTACCTACTTTGTATATATGTATATATGTAAGCAAGCTTTCTTGTACGTCTCACTGTTGTCTTTTCTACAGTGAAAATTACCTTAGGCTTAGGCATGTGCTGTCATGAATTAAGATGCATTCCTAAATCAGGCCTCCAAAGGATTAATCTGGAATAATGGGATCATTGGGATTTTGTTCAAAGCGCTGTTTTAACTCAAGAATGTTTCATTCCATACTCTTTCATTTACAGATAAATCACTTGTTGTTCAAGAAGGCTGTTTTTAAGCAATGATTTTTGTGGACTAATTGCCTTTTTGCCAGAACACTTACCTTACTGTCTTTCCCATAGAGAATGTGCAGTCAGATCTGCTTCACAAATACCAGAGCAAAGATGACATCCTCATCCTGACTGTGCGCTTGGCTGTGATCGTGGCGGTGATACTCACCGTGCCAGTGCTGTTTTTCACTGTAAGTAAAAAGGTCTGCATGGTTTGGAAGTTGGTAACAGCTGTACCTGGCACATTTCTTCAAACCAGAGTCCAGTGGCGGCTGAGACTACAGTGTTGCAGCTACAAAAAGAGCTTGAGCTTGGATTAGTCTTTTCTGATGCCAGACTCCCACTAACTTCTGGAGAAATTCTCTATGCAGTAAATAAATAAATCACTTTTAAACCTGTTTTAAATTGAATCTACAAGGGTCCTCTCTTACTTCACATCACTTTACTGGAGCAGGCTCAGAGTTGAAGTTCCTTTTTAAGTGCAGAACGATTCAAAAAGGCATGTTAAAAAGAGAGGAATATCCTACGGCACGTGCACATGTACATACAGTTCTGAAATAAGAATTTTAAGGAGTGTTTCAGAGGACATTACATCAGGCAACCCAAAATTCCTGACAGTTTTGTGCAGCACTTGTCACATGAAAAAACAGTTTAAATAAACATGGGAAGCTTTGAATTGGCTCCTAGACTATTCTTGACAGAAAACTTTCTCTCTCTCTCTCCCTACAGGTGCGTTCATCATTATTTGAGATGGCCAGAAAAACAAAATTTGACTTATGCCGTCATGTTTTGGTTACTTTTGTCCTTTTGGTTATCATCAACCTGTTAGTCATTTTTATCCCATCCATGAAGGATATTTTTGGAGTTGTAGGTACAGTATCCTGGTTTTGTATAACTAATAAAAAACAGTTGCTAATCAGCAACACAATAATTAGCTGTTGCTGACAGTTAACAAAACTCATTCATTTGAATTTTGCAGGGGTCACTTCTGCCAATATGCTGATTTTCATTCTTCCTTCGTCGTTGTATTTAAAAATTACACAGCAGGATGGATCAAAGTTGACTCAGAGGATTTGGGTATGCATTCCATTCCCATCAATGCAACACTTTCATCTTGTCATTCTCTGTAATGTGCTAGGTGCCAAGCAAACCTAATCTGAACATACGTGTGGTCTCCTTTGCATTGCGTCCCCCCCTGTGCTTCAGTCAGCTGGCAGCTGTGCTTGTCTTGCTCCTTTGCTTACCTTGGGGGTCCCCTGGTGGAGGGGCCATGCCATGCACGGCATCTTGTGTTTTGGGGAGCCCCTTCTTTGTGGGATGAGGTGCTTCCCTGGCTGGCAAGCAGCTGTAGCTGTCAGCAGGGTGCAGGAACCCCTCCAGCCCACCTCAGCAAGCCTTTCAGCCCAGCAAGCTCTCTCTGTGTATTGATCCAGAAAGCATGCAAAGTGCTCCGTTTCCAGTATTCCTCATGGTTTTCATGGACCTGAGTCAGACTTAGGGTGGTTCCACATGAAGCAGCCAGCTGAAACATTATGTTAGCTGTTTGGCTTGCATGAGCAGATAGGAATGGGCCTTGGAAAGATTTCCTATGAGCCCCAGAGAGAGCTGCAAGTGAAAAGATACAATTCCCCTGTGTATTCCCAGTTAATGGGGCATGCACTGGAAGCATTGTAAGGTCAGACTTTTCTTCTCTGAGCAGACAGGTAGAAAACATGTTTCACTTTGGCTGCATTCACAGATCCCATGACGAAAGGGCTGATCTTTGGTGAACACATATCCGGTGGGAAGAATATACTGATTTCTGTGAGGCTTTAGAAAGAGCAGAGCTGATCAGTCCTAAAAACAGACTCACTTAATCCTCTTTAGGGATGATCAGTGTTAAAGAAGTGAATTGAAAAGAGAAAAAAAAATTAGTTTGGTGTCCAGCGAGTAATTATTAATGACGCTAATCTGTTTAATTATCTGTGGGTCTTGTCTTTACCTGAAGTGCTAGCTCATTTTAGTTGATAACTTTGATACATCACCTTGTAAATCTCCTTAAGAGAAGTTAACATACTTGAATTAATTGTCTTTTCTTTTTATTTGTTAATTTTCTCTCCTTTTTTTTTTGTTTCAGGCTTCTCTTTTCTTGGCACTGGGGGTATTGTTTTCCCTAGTGAGCATTCCCTTGGTCATCTATGACTGGGTACAGTCAGGAGGCAGTGCCGAAGGCCACTGAAGCTCACCTTCTCAGAAGAAGATACCCCTGTTTGCTACGCACCAAAATCACAACCATCCGTTCTGTTGTCTATTCCACCTTTTGTGAGTTTACTCAAATCAAATCCAAATAATGATTATCCAGTACTGAAAATACTGTTATGGGTGTATTTTCTTGCAGAAAACAGACCCATTCTTCCAAAAGGCATATCACTCTCTGATCAGCAAAAAGTCTGTGTTAATTGTCCGTGAGACCATATAGAGCATCGCTCACAGAAATTCATCACAATAAGTTTCCCCTCTTCTACCCATGAATCCATTGTTCCATTATTATCCTTAGCCCTTCAGCCACAAGCTCTGCTCCTTTAGGGCAGCAGCGCCTGTTGCTATTAATTCCAACTGGAGTGTTGTCCATTCATATCCTTCCCCCCTCTTTTAGCCAAAACTCTGCTCTCTAATTGTATGCATCTGGTTTGTTGGTTTGTTTGTTTGTTCTGTTGCTGTTTCAGGCACCATTTGCCTCACTGGGTTAAGTGTAGCATTCTGGATACAGGCATGAAAAGCACCACAAGAGCGTAACTGAGTGCTGTGTAAGCGTATGTCCTAAATCCGGTGCTTCTCTCCAATGTTTTGGGAGAGGAGCCAGCCCCAGGCCTTGGCCCATCCGTGGCTTTGGGGAACAGACTCTGTTGTGTATGTGTGTGTCTTTGTGATGCGAAGCAGGGAGCAGGAGAAGAGCAGCCACCACTGCCAGCCACCATTCCCCTGGCACACTTGAGTTGGAGGCTGACCTGAACTTGACCCCAAACCACGAGTACCTGAGCCTGAAGAGAAGCAGACTTTTGGAGACTTCCATAAGAAGTCTGCATTTTCTTCAGCATTACACTGTTTAGTAATGCCCCATTGCTCTCAGAAGAAAAATACCAAGCTCCAGTTTTATCAAAACCTACGCATCTAATCATACCTCATGCCTTTTCCATACCTTGTAGGGACTGGCTCCTCTCATGTCTTACCCTCCTCCCACTGAAGTCGGTGGGGTCTTTGACAGCAGTGGGAGCAGCATTTGACTCACTCTGCCAAACTACTGGATTTCTAATGAAAATTGAAATCTGTAACATTTCTTTAACTGAACAGAAATACTTTTTATATTTAAAAGATCTCATTTACATTTTTTATTAGTTGCCCATAACAATTAAAAGATACTCAATTACTACTAGCAGGAACACTGTAACTTGCAACAGTTGTCCACAGAATAAGCATTTGCCTAATGCCTTATAGCTGGTGTAGAGAACTACATGTAGAGACTCAAAAGCTAAGCAGGTGATCACTCAGCATCCTGAGCAGACATCTTCTATTAGTGTACTGCCAGCAGTGTAAATGTGTTCACTTTGTGTCATTCACCATGTGAGCTAAAAAGTGTCTCAGAATACGAATGTGGCTCCCACTGAAAGAACTGATGGCTAAAGGGAGCCTCGCTTCATGCCCAAGGGCTGTGATGCCCTTGATACATGCGAGCCATACCTGTCAGTATGCAGTGACCTTCTTGTTCTCAGTAGCTGGTTCATTGATGACTCCCTTTGTAACTGTGGAAGCAGACTGTCATCAGCTGTGAGGAACCTGTCATTGCAACTTGGTCTTTTTAAGGTTAGGGATAGAGTATTTGGGATCTTGGGTTTTCTGTGAGCTATTGAATTGCCTCAGTTGCCATTGCCTTGTTCCACGTGGCTTGAAGTCACTGAGAGTTGAGATCACAGAACACATCTCAGGACCCTGAAAGTTGGTTTCTAAAGATAACATCCAGAGAGGTTAGCTTGGGGCCTTCCTAGGAATTTGGGCATGGAGATGCAGATTGTTCGTGCTGCAGAAACTAAGCCTACTAAACCCAGACTTCCAGATCTGTACCTTAGCATAGGCAGTGAGGTGTTTGCCTCTGACAATACTTCACTGTGATCCAGAAATAAGGCAAAGTGGATTCCACAGGCTGCCCAAGTCCTTGGAGTAGCCCCGCAGCAAGAACAAAACTGGGAGCCTTCTCCCTCCAGGCAAAGTGACCTGTTAGACTGCAGTGCAGGGTTCCTATATTCTGCCTTCCTCTGGGCCCCTGAGATCTTCACTCACAGGCTCCCAGCAAAGTCTCTGGTGCATCTTCCTTTCTCCCAAGCACCCCCAAGCCTGGCCTTTAACATACGAACTGCTGAGCTACCTGGGACCCCTGGGCTGAGGTCCCTTATGCTTTCCTGTGGCTGGTCTCAGACCCTTGCCTGTGATGGTGCAGGTCACCAGTTCTCTCTGCACTGTCTCCTGATGGGACTGATCCCTGCCTTTATTTGCAGAGAAGTCCATACCATAGCTTACAGGACCAGGTGTTAGGCAAGCTCTGGGGAGAAGAGCCTGTGCTTTGTTCCTATCTCTGCACCTCCTTCCAGGCATCTTCTCAGCTTGGGATGTAAATGAGTGGTTTTCCTTTTGCAGGTACCCAGCCCTCAGTGGTCACTGCAGCAGAAGCCCAGCATCTCACTCTATTCTGTGACTCAGCTTGCTGAGGTTGTATTTCAGGTTTTGAGGTGCCTTATAATCTCTCTGGATCTTATCCTAAAAAACTTAACTCAGACCTGAGAATGCTGTAAAGTGTTATCCTTAAGATGCTACTGGGCTCTCCTGCTTTCCTCCCCCTTTATCTTTCTTCTACTACTGATTAATGAGCAGCACAGCTCTGTACATTGGGGGGTTGTGAGAGACGAGATCCTGAGAATGACTTTCAAAATCCAGGTATGAACTAGAGGTCTGATCTGCAGCACAGGGTTCCAGCAAGGTCACATCTCTGACATCTCCCTCCTTCCTCCCTGCCCTCCCGCCCCCCAATAGTCTGTAGTTTGCTGTTTAAAATACCAGCTATTGAGTTTTGGCACCCAACTTCCTTCGACTTGAAGGGCTGTTGGGTCACTGCTTGTTCATCCTCCTAAATCTCCTCCATCACTATTCCTCTCTCTGCTCTTTGCTATTCTGCCTTCTCCTTTTTCCCAGTTTATTTGTATACTGGAGTTTTACTGAATAAATAGGGAGAATGAGCTGAGTGTGCATAGAGTGAAATTACCCAAGGTACTGGACCACCAAAGCATGTCTTATGTACTGAAAAATAGATACCCAAAATATTAAGTCTTTAAACAGACTTTGTTTCTGGGTCTCTTAAAAAAAAAAAAATTGGGAATTTTGCTTAGACTGATATACTGGCATCATATTTATAGATATTTATGGAAAGGAATCATGTGTTTATTGATGTCTGTGGTAATGAACGTGAAATAACGTGCTTTTTGTTTTCTCATCAGGTTTATACATTCTTAACAGAATGCAATAGACCCTGCTGTAACTGTCAACATCAGTGATGGATGACAATATTTGTATGAGGTTATCTGTAAAATGTACTGCTGTTATTCAGTTCATTTGGAATAGTGAACCTGTAGCCACGATTGTATGAGTCCCACATTTTAGTTAGGATTTTAAGAGCACAGTGAAATGCTGTAGAAGTTTCTCTGTTGTAAAATTAATAGGATCCAGAGTACCATATCTACTTAGTAGGTGATAGCATGCTTTCTTTTCCTAGAGAGTTTATCACTATTGTGAGCACTGCAAGTGTCGTAGACTGGATGCAAAATTGCTCCTAATAACTGCAACAAAAAACTTTAAAATGCTTATTTGTGTAATAGCAACAATCAAGTGGTGAGGGACAAGGAAGGACTAATTAGAAGCAGGTACTACTACTAAGATTGTAAGAGTTAATCCCACACTTAGAAGACAGCCTTGCTGCCTCTCCTAGTCCACAGCACACAGCAAAGAGAATAGTTATGGGCTTAAAGCAATCGTAATACAGCTGCCCTTGTCTGTCCAATGGCAAACATGCCTAAGTAGTAAAACACAGTAAATTGTTATTTGGGAACAGTATCTCGGGGCAGTGACCTCTCTGGGTGATGCTTGCTCCTGGTCAGAGGGCCAATGCCAAATCTGTGCACCAGCATAGACATTTTGTAGAGCTGACACAGACCTGTTCCTGGCACATGTGCAGGCCCAGGGCACAACAGCTGGTCTTGTCCTGCAAGGTCAGAGATGGGGGTGCTCATCCGCTCTGAGAGCTGCTCTTCTGAGCCACATAGGAACCCAAAGCCTGTGCTCCGCTTGTAACAGGTCACACATGCAAGTGTGGGTTGGATGATATGTGGGTTTTGTCTGTACAGCTGCCTTAAAATGCATAAGCGCAACACAGCTCTCTGATATTGAGTATTAAACAGTAACAAGTAATGGTATGTCTAGCTTATCTTTAAATGAATACATTTCTTTGCTTGAACCTTACATTAAGGCTAAAGAGCACCTTGGTCAATACAAAACTTTTCATGTGGTGGTGTCGTCCCACCTCCAGTCCTACTGCCCCACCCCAGTGCCTGTAGGAGAAAGGCACCACAGAATGTACTCAGCTCCATCAGCAGCTCCATGAGATGGCTTTATCAGCTGGCGCCACAGTGCTTTCATAAACAAATCCCCAGAGCCTTGGCGTCAGAAAATCCTTATTTCCTATAACGTACAGCAAAGAATGTTTTATTTGTATCTAATGTAAGGATTTCTGTAACAAACTGTGAAAAAAAAAGATAATTAATTAATAAAAGGTACAGGGCTGGAAAGTCTAGAATTCACAAATTGTACACATACCTATGTTTCTGAAGACAAATCTATGCAGTTGTGTTGTATTGTAGGAAATTTCTTTTTTTTGTACATATGTATTGTAAATAAATAGGATGCTGTATATTTTTGCAGTTGTTTATCCCCTATGAATAGAAGTGCTGAGATAGGCTCTGCATATTAAGAATAATTTTAATAGAAATACAAATACTTTAGCTTCTTAGCAAAATGTATATCCTTCTCTTTCTCCCAAGAGTTCACAAGTTAAATCCTAAACTTAAAATTATAATCACATTCCTAAAGTAAAAAGAGAAGTAAAAGGTCCAGTTAAATTGCTAGGATTAATTCCAGTGCATGACTCCTTGTTTTCTCAACAGCAAGTTTGCCAGTCTTCCTGTTGGGTAAAATATCTCCCTTGTTAAAGGGTCCCTTTGGTACCCAGAAACCTCTTACCTCCTCAGCTGAGGTCAGTTGGGAGTAAAGTGCTGAAAAGGCTTTATGGAGGAAACTATGGCAAACTGCAGCCAGCAGTTTAACCCAGCATTATGCCAGGTTATATCCAGGCGTGTGTTTATCCAACCAGTACAAACAGAAGTCAGGGCAGAGCTTCTGCATTTCCATTTTCAGCCATCAGAAATGCCAGTAACTCAGAAAAAAGACAAGCCAGGGGTGGGCAGCCACCAGAGCAATTGGTGCCGTTTCCAGCTCCCTCCCTTCCAGGAGAGTCCTGTGGCTGCTCTGCCTCAGACCCTGCTGCTCTCATGTGACCAGAACACTGGCACCTGAGGCTGCCAAGAGCTTCCCTGGCCAAGGACTGCTTGCACATCCCACCCTGCGAACAGGCAGAGGTCGTGGGATAGCAGAGGGTGTCCAGGGTGAGGGTGATGGGAAGGGAGGGCTGGGTGTGTCCTGAGATTGCATCCATCAGAGGCCTTGCGTAGACTTTCTCACTTGTAAAGCATGGAAATGTTTTTTCAGGACTGCTGAAAAATGGAGGTTAAGAAATGCATCTAAAAATAATTGTGGTTTTTTTCCATGTTTACTTTATGGGCTTGGATAAAAATGAAACTTGAAATAACATTTGCTTTTATCATGAGCACAAATTTGAGGAGAAAAAACGTATATGACAGTCAGTTCTACAGAGCTTTTTAAATTAATACCAGTGTATGTTTTCAGTGTTATAGCCAACAAAATTTAAACTGTAACAGTATTTTTCCACTAGACTTGAACTTTACATTGTTTATAGAAAGCTGGTTTTAGTGTCCCAACATATGCTAAGGCTCACACAGATTCAGTATAAACAATGTTGTTTGAATGATGAATGCTTGATACAAGCTCATCTCTAATAGATTGTTGAAGTGAGTCATCGGTAATGTTTTGCTCCTGTTAACATCACTTGTTAACTTCGTGCTGCTCATATCCAAATAAACAACACAATTTTTCAGTTTCTATGTGTAAATAAAATGTATCAAGTTCTATGATCTCTTTGTTACCTCTTAGTTTTTCAACATTAAAATTGTGATCTAAATCAGTGTTGGGGCCATACTCATTCTTCCAAAGGGATCACGATGTGTCATTTTAATGGCTTGAACAGCAAATGCTCCCTGCTCTTTATCCATTTATTTTCACTGAATTCAGGGCATGCAGCTCTTGCAAAGCCAACTACATTAGATTTGGTGCAGGATATAGAGCAAAGCATCAACAGACGGCTATGGAACATTACGGTGAAGTCTCTGATACGGTTTTAGAGGGACCTGAAGCTGGGGCAGATGGTTACCACTGTCTGCGGTTGCTGAAGATGACAGCATTCCTCAAGGCCAGTACTTGTTTCTGCCTGTTCCTTGAAGACTGTCTGAGTGCTTGCCAGTCTGTTTCAAGGTCAAATCAGGCAGTTTAAGTTAGAGGGCTGCTGTTAAGTAGGGTTTGAGTTTAGATGTCAAACTGGTGCCTGAAGTGACTTAAATCCCTGCCAGACTTTTCTCAGCTGTGGTAGCAGTAGCCATTAGCAGATGTAAGAGGAGGATACCCAAAGACAGGAGTGTCCTAGGTAGCTGTATGGGCCAAAGTCCCTCTGACAAAGTTTTAAAGGGTCTGGAAAGTGCTAACTTTTTTGCCTTTGACCACTGATTTTACTAGTGTTCAGATTATAGTGACCACCTACAAAAAGGCCTCTTGGCTAGAGTCCAAACAACTGAAGAGCTTACTTGACTGCATGGGATGAGTACAGCTCCCCAGGCTCCTCTGCAGGAGAAGTGATTTGTGTATCAGAGGATCCTTGGAAGCCATTGTCTGGTCCCCAAGGCCCAGGCCAGAAACCTGGGAGCACAGTTACAAGCTTCTGCACTGACCTGGTATAATAGTCTCTTCTGTTTTGTTGGAGTCTAGGAAAAGCTTGGGAACTTTTCCTGCTCCTCTGGTTGTTTGTTTTACCCTCAGAGCTCCTCAAAAAAGGCTTGGTCTGCGAACCAAGCTCATGGAAGCATTTTCCCACACTTCTGGATGAGCTGAGAGCATCAAAGAAATGAGGAGATGGTTGTTTAGTGTACCACAGAATGTGTAGTTATAGTTTTTAGGTTTTGCTATATATATTATATAGAGCCACCATGGAGATTCTAGGGTGTCGGCTTCTTCTTCTTCATCTTCTCTCTTCTCCTTCTCTTCCTTTTTCCCTCTGACATGAGTTCCTGTGACTTGTTAATTGGTAGTTAGAATTTAGTGTAGAGGAGACATATCAATAAGGTTGATATTCACTGGTTTTGGGAACAAAATAAGATAAGTAAAGTTTTCTAACTGGTTGGTAATAGATATAAAAGCTACCTGCTTCTGGTAGCCATTGGCCATTCTGTCCTTGTGTTCCTGGAGGTCACAGCACAGTCTGTGCCTCTGAAACTCTGATAAGAACCAGAAATAAACAAGCTTTGAAACAGCAGAAAGAAGCCTCATTTCATCTTTTCGGGACATGGGACACTGAAACAAGGAACACAGCCAGGCCAGATGTCAGGGTCCAAAGAAGAACACCTCACTCCCCCTGACATGTTTGGTATACATTTGCACACACTTCTTCACCCAGCCAAGCTTAGCCATCTCACATCCATATCTTAAGACATAGGAACATAATTTATGGAGCAGAGGAAAAAAGAGAAACTATAGTTCTTTTTTTTTCCCTGCTCCAGAGACTACCACAAATATCTGTTGCCTTCTGCAGTGCAGTCTGACAGCTTCACCTGAAGTTAAAAACACCAGTCTCCTTTCTAGCCCCACACTTCTACTTTTTGTATTCTTCTTTGGCTTGTATTCCAGAATAATGCCACATCTCTTGAGTACATCTGACCACTCCTTGTTTTGGAGTGGGGAAAAAAAAAACAGAATAATTCCTATTTCCTTGGGCAAGCAATGCTTTTACCTGAAGGAAGACATTCCACCATATGGTTCAAGTGGGGTCTTAGTTTGACTTAAATTCATGTGAAATTGCATTAGTCTTCAAGCTGAAGCCCAAATTCAAGCCACTATTAAGATGTCTCATTCTTTATTACACTAAGAGCTGGAAGTAAGAACTCATGCCAACTTTAGGAACTGTGGAGAAAGTGGAAATGGTAGGAACAGGCACAAGTGATAAGTCCATTTCTAAGACTCCCTAGCCACAAACCCATAATAAGATGAACATGGGCTTTGTTTCCTATGAGGAAGCTTCCTTCCCTGTTCTCAGCCCCAAGCAGGAGAGCAGCACCCTTTGTTTTGCAGTCAGTGGTGTTGAGGATCTCTGGCTAAAATACAGATCCCAGTGTCGTTAGAAGTTTTCAAGCAACTCGGCATCTGTGTTTTGCAAATATTAAGTGCCACGCATTTCTCTTTCAGCTTACAGTTACGGAAAATGGAGACTCTTAAAGCTTGTCAGTCGCAAGGGACAGTGCTGCTGGCTTAGTGTGCCTCAACCTTGTCATGGCTCACTGCCTGAAAAATGTGAGGTTGTTAGTGTTCTTAGAAAATGGTGTTGATCAGCCAAGGCCTACACAATATAGCTGGGAAAGTAAACTGTGAGGGCTGAGGTGGCATGGGCCAGCCCTATCTGATAGTCTGCAGAGCAAAGCCACCTTGGCAGTTCCCTGAGCTATGGGTCCGCAGAAGCTGCTGTCCTGGAATTACGGAGGAAGGTGTAGTATCAACATGAGTTACAATGTTCCCTGGAAACAAGAACCACGTCCCCTCCTTAAAAATGCTGCCTGGCTTAAAATGTCAAGGCCTTTTCCCAGAGATAACCAGATCCCCCTCCTCCTGCCTGCCACATTTCCTTGGTTTAAGACAATATAAAGAGATGGACACTCTAAAATGAGTTACCTCCCCTTAGTTCTAACCAATCCCTTTCCACCAATAAAGAATGAATACCAGTAGATATGGAAAAAATAAGTTTTACTAACAAGTGAAACAGCAACAGGCAAAAAATAGCTGTGAATAATTACTAAATACAAAATTGCTAAATCTCACAAACTCCACAGGAACAAAGAGACACCCAAATAGGCAGGGTACCGGCCCTTCCAAGACAGCAGCCCCCACTGCCAACTGCATATAGGGAGACAAACCTTTCAAAGGGATCAGCACCTCCCGACTGCCCCGCAGCTGCAGTTCTGGCCATGTGGCCGGGCCTCAAGCAGACAGTAATGATCTTTTGGGCACAGATGGATATGGAATACAATAGCATTTTGGGTTACCTAGGACACATGTACCCTTGGGAGAGTGTTTGCTCATTGGCCAGCAAACCTTAAGCACTGTCCTCTTGCCAGTGCCAATGAAATGTTGGTGAAATTTACCTCATTTTTGGTGGAGATCATCACTTTGGACTAAACTCTTTGAATGTACCGAGTACTGACCATGCTCATGACATGCTCCCATGTGGTCTTCCTTCCTGGACACATTTTGGGACCCATGCTCGGGTAAGTTCTCAAAAATTGTTCTTTCCAAACCCCAGTGTTTTCCCAGCAGTGCTCACGTTAAGCTTTGCAGCCAAAGCTGGACCATGCCTCTTACTGCCTGCTATAGACCTGCCCCACAGCCCAGGCAACAGACCTGCCCCTGCCCCACTGCTGGCTCCCCTCCCCTTGCTTAGGAGGGGTTTGCTTAACCATTCCCCTTGCACAGCACTGGATGGCAACGACCCTTGCAGAGAGGTGTTTGATAATGATTAGAAAGGTGAAAACCAAGTATCAGATGTGGGAGCATCTGCAGCTGCCATTTCTCCTCTTTAGGCTCATGTCAAGAGCTTATCCTGGTGAGCAGCTGGTGAGGATGAGAGAGGAGAGTCTGATGCCCAGATGTCTCCCCAGCCACCAGGATCAGCCCATCAGAGCTGGGTGTGCAGTCTGTCACAGAGGTGGGGTGAGCGTGGTGCTCAGCAGCACTGCTGAAAGAGCCAAGTGCATTGAGGATAAAAAACCTGTTGTTCTACCCCAGGTAATTATAAGGGAACATAGCAGAGTTACACGTCAAGGTATTGGAAAGTGTTAAGATAACAAAGAAACTCATGGAGAGGGTGGAGAAATTTTTACCATATGGGATCAGATTAATGACCTGTACAATGGCTGCAGTAAAAACAGCAGCATACAGATGCTACAACATTTGTAGAACACATTTCTTCAAACCATAACCAAAGCCTGTAATTTACTAGGATGTTAAAAAAAAAAAAAAAAAGAAAAAGAGAAAAGAGAAAGAAGAAAATTATATGTTCACTGACAAAGCCAGTTCTTGCAGTCTCTGAAGTCTTCTCGGGCTTACTTCAGGCAGCAGTTCCCAGTAGTACTTCTTACATAATAGCTGTATTTCCTATTAATTTTCAGATATCGTTTGTAGATAATCAGAGAAGTACCAGATGCTGGAGAAACAACTTCCCTGACATAACAAGGAATTATATATCTCTTGCAATTAGATCATCACAAAATGAAAGGAAAGCAGGCATCAGTCTTCCATTCCTGCACCCAGTGGCATTTAAACAATGAGCGCAGTTTCTGTTACTATTGCTGGCAGCCCTCCAGCAGCACTTTGAAAAGGCAGCGTGGCCTCCCTGTAAACTGATAAACAATCTTGTAAAGCAACAGGCACAAGAACATTCAAGTCTTTGTTAAATTTTTACTTGAGTAGAGAACTAATTGGCATCTTTCTGTGTGGAACAAGCAGGGTCAACTTCTCAATTTCCAGAGACAGATTATTTTAACCAGAATCCAGAGTCCCTGTAGTTAATGGAATAAACACTAGGAAAGCAGGTACTAGGAGATGCAGAACTTGTTTGTTTTTTCAGAGTTCTGGTTGTGAAACAATTAAACTCAGTTGACAAAAAAAGACAAAATAAATGAGTCCTAACTGTGGTGATGGCTTCAAAACACTTCATTATCACTACATCATCATCATCACACTATCGTCCTCACATGGGCTGCTGATGTCCTAGAGTAACAAGTGATTACTGGCTGTACCAATCAGACCAGTCTCACCCACAGAAGGGATGATATTCTCACCCCTGCTCTGGGCCAAAAAAAAAAACAAAACAGCCCGAAATCTTTTGTACAAGGCTGCCACTGCTCACCAAGATGCAGAGTGCTCTCTAAGGAGTAGGAAATGTGCTCAGATAAATGCATGCCACCTAATTATTTTCCTTCATCTAGTGCTCTGTCATGTCTGTGCCTGCTACAGATTATTCCTGGGCAAATTCAGCTCTTGGTAGGGCTCATGCTCTGGACAAACAGGGAGGAGAAAGCTTGTCCCTGTGGATGATCAGAGTATGAGTTTAGATGTACTGTGATAAGCAGGTGTACCAGAGCAGAAGATTTACCCCATGCAGTCTGCAAACCCCACGCAGGCAGCTGAAGCACTGAGCAAGTGAAGCTCCACTTCAGCACATCAGGCAAGCTCATCACCAACACCTTGACCTCTCTGGGGACAATTTCACTATCCTAAGAGAGAGCACAGTAATAAATCAGTTCATTCAAGCAAGAACATTTCTATATTGACATTATAACCCTCTATCAAGCACAAGAGACCACTAGTACTGTTTACTGCAGAAATAAGCCATACTTCCTCTCAGGCAACTGAATACCCCTCTGAGGGCTCAGAACAGTTGTCTAAAATTGGAAAGCTTCTTTTTGGGGGTATTTTTTATTTTACTCGCATCTGGACAAACAGTCCAGATACCAATAAACAAAATAGGTCAAAATTAATAGCTAGAAAACAAGTCTTGCGACACACTCTTTGCCTACCCACTTACCCTTGAGGAAACTACGTGGTTAGCACAGTTGAGACTGGAAAACAACACCTACAAAGAGCAGGATTCAGCAAAGCCAGCTCTGAAAGGCACTTTTCATAAGGGAACAGACAGGAAGAGGGCATTTATCCACAAGAAGAACATGCAGTGTTTCTAGCCCCACACCTTTATAGGTACTGCATCAGTGCCACCAAAGGCAGCAGTGTCCCAACACACAGCTGGTAACAACTCTGCTGCCTTGCTGGGGAAGTACCAACTTTGGGATGTTATATGGCTCAAAACCACAAAAAAGATTTCATGTATCCTTGCCATGGATCTCCTCAGCAAATTTTCAATCCCAGAGATCTTCCAGTAAGATGTGGATGAGCCAAAGACAGAAAACCCAAGGTCTCATTACAAAGGACCAGATTAGCTATATAGTGTCCACATACAAATGCTGTACATTTTTTCAGAATTAATTATTGTCTCACAAGAATTTCAATTGACAAGTTTTATGAGCAAAGAAATCTAGGGTTGATACAGAGCTTATTTCACAAAGGGTACTAGCAGCCACTAAGTGGTAGGCACACCAGACTAATTTACTAATTAGATACACAGGGCTATTCCCAGGCACTACTTCCACAGACTTTCCAAGGTTGACACCCTGCTGTAAAATGGTTGAGGTCCACTGTGATCAATGGAATTAGCCTTAGATTTATATAACCTGTTAAAAGGTCTTAGACTTCTGAAGAACTGCCTTAATGGATTTCTACTAAGATACTAAGTTATATATGAATAGCTTTGAGGAGTTGGAGGGGATAAGAGAAATGCTAGATAGGCTTCAAGTCTTTGTATTTTTTAGTGCTGATAAAGGATTTATATTTTATTTGTTCCAGCCTTGGTAAGAAATGTAAAACGATCTAAACCGACTCTGTAAAAGATGCAGAGAGACAACAAAAACCCAGGAAAACACAGTAGTACTAAGGAAAATATCTTTAGGAATGAAAACTACCACACTGAAATTGTACGAGCTCCAGGCCTCTTAGGATAACATTACTTCAAATCTTAACTGAGAATAAAAAAATTAAAGGTAAGTGCAATAGTGGTTCTAGAGCACAATGAAACACCATCTAATGCACAAGGCCCAAGCTGTGAGGAGGTAGCCAACATGGCTAGTGCTGGCTACTGAGAATTGCACAACTAGGCACCAAAGTCTTCTCTGTTCTTGTGGCAGACATTATTTTGTATACACACTCATATTTATAAATCTGCCTTTAGCTATTGCTGCTATTTTTACTCATCTCCACAGTCAGCAGAGCAAAACCATCACTGCCTGTAGGATTTGTCCTTGCAGGCTACAAATGAAGGCTAATCCCTGACACAAATTTGTCATTCTTATCCATCAGGACGCAAATCAGCACAGACACTAGCAGTTTAGCACTTCACCACTTCACCACTTTGCAGCAATACTGCATGCTATAGGAAATATATCTGTCTGTTCTCCGCTCCAGTGAAACTGGGTCACCAAAAGTATTTCCTCCTTCACTGTTGTTTTACATCTGAACACACAGAAACTGAGGTGTTACTCCAGTGTCCAATGTTCTGATGACCCACGAAACAAATCCACCTCACCCAGTTAAGTTAATGAAGGGCAAACAAGCCTCACCGGGCATCATTTTTCAAACCGTTAGGGCTGGGATAAGACAGCCACCACATGTTTTGCTTCAACAGCTTAAAAAAAAAAATAGCCATACCACTGCACTAATATGTGCATGTCATTTAGCAGCCCAGCTGACATTACTTTTGACAGTCTTAACTTCTCTACAAGATGCTGTATGCCTACTGCTTTTTCTGTTTCATGAAGATAGTGCTTTTAGAAGGACCATCTTTTCTGTCCACTGCTTTACAGCCAAAGAAGTTTGGTAAACTCTGTAAAGAGATGCTCCAGCAAGCTGCATCTCACCTGGGAAGCCTAGAAGGGGAGTAGGAAGAAAAGGTTGCACATACATAACTTTACTACCAGTTGAAGTAAAGAAACATTGACAGAGGGTCAGAAAGCTTTCTGTGGAAATATGGGTCTCTAGAGGAGCCATGCTTTCACTTTTAGTAATGTGCTGCTCTCTCATCTCAGCATTTTATGCTGCTGGTTCTCATGAGAGAGTCTCCAACGGCCCCCTAATACACAGTCAGTCAGGATGGTGAAGTCTCTGTTCAATGTACTCTGAAGAGAGGCACGAAACACACTGCAAAGGAAGAAAGAGCCCACAAGAGATTCAATGTCTCCTCAGAGTTGGCCAGGCAAGGAGATGCTGGCCCGAAGGCCTGTTTGACTGTGGTCCTGTGTTTGATGGCCTTGAGGAGTGGGGAAGAGAATAAAGCAAATCAGTTTATTTATATCTCCCTTTTAATGCTTCTGTCCTTTTCTATCTGACTCAGTCTCTGCCCCATGGCTGAAATTCCCATGTCAAAACATGAGTAATTTGAATTAATTTTAATAATATTGATCATTACATTATTCATAATATTGTTACATTATTATGATAACTATAATAATTCAGAAAATGCACATTGTTTATATTCTTTAAATGTTCATTCGGTTTGCCTTTTTATAGAAAATTACATTTTTCTTGAGTTTTTATAAAGATCCCAAGTATTTTCAGGTGTCTCCCCTCTCCTCCTTGTCCAGGTAATGTAGTTGGATTTTCATAGAGGCAGTTCAGACCTGTACTGTAACCCAAGCGACATCAACGATGCTCCCATTTGGCACCTGTACTTACGGTATCTCACCATTATGATTGCAATAACATAAACCAGATCTCTGCAGCTTTCACAGCTCCTCTGTAATAACTGAGAACTAACTCAAACATTACTCTGACATCATCCAAGCAAAGCCACAGTAAGTTTTGGACCTGTAAAGAAAATATTTTAATAAATGAAGTCTACATCAGGTTTTTTTGCTGATTTACAGAAATAACCTTGTTCAAAACATTTTAATTTTAGCACAGTCAATTAATGATACTCTGTGTGTTTCGTAGACCTGGCAAAAATCAAAGCAACTTAAATCAAATTGAGAGGTGTTCACTGGGTAGGCATAAGCAAGAGAAACCACAGAAGGCTGTTAGTCCCAGGCATGAAGAAGGTAGACAATATGGCTTTCCTGATATATTGCTGGAGCAAATGACAACACAAAATTGATACCAGGCAGAAGACCAGCAGAAGATCTGCAAACACCAAGAAGGAGTTGGCTCTCTACAGTTGTCTTAGCTGTGCCTCCTGCAGTTTGTTATAACATCACTTGCACATGGAAGCAGATGGTTTGCTACATATCAATTTACTATGCCTCTCTTTCACTGATTTTTTTTTCAGCTCCGTCTGTGCATTTTTATTCAAAAGGAGACCATATGGTCCCTCTGAGGTAGTTTATAAATAATTGTATATTTACAGTAGCAATTGAAACCAGAGTCACATGCTTGCCTTCAGGAAAGCAGCTGAAAGTAGCTGGGTACTATAGGGTTTGGATTTACTTTCTCAGTACAGCATAGAAATATGCAATGAATAATTAAACAAAAATTGATTTCACATGGTCTCGCTGATTGCATTTGTTCTGCTACTGCTGCAAAACACGAGGTTCCTAATCAGAACTGATCAAAGAGAGATGGGGTCATGCACGCGCTGACAGCATTGATTCCATCTGTCATTTGCGGGCTGGAGCAATGATACCATGTCCCTGCTTTATCAAGGGCTGGATTCAGCTTTCAGTGAAGGAGGGCCTAGGAAAGATGGTGCTGTCTCCCTAGGAGACGCTACTTTACTTCATCTTCGAGGCCTAGAGGGGCTGGTTTGAACACCTACTCCATCCCTTCCCCAGGAGAGCAGTTTTCCAGGTGCAGCTTCCTGGACGACAGCCAATATTTAGCTAGCATCATTTCTTCAGACACTCTGAGGATTAAAGGCTTCTGTGAATGACTACCACCCTAGTGCTTCTTCTGCTCACCCTCCCTGTTCCTCCCCATAGGCCTGTTCAGCCATACCCTATTTTAATCTCAGCAAAGAGCAAATTACTCTAAGAAAAAAGCCCAACTGTCTGAAGAAACAAGACCAAAGTTATTCATAGAACTTTGTGACTGAAATGACTGAATTAGAGGCCAGTCTTGTCTCCCCCTCCCCTCTTGCCTCAAATATTTTCAGCACTGTCCTTTTTTTTGCACAAAAGAATGAAAGACAAACCTGCACCTCCCCAGTACCAAGGGAGAGTGTACAAGGTCAGATGTCCCAGATACTCTGTCTTCCCACTGGGAATAAATTGCCAGAAGAGCTCATCTCCTGCTTAGATCAATAAATAAGAGCATATTTTTAAGTGCCTCACATTGATATTACTGGCCAAGATATGTAAGTGGGAGTGCTATTCTGGAAGGTTCAATATCTCTTTGTAAATCCTGCCTACTTACTTGAGGGCTTAACTGGGGACACTGGAATGAGCACGGCCTCTGACTCACTAATCCCACACCTTCTCAACCCAGCCTGAGATCTGGGCTCCCATGAAAAATCCTATACTCCAATTCCTACCTCATTTACCACCCCACTGGCACAGTGTGTGTCTAAGAATTAATACTGGATAAAAATGAAGATAAAATTGATTCCACCAAGGTGGAAACATTATAATTCTCCTTACTTTCCATTTTCTATCCCTTGCACTGCTGATGGGTAATGAGATCTGCTTTTCATCATGATCCTCTGGGTTGATGCCTAAGAAGAGCACTGCAAGCTGTGATTTACCAAGCTAGGAGGCAGGATTAGGTGGCTTATGTAAGCAAGACAGCAAAATCAATCATGAATGAAATCTAGACTCATTCCAGTGTTTCGTTGAACCCTGTCCTCTCGCCTTCAGCTTGAGGAGAAAAATTGCAGAGATCTGTACAATGATTTGAGAGCTGGCATTCAAGCACTGTCCCTTCTACTCCTTTGCATTTTGGCTGCACATATGGCCAGATGCTGCCAGCATCTTTGGCCTTGGTTATCCAGCACGTTCACCAGTACCACACACAGCAACATGTGCTGATGTGTTTTTCTTATGCAAGTATGAAAGAAAAATAGTATAACACATACTTGCAGCCCCAGCTGATTAAGTATGCTCCTTGTTCACTTATCAGTAAGTACGTACAGGAGTAAGGTGATGGTTTGCCCACCAAGCACATGGTGACACATGGGGACAACTAATGCCAACCCTAAACTTCCCCAGGGGAAATGATGGGTATGGCATGTGGTGGGCAGTGGAGCAGACTGGGTTTGCAGGGTTACAAAACGTCCTTCAGAGCTGTCAGGCCTCTGTGGTGCTTCAGTTCTTCGTCTGAAGAAAGCTAGAAGATACATTGCCTGGAATTGCTGCTTTTTTGCTACTTTGTGGTTCTCTCACTGAGAGGGTGAGGAGGGCTGTTGACCTGCATCCCCACTGCAGCTGTTGACGGTCCTGTCCATCCCTGCATCTTGGATAGCTCACTCTGCAAAAGCATCTGAAGGAGCATGAGCTTCTGTGTGGAAAGACTATTGTTGGATGAAGCTTTTAGACCTCTTTCCTTATTTTAAGAGCAAAAAAGAAGTTTGGTTTTTCACTGTTTTTCTTTTTAAGGTTGACAACCAGACTGCTCAAAGTAACAGATTAAGGTGTTTCCATTACCAGGACTAATGTCTGGCTCCACAAATTTATTTAGGCTCCTAATAATAAACACAAGCATCAGGCTTACCCTGGATTTCCAAACCAAAATGCCTCTGAAGATCTGGATCTAAGTGGCCATATCAGCAAACTCATGAAACTAATTTTACACAGACAGCAATCAAATCCATAGACTAATCAGCTAAAAAACAGAGATTGTTTTTTGCTAATATCTTTCATTAATAATTATATTGCTGTTATTTGTAATTATAAACTCTTTTTCTCCTGATGGGATCCCCTTAAAAGTCCCAATGAAATGCTTGATACAAATACAGTGCATCCTTTCTGTGCTTCTGCAAAAGCTCCAGATGGTAAAACTGACATAAAAATGAGAAATATAATTTTTTCTCTAATCTAGTTCATTGTGATGAAAGGAGTAAGCAAAATACCTAAAAACCCTGAATTTATAAAAGTGTTATTGTTTCATATAGTCTACACCGTTATTGGTTTAGCAATCCAACATTTAAAGGTATAGACCTATTCTAAATATACCAGACCAGATAATACACTGATGAAAATTAAAATTTCACTGATTTAATCAAAGAAGATTTAACTTTTGTTAAGTGACAACCAAATCCGATAGTACTCTATTTATAGCTTTACTCCAGAACTCCACATTGTCCCTGACATAGTAAAATGACACCTTCCACAAAGGCAAGAAATTCATTGACTCCGTATTCTAAACAAACCATTGTTAAAATAAATGGAAGTCTCTTAACTCTTAACAATAGTGAGTCAGATGGATCTGACCTCTGTGGGAGGGACTTTAATTATGCCCACTATGTTTAAGAAAGTACAGTATTGTAATAATATTATTAATTGCATTCCAAGAGTTCCATCAAAGGCTTGACAATCCCAGGAAATGATGCACATCCTCGCTTACAGTACTGCTAAATTGCTAATATATCCGGTCATATAAAACCTGATCCTGTGAAGTTTTGGCACCGCCATTTAATAGGAACTAATAATATCTTTGGCTGCCACTTTCCCTAAGGGACAGCCATTGTGCTCAGTCACAGATTTTAGGCCTCTCTAAAAAAGGATAACTAGAATACAACTACAGCAAAGCCCAGTGGTATCAGTGCTGTACAATTAAGTGTTTGTAATGGGCTGAAGGAAGAGGGTGAATAAGTGGTTATCTGGGGAAAGGCAGGGATGGGTAATGTATAGAGGCCAGGAGGGCTGTTGGAGGGAGGGAGATTGCAACATGACATAAAAGTGGCGTCTTCACCGAGTCTGTGGTTTCTGTTCACCAGCTCAGTTATGAGTCAGAACTGCCCAGCACCTCCTGCAGGGTGCCATGGTGCTACCTACAGCTTCTCCTGCCTGGCTGCTGGGAAACTCCATCAGGAGAGAGAAATTCCCTATCTCCTTCAAATGGTGTGGTTAACTGATACGTAACATGGCAATTAATTTTGAACTGATTTCATTTAAGTGAACAGCAGAGATGTCTGAAACGAGCTGCTGCAGTAATTTTTTTTTTTTTCTGGAAATGCAGGATGCTACTGCTCAGTTAAACCTCTCATTCACAGCTAGCAACATCCACAGAAACAACTGCAGTCTTATTCCGAGTCATACGCTGATGAAATACGGTTTCTTGGTGGAAGTTAGTCATGATATCCAGAATCCAGAAAATTAAACTTTCCCCCCTAATCTTACGTTTCCATTGCAGCAGTTAGGTGTGTAGCTGGGCTCCTGTGCTCACTGGCACTCAATCTTGCTACTCAGCTTTTATGAAGAGCCTGCTAAACCTCTTCCCTGTTGAAAACTGCTTTTTCTCTGTGCGTTCACTCTCTATTTGAAAGCCTACTGATCATTTATGTCTGGAAAACATCAAGCAGGAAACCTGCCAGCACTCTGGGAGGCAGCATCTCTCATCCCAAAGCCAGGAGCATCTCCTGCAATGCTTCGGCCTCCAACTCCTCAAACCTAGCTCCACCATGCGGCTGGTTGTGTTAATGGGCATCTTCTGCGGCTGCGGGCGTACAACAGCTGCTTGCTGCCTGCTTTAAAGGAGCTGCTCCAGGAAGGTTCTCTGATGGAGTTTGCCAGCTGCTCATCCTGATGATCATTTGGGGGAGAGGTCCTATTCAAAAAGGACTTTGGATCGTTTCCCACAATTATCCAGGTAACTAAAGTTTGAGAAAATATGGACCACAGTAGCTAGCATATGCAGGTCGCCAGCCCTGAGTCTTTATCTTATCTTCATCCATGAGTGAGTCCAGGGACTCTCAGAGCCCCATTCAGGGTGTGGTAGTCTTCTCTGTAGCTTTTGTAATACAGTCTTAAAAGTCCTTCGTGAAAATATTTAAGTCACAAACAGTAATATTTCAATCTCTGACAGACGGGAGCACCTCACATATGAGGCAAGGCCAAGGGACCTGGGACTGTCCAGCTTGGAGAAGAGGAGGCTCAGGGGGACCTCGTCAGGGCGTACAAACACCTGAAGGGAAGGTGTAAAGAGGATGGAGCCAGGCTCCTTTCAAGGGTACCAGAGACAGAATCCATTACAACAGACACAACCTGAAGCACAGCTGGTTCCCGCTGAATATCAGGGCACAGGTTGCCCAGGGAGGCTGTGGTCTTCATCTCTGGAATATTCAAAAGCCATCTAGACATGGCCTTGGGCAACCAGCTTTAAGTGACCCTTCCTGAGCAAGGTGAGGTTGGACCAGATGACCTTTAGAGGTTCCTCCCAACCACGAGCACTCTGTGATTCTGTGAATTCTGTCTGATAAACAAATGGATACATAACCATCCTATGCAGGCATATCACAAGGATATATCCAGTGTCAAAAGAAGACATAGACCACGAAGGACAACATCTCACTAAGGAGTTATGGGCAACAAGAGCAGTTGCCTGCAGGCACTCTACCTAAACAGGTCTATGGTAGCAGCAAGGTGTTGAGGGATGTTTTAAGATGTTCTTTCCTTCAAAGCTGGCTCATTGGATCTGATGGCTCAGATCCCTTCTGATTTCTAACATTATATGATAGTTACAACCCAGTCCCTCCTTTTATCTACTGGATCTGTTAAAAAGATTATGGCTTTTCCTTTCAGACACTACTCCAAAATTTGTCTTCCACCTCTGTGTCCTAAGAGCCTTGCTTATGTGAAGTGTCCATATCATGACAGCCTCGCTGACCTGCCAAGCAGAGCCGAGAGCAGCAGGCACAGGGGCCCCACAGCATGCAGCGTGCCACACAGCTCTGGTGCCAAAGACTGCAGCAGAGGGGGTATCAGAAGGTGCTCAAGTCACAGAATTATTATTGGGAAGGTTATTTCTCTACTTTTAGTTAGTATTTATGGGTGTGAAAGTCCTTTGAGTTTTGGCTAATTTTTTCTTTCAGCATTTCAAATACAAAGGACAAACAAACTTCAGATGGAAAAAGCTTTGCCAGAAAAAAATCCTGGCTTAAGTGAAAACAATATTTTTTAATGAAACCACAGAAAAAAATAAATCAAAACAGCCTAGAAAAAAACCAAAGCATGTGATGATGGGCCTAGGAAATAATTATATTTCTTCTTAATTTTATAACCTATGGGTAATCTCAGCAATTCAACAAAATTTCTCTTCTCAGAGCATAAAGCTAATACCTCCTCTAGTCCAGCCTCGATGGTGGTTGCATGAATGCGAGCACCATAACATTAACAATTCCTCCACCTAGCTGCCTTCTTCCATAATGTCATCCTGAACAGCTGCAGACAAGCAGAGGTTTGTTAAAGTGTTATTTTGGGGGAAATGTCAGAAATAAGTAATTTCAACCCAATTTTGAACATACTGTTCTCAGAGTGTATTAAGTGGGGTGTTCTTTTAGTAGAGTGGATGCTTAGTTCTTCTTTTGGGTAAAAAGGTTGTTTAGTATGCACTAAAAATACTCCAGTGGTATTACATATGATTACGGGATGTTCTTTTTAGCGGTGCCCTTATTAGCGAGTGTGCTATGAACAAATGTGTTTATAGAGAACAGCACTTCAGTTTGTATTGGACCGTTAGCTAGCAACCTCTCGGTTGACTCTACTGGGTGATCAGCTGGGGATTACTGTCTAGGGACTGTAATAACATAGCCCAGTTTGGGTGCAGTAAATCACTAATTATGCTATCAAGATAAAGTATTTGATAAAAGTACAAAACTAAATGACCATTTGGAAAAGCTGATGGTGGTGTTGGCAACTGATGTAATTCATGTGAGATATACAGCAAATAATCTGAAATGATTTTTTTTAAAGTCATGGCCAAGTTTTGTTCTTATTTTAGTGACTTGGACTGTTGCCTGTTGTGCTTAGGATGTGACATTTTCTGAAAGCATTTTAAGAAACATACACAACTCTAAAAGTAGTTAATAGAAGAAAGTCCTCCAAGAAGCTGCCTAGCCCCTCAGAGCTGCTGCCTCAGAGTAACTCTTTTTTCCATCTCTGAGACACTTAATTACATTTCTATTTTCTGCCTTTTCTGAAGAAAAGCCATGCAACCATCACAGGGAATCAACAGGCTTGCCTGATTCAGACTTACTGAAAAGATGATTTTTTTTTTTTCTCAAAATCAAAACAATTACGGAAAATAATTTTTTCTTATCACCACCTCACTAAAACATCACCAAAAGTGAACATGGAACTGCTCTCTCTGGGTACTTCCAGACAAGTTTGACTGACTCATGTGGATCAATCAAGGAGGTTACCATATGATCAATCAAGATCCTTACCATATCTGCTTTTACATTTTGAAGATGGTTACCATGTCACAACAGAGAGCAGAAACAATGTTTCAAACTGCATGGAAGATTATTGTAAAGAACCATCAGTTTGGGATTTATTTGTATTGTGCATGTTTTTTTGTTTTTTTTTTTTTTCAAAAAATTGAAATCTTTGGGAGAGGGACAGATTAGGCAGGAGGGGAAGGTAATGCCTCGGTATGAAAAGACAGACATTTTCTGGAGACACTGTTCTGCATCATGTTCTTTAACTTCTCTTGCACCACAACTTGATGACACGGTAGGCTGGATTTCAGAGACTCCTGCTCATCCTGCTACTGCCATTGCTAAACCACAAAGTTATGGATACAGATATCCTCAACAAGAAGAGTGGGAAGTGCAGGAAATTTTGAGAAGTCTGGTGTATTCAAAATCTCAAGGAAGGGCAAAGGACACTGCAGGATTCAACATGCAGGACAACTAAGGAAGATGAAGATTTCAAAGCACCTTTGAACTGTAGTAGTTAATCAATACTTTAGAGAAAGCAAATCTCTGATAAAGATGCAGCATTTAAAATGAAATATAATTAGTTCTTCTATAGTAGAACCAGCAAAGGCCAAAGAGTATTCTTAACCTCTCAAGGTTAAATAAGGAATTTAAGAAAAATCAATCTGTCCATATCTGTCATGTAAAAAAAAAATCAATTAATGCACATTTTGCATCTGTTTAAAAAATAAAAATCTTTTAGATATTCATGTGAGTACAAAAATATTGATTCACATGAAACAAGGCTATTAGATTTCAGTATTATAATGTTCTCCAGTATGGTTCAGATTGCATAAACTCTTGATAGATGAGATGTTTTCATCCCTTGAGGTAGACAAAAATTAGAAAAAAAGATAGAGAAGGAACACTCCTTGCTAAGTTTGTTGATGTCCACAAGTGCTGGCACAATAAGGAGCAGTTCCTCCATCTATGGATTCCAGCCGTCTGCGGCTTGGCTGCTGGCTGGGGTTAGACCATGACACCAGTTAACTTCATTCCCTCTCATCCTTCTCTCGCTCTGTCACACTGTCTCGGAGTGACAAACTGGGACACACACACAGTCCCACAGCAAAACCTTTCCATCCAATGAGTTCAAGCCCGTGTGCCTTTAATTTAACTTTGCTTTTATTTAGCTATCTCCTATAGTTCTTCTAAGATGAAGGGTGGTACTTACACCCAACACTTCAAACAACATTTATCTCAACCTGTTGTTACACAAAGTTTGAGTAAAAACAGTAAGCCTGTTCAGGGTCATGAAGAGAAATATTAGGTAGTATGGTTCAGCTTAAGTTCAAAGGACTAAATTGGTCAGACAGGTTATCATCCCACGAATTAGACCTAGTAAGTTGGAACAAGGAAAGAATGGTGCCTATTTTTGCTAAGTAGTGCGCTGTTGGATTTTTTGTAGAAATTGTGAGGTATGTACATACTAGTGTTAAAAGCTCAGAGGATTTTTTTGTCTTAAGACCATGAATAAATGTGGTTTGTCACAGCACCGTACTAGGATATTTGCAAAATGCTCTTGGGAACTCTTGGAATAATTAAAGAATGGTATCTCCATGACAGGATAACACCCATCCCATTTCTTGCCAAGGAAACAATATGTCTATATATCATAAATTATGGCTAATTATCTCACATCCTGTTTCCTCATAGCCCTAAACACAGGAAGCCTTTTCTTCTTCCATATATTCAATACTGCTGTTAATAGCATCTTTCATTTCTGCAGTGGGATGTATTCCAGAGAATTCCAGTCTATCTCCATAGAGCACAAAGTGTGACCAACAACCTGGCATAACAAGAGAAAAATTCCAGCCAAGACCATTACAGAATTCCTGTAAGCCTATACAAAAGGGTTGCTGCTACCCACAAAGAACTGAGAAAGTCTGATATCCTAGGGCTTTGTTCAAGATCTTCGGCTTCAGACATAGAACATACTTTAAGTTGAACAGAAAACTCCTAGGAACTGACATGTGAATACTGGATATGGAAATACTGTGAATCTGAAATGTGTGCTGTCAAATTTTATCTGATCTGATCCTATCCACCTTTTGAAACTCAGTTTTGCCAAAGATTAGGCCAACAGGGACAATTGTATATACTTTACTAAATGGCAAACATGGCCAGTTCAAATGTGGTTAGTAGAACCAGTAGCAACTGACTAGTATCTTTGAAAAAATTAGAAGACTATAAAAAAACCCCAATCAAACAAACAACCAAACAAAAATCCAAAGCAGAGGCTTGATAACTTTGTTTCCAACATGGCTGCTACCATTTGTGATTCTTGAGTTTGTCCCGTGTACGGTCAGGAGTTGCACTTTGATCATCCTTGTGGGTCTCTTCCAATTCAGTATATTCTGTGATTCTATGGATTGATTAAAACAAATACAAGAAAAAAAAAAAAAAAAAAAAAAAAGGAAACAGAATAGTTGTCTATACTGTGACTGACTATACTCTCAAAAAGATTTTTTTTAGGTGTTAGACCAAACTTTTACATTTCCTTTGGCCAAAAAGAAGACTGAAATTCCTCACTAACTCATTCCACGTACTTTTATTTATAGACTATCATGCTGTATTTCTAAACAACGGAACTTGCAAGCAAAGACATACTGCATGCAAATAAAAAAACAGTCTCTCAATCAAACAGTTTTTAAAACAAGAAAAAAATGAAAAGCTCTATCACTGAAATAATGTTCTCTGTGCAGCTAAGTATTCAAGGCATCTTGACAAAGATAACATACAACCTTGGATACATACATATTTACATATATCAGCATTTCAAAATCAAAAATTCCCTAAAAAGAAATGAGAATGCCAGTACCAAAGAAAGACCTCAGAATACCACATTATTGGAACAATGAGGTAATCCATTTAGTTTATTTTCAGTTTTAGTTTATTTTCAGTTTTGGTTTATATATTATATCCATAATATATATTATTATGCAAAAAAATAACACAAGACAAAGTTGAATTTCAAATTAAAACAATAATAAAAAATGTTGCTGGAAAGAGGGGGAGAGACAGCCCAAAAATAACTCTGTGAAAAAATTATTGAGCTAGCAATTTTTAATTACTTCAAAGTTAGGAAGAAGATAACATCCAACACTACTTTTTCAAGAACAACTGCTGCCAAAGCAGTCTCATTTCCTTTTATAGCAAAATATCAAGCCCCTTGGATAGGGCAGACAAAGCACTTACCATATATTTGATTTTAGGAGGCCTTTCAATGTTGTTTAACCTAAGAGAGAGAATGAAAAGGAATTTAAAATGGTAAAAGCAAGTAAAAATCCGTTTCAAAGAGAAAGGGGACAATCTGATACCAGCACTCATGGTGGACAGGGATAAATGAATGGGCTTGTGACACAGTAGGAAGCATCACAGATATGAATCAGAACAGCTTTTCAAAAGTATAAATTTTCAACCAGAGAAATGGCTCACTTGAGGAAGGAGGCTTTGGAAGGAGAGTCCACCACCAGAGATCTTGAAGAATAGACAGAGTGAAAGAGCATCATATACAAGACTGACCCTGCATTGCGCAGAGAGTGTGAATTAGCTCTGAATAAACTCTGAGAGTCCACCTTTTTTATGCCATTTACATAGATGTACATTCTTTCAAAGCTCAAAATCCAAGAGTCCAATAGATGAATCATTTATTACTTAAATGAGCATCTGAAATCAGATGGCAGAAGTATTATATCATCAACAGTTCTTCTGTTCCCTAGGCATAGCATATTTCAGTGGCTTAACTGATCAGTCCCAAAAGTTTCACAATAGGAAGAATCATCCACTATGCTAAGGTTTTTTCACCTCCTGTCTTCCAGAGAGAGAACATAGTACTGGCAGCTTTAAGACTCCAGAAATACCATGTCAGGTTCATTATATTGAAAAAAGTAATAATAATAAAGTCACTTACCTGTGCATTCATTGCAATGTTGTGGCAAATGGTGTAGAATGGCACAGAATACCTCCAAGTTAAGAATTTAAATTCACAGCACAAATAAGCAGTTGTCTCCATCTTCCCCTCTGTGCTCTATGACAATTCTAATTTCTGCCCTCATAGATAGCTACCATTTTGCCTTCCAAGAGTTCCATGCTGACTCATCCCTACTTTCACCAAGCACCACCGCCCCTCCTTTTCTCTACCATATCGTGATCAAAATCTCTCAGCCAGTTCTGCCATCATCTCCCTCTCTCCCTCACTCTATCACCACTCCCTCACTACTCTTATTTGCAGTTTCACACTCCCTGTTGCTCCCCTCTCCAAATGACCATGCCCTCACTCACACTGTTCTCCCCGCATGTGTTCCAGATTTTCTCTTGCACATCTGGTTTCTGATCATACAGCTGCACCCTGAGTACAGCTTTGCTTGTGCTTCCACACTATGCTGCAATCCTGAGAGAAACACAAGCCAGCAAGAGGCTCCACTTCAGGAAAGTTTCCAGCTCTCACAGATACGGGGAAACTGAAAATGCAGGCAGAGAAAAACTCCCAAATGAAACACAAGGCACACACAAAGGGCCTTCAAAATAACACTAAAAATTTTGTGTCTCCTACAGCCTGAGATTTACTCACAGTCTTTCAGCAGAACATTCTGGATCAAGCTGGAAAATGAAGAAACACCTCTACTCATACGTACCTAGAAAAGACAATAGGCCATAGTAACTGCCTCCACTAGTCCTATCCTCTACCTACAGAGGATTTATTGGTGCAGTGTGCACTTCGACTAAGGACAACCTCTGCCATCAGTCACTTGAAGAACACTTTAAGAAGCTGAAGACTGTAGATAACATTAAAACAGACTAAAGACATTAGGTTTTTACCACCATAAAGAGTGAAAACAAAATTATCAAATGTCAAAAATCACAAGGTTGGCTCCCAGATCTTAAGATTTTGAACATAAGATTCTCCTTTCATCAAAACTGGCTGGTGCTGACAACTCATCCACTAATTTAGTAATTTTAACAATTTGTGTATCCATTCCTATCAACTTTGCCCCAGCTAATAATTCTTTTTCTGACATCTTTATCTCAATTCCCAGTGATATTTCAGCTATCCTTTCTGGTCAAATCATCCTGCTGTCTTGATTTTCGAGAAAAATACTAATGGTTGCATGAATGACTGTAGCCCAATAAATGTATGAAAGTACCTGTATCACAGGGTTGCTGAGATCAGTAGAAAACTGGAGTTCGTGACCCCCTATTTCTGTACCCCTGTACAATACCTAAACTCCTCACTCCACCTTTCAGCAGACACAGGGCACACAGAAGGAGCTATATCTCATGCTCACCTTTGGCAGAACTGACCGACCGCTCATCCTTGACAGAATGGTCCTTGCAGAAGACGTCCAACTGGACAGCAGTGTCCCCGAGCCCTGACTGTACTGGAAACCTCTGCAGCCTGCAATTTCATGTACATGTAGGAAAACTAAAGAAATATTTGCCAGAGCTGACAGGAGGGAAGTCACAGATTTCCCCCCCTTCCACCACCACGAACAGTGTATAGAACACGTCCCTCTCAAAAGATGAGAAAGGGCCAAAGGTACTTGACTGTCACCATAGCCATAAAGGCCAGTGCTGGGATGGATGTGAGATAGACGATCAGAGAATCAAATGAAAGTACAGACAGCACATCAGAGGTGATGAGTGTTTCTCTTTGCATTCCTCTCTCACACAGATATTTCTCTTCAGCTTGCCTGGCTATTCTGCACAACATGGTCTGTGCAGCACGAGTGGGTGACAGCAACATCTTCATAACTTGTGACAGAAACAGTGAGTACCAAGCTCTCTCGGCAACTGTGAGCCCTAAGTGACTCAGTAACATTTTAATTAAGAGATTCAACAGTAACAAAGAGTAACATGCAGTAGCTGTGTATGGTATGCCCTCCTTGCAAAAAACCTTATCCTGTGATTGGCGAGGCAAACATCCAGCTGGTTTGCTGCTGTGGTACTCCCTTCCTAATTGCTTCAGTGTCTAGTTCTAGGGGCATTCACGATGTCAGTGTAGACAAAACACAGCAGTTATGATTACTTTATAACAAGGCTTTCTTTAATCCCAATTTTCCTAACACCTTATTTCTTTTTTTATATAATCCCACTGACGATTTGGGGAATTTGTTAACCTTAATCACTTTAAAGTCAGACTTACCTTGAACATTTACTCTGCATTCCTAAGTCTGTGTTTTCTAAACTACGGGAGTAGTCTTATTTCTTATTACATTTCCCCACAGCCTTCCAATGAACACAGTCTTTTCCTTCCTTCCTGTGACTCCTCTTACATTCTGTCCCACAGCCTGCTCTTACTTAATTCAAGTTCTTCAGAGCTGATTCTAAATTAATGCTCTCTCAGCAATCATGGCAACTAATAAGGTATCATAATTCTTGACAGACTGACTCTGACACACGTTACTCGATTCAGGCTGTGACTTCATTCTGAACGCAAGGAGACGCTCAACTAAGCCCTGTGTATTTGGGGATCTGCTTCCCCTTCCCTGTCGTTTGTTGCTATGGCAGGTGTGTTGCCCTGGGGGTTCAGCTGAGGGCTTGGCTCTCTCCACGGCGCTTCCCAGCTCTCCGCTGCCTCTGAGCCCGTGTGGAGGAGCCTGCAGCAGGCGCAGTCTGGCCGTGCTGTGATGTAGATGTAACAGGCCCAGCGCACAGAAGCGGCCGCTGCAATGAACTGCTTGCCTGTCTGCCGCAACCAGGACGTACGACACCACGGCAGACTGTTTTAAAAACAACTGATCATGGAAATGCTCAAGGATTGGACTTCACTGTTTCCGTGAGGCTACAGGCCGCAGCCAGCACTAACCACCGCTGACCCCGCGGCGCCTCGGGGCCCCCAGCTTCCTCCTCCTGCAGGGCCGGACCCAGGCTGCCCCGTCACACACTCTTGCGGTCACAGGGTTTCGTCCAGTGTGCCCGTTGCCTAATTTTATTAAAATACTACTAATTGCTACTACCATTGAAATAAATTTTAAAAAAGTTTGGCACTCGGGGTGCCCCGGGTCGCGGATAGATGACGTCACCACCCGCGAACCCATCCCTCGGCCGCGCCCGTCCGCTGTGCCGCCGCCAGAGGGCGCCCC
>VZRF01008828.1:115876-168376 GCA_013396875.1 Vireo altiloquus
CCGGACTGGGGCGCTCCCGCCGCTCCGCCGGGCTGGGGCGGAGTTTGCTGCCGGCTCCGGCCGCGTTTTCCCCTCTTCCCTCCCGTCCCCGCCTCTCCTCGCCGCCCGCGTCGTGGCGCCGACCGGTAGCCCGGCCCGGCCCGGTGCTGACGCTCGGTCGCCGCGGCGAGACGCGGGCTCGGCCCCCGGTGCCCGCCGGCCCCCCTGGGGCGAGAGGGGAAACAAAGCGGGACGGCCGGGGCGATCCGCCGGTCCCCTCCTTGCCGAAAGCTTTTGTGAAGCCGCACCGGGAGGAGCAGCAGCCCTGCCCGGTGACCCGTGAGCGGGGCTGAACAAAGATACGGCCCGCGGAGCAGCGCCGTCCCTCCGCTCCCGCCGGGGCGGGCGCACGACCGTCTGCCTGGAGCTGTAAACACCGGCGGCTTTTGCTGGAGGAGCGGCTTCTGGAGTTACCGGGAACCTTAGAGCTGTGGAGGAAGTTGCTCGGACAGGCTCAGCTCAAAGCCCAGCTCTGCTTTTGTGTTGCTGCGGGATCTCGACTGACTTAGACATCAGCAAAGTTGCGCAGGGGAGCGCTGGAGCCTGGAAGCAATTTACTTAGCCAGTGAGATAATCTCTAGTTCTTGTGTTTTATAGTACATGATGTCCTAGTTTCTTTTTTTTTTTTCCCCTTTGGTGAGTATTAAAGAATATTATTAGCCTGAGCCCCAAATGTAACTCATCCTTGACAATCCATCTCCACGTTTATAACTTCAAAACAAAGCAGTATTGTTAGGACTAAAATTGGTCCCCGCCCTCTCACGATGTTTTCATCTTAGATTACTAATTAATTTAAAATTCTTAGGAAGAACGAGATAACAGGGAGAAAGGCCAGGTAGTTACCGTGTGTTTATTATCAGTAACTAGGTGCTGTTGGCAAAGTCATGTATTTAAAATGTCAAGACACGGTTAAGGCTGTCCCCATCTAAGTAATAATTATATAATGGATTGGAATGCCCCTGATTGTTGAACAACTATTTTAAGTTTGTAATTTTATAGCTTCGGTAACCTTAAAGGGAAATCTAGCTGAGTGTCCAGTGTTAAGTTTGTAGATCACTAATGTGTTGGGGGCTTTTGATTTTCTTTTCGGTGGGTCATAGTTTTAAGTGAAGTTTAAAGTTTTAAGTTTTAAACTTAAAGTTTTCCCATGTAAGTATTCAGACTCTTACACATGGGACAGTCATTTTGTCATGATTTTATTTGATCTTAGTAGAAATAAGTAGTAGGCTCCTTAAATGAAATGACAGTGACAAAAAATTTACTGTTATTTGGTTGATTATATGTGATAATCCATGTCTCTTCTTTCTTAACTGGAAAAGCTGTATTTAGAAACTCACAGTAGTAAAAAAAATGGATAGCATCCTCTTCAGTGGCATGGAAAATACTTGGAAATGATCCCAAATACTTTTTCAAATGTTTCCTTTAGCATTTCTAGGAATACAGTGTTTGATTTTGTGATTTCCCTAGATAAGATGAGACATATTGGAGATGGGGAAGGCTGCTTAGACTTTTAGTCAGAATATTAAATATTTTGAAGGTTTCTTTTCAGCCGTTTACATTTGCTGATGTGTCAACTTTCAGAGTGATAAATAACCAAATAAGAAATGTATCCATTTTCTTTCATGTTTCACTGACCTTAAAGTCTGCTTTGGAATGAGCAGAGCAGACAACAGCTTTGTGGCCTGAGGATGCATCCAGTGTGAGGAAATCTCTCTCTTCCAAATAGTCATGGAAAATAATGTTTTTTCTGTTCTTCTTGAATAGCAATATTCCTGGGTTGACTAGTTCACCTTGTATTCAGATTACCTTTGGAAACACCTTTCCAGGTATTTGGTGAGTGTTTTGGCCATGATTTTATGATTCTCCATCACAGTATGTGAAGGTTGTTGAGTTTGACCCAACAGGCAGTTGTAAGTTTCTTCTTCTCTAGTTAGTCAGCTATACCCTTGGAAACATGCAGATGATAAAGAGTTTCTCTATGCTCAGCTGGCTGTAGTTTGATGCAGTTGTTGCATGGCTTCTAGCCCCTAGGGTTATAAAACTTGTAGATGGTTCTGCTCATCATACATCATGACGGCTCTTCTCACATTACAAACATGTATTGGTTTTCGGTTTTATGCTGTTACAGGGATTCTTTGCAGAATCTTCTCAGTCTTCCACTCTCCTGAGGACTTAAAAAAATCTGTGCAAAAACTTTAAATTACTTAAGTTTGCTTTATATAGTAATTAAAGGGTAATTTTTCTTTCAAGTAATGATGTGTTTAAACATACTTTATATTAATATGGATGAAGAAAACACTGCTGATAAAAGTTTGATAGGCTGGCTTGCCATACCTACACCAAAATTCTTGAAGCCTGGCTTTCTGTCAGTCCACTGTTCAGTGTTCAGATTTAATTTGCCAGCAGTCTTTGGTGAGGGAGAAAAATTGTCCTTCCAGTTAATACCCATAAAAGCATGCAGAGGAATTCCTCATGATGGCTACACTAACTATTCAGTGCTGTCAAGAATTGTGAAATGGTTATAGTTAATCTGCTAAACCCTTTAAGACTGAAGTAGATTTTCTAAATCTTGACATTGCCCAATCTTTCTGCCTTTTTTTATTTTTTAATTACAAGTTGGAGATGCAGTGTTAAGCATCCTCTGCACTCATAACCCCCAGAGATCTCCAAGTGCATATGCTTTAGAGCACTTCAAAACAAGGGCTATTTCATGGCTTTTCAGCAGCATAGACACATTTTGTTTCATCTGTATGTACAAATCTACCTTGCTCTGAAAGGCAGTGGGCTTGATTGGAGAGGATCTGTGTGCAGTGATATTGTATCTTCCTTACTTGTTTAAACTCTTTTTCCCCTAGCTGGTGAGGGCAGGGACACAATATGCAAGAAAGTTGCTTATTTTGATACCCTGAACTATTTGATTTTCTTGTATAGGAAAGTAGCTACAGTCAGGAAATAGCAAAGCGGGGGCTGTAGCTGCTGGAAGATGGAAGGTGAATGTACCTCTACCTTTCTGTTCCCTAAAGCTGCAGCTCTGCTGTCTCAAACAGCTATTTGTCACGTCTGCATCTGGCTGGTGGAGCACCAAAGGCACAAAGGTGATGCCTTGGAAAGGCTCTCAAAGGTTGAATGTGCATAATCTGTACTTAGGTGGCCCATACCAGATTTAACAAGTAGTTTTTCTCTGTTGGGAGCTTTAAAAAAAAAAAAATCCAGAGAGGAAGCTACATCTTCTTGAAAGATTTAACTTTCCTATGTCCTTCTTTTGCAGTGCATCAACTTTCCTAAAGACTTTCAGTTGGAGAAACAAATTCAATATAACTAAATGTAGAAGTTGTCACTTCTAAACTAGGGAAATTGTTAACTGACTTGACAAAATATGATCAAAATACTGCATTTAATTTATTCAGGAAAGTAATACATGCACACACACCTGTGTAGGCATTGTACATCTGTGTCTTAGGTTTGTGTATATTGTGCTAAGATGGGTATTTTCACCTTTTTATTTTTTATTAGCAAGTTATGCTGTCTCACAAATTTATTTTGATGAAACAGTGGTAATGTTCTTTCTTTTTTTCCTCCATGAGAATACAGAATTGGAATTTTAATTCAAAAATACTCTGTCATAGCAAAAATGAAAAAGTAACATTTTAATTTTATGGTTCTGTGATTGGTAGTATTTCTTAACTTTCTGAGATTTTCAGATCTTGCATGTGTGTATAAATATATATATATAAGAATACATAGGGAAAATTGGGAAGTAGAAATATGTCTTCCAGTAGCTGTTTTCTAAAGCCTAATAGTGTGATAAATTGCAGTATCTGATCACTTTTTCTCATAGACACTAATAATAATGTCTAACGCATTTTTTAATTTAAGGATTGGTGAGCTTCCGTTAAAATGCAGTGGTTAGGGGTGAAAGTACTGCTTAACTGTGATCTGCCTTCACAGGTACTATCTGTCAGTATGCCTGAGTGATGCATTTAGTGGTATTTTAAACTTTTCCAAGCTAGTATGAAATTGCTTGGAAATGTCAATTGAGTTAACCCTTGTTGTCTCTCTACTTACTACCTGGCTTTTGTTAGACTGCCAGCAGTAATAAAGAACGTGAAATTCCATGTGATCAGTGTTTGATAGAAGTCTTCATCTATGTCCATATCATTAGATAGCAACACAGGCCGAAACAGGAGCAATGTAAACTTGCGCTTTTCTTGCTATGCCACAGGAGAGACACTTATATGAAAATGAGTTGAACTGATGCTAAAAATTTGGATGTTAAGGTAGAATCTGAAGGTAGGTGTGTAGTCTTAATTGGCCTGCTCTCTATTCAGAGAAATAACTTCAACAATTCTGGACATAGAAGCAGCAATGAAATTCTCCTCTGCTTTCTATATAGCTACCGAATAAGCACTTTCTATGTGCAGTTTTGCTTTTTGTTAAATGTTCTTTGTTTATCAGTTCTTAGGTAAGAGGCAGTGACCATTGTGGATAGATGGGTGTAACAAAAAGTAATTGGAAGTCCTATGAAATAGTAGGAGAAAATCAATCTGTTAGGGCTACCTTGAGCTCGTTGGAGTTTTGGTTTAGAGATGTTACCAAATAAAGATATCTATAACAATGAAAGTAAAGTATGTTCTTCTCTTTAAACCTATGCAATTGTATTTTTTAAAATGCAGATTCGTCAGCCCAAGCAAGAAAGGTACCTTATGCAAGTCTTGGATAAGTTAGTGGGTTCCAGTGGTTATTTTGTGGTTGTTATTCTGGCAAGAAACTTTGAATGGCAATGGAGTTTATCATTGTAAGGAGCTTCTAGTGTTGTTGATATGGAAAGCTTAAGTTCTTTTTGGAGGTTTGCAGTGACATAGAATAATTGATTATAACAAAGCCTATGTGGGTTACTTAAGAATTCAGGGTAAATTACTGTTGTGTTGTAGATAATTTCTTGATGCCATATATATATATAGTGAAGTCAAAAAGGTGATTAGCATGGTTTTCTATTAGATTCACTTTACAAATTGAAAGGAAGGGAAGGAAAGGTGATGGAGTTCAGGTTGTATTTCCAAGCTCAGATTTGATGTTACCATCTTGCATTTGTAGTTTGTGTTACCTTTCTTTGCATTGCTGCTTGTGTTAAGAAGACCTCTTACATACCTGTCTTCTGTTCCTGGCTGGGGTTTTCTAACTTTGTTTTAGCTGTCCTGAAAGTTATTGCTGAGAAAGGACTGTGAAAACAAGATCAAAAGTAATTGAAACTGCTTATTCCCCACCTATCTACTGCTTCTGAAATGATGTCCAATGCATTGTTATTCTACTGATATTGTAGATTTTGTACAAAATACAATTATGCTTAAAATTATTGTAGTAGTCATAAATCCTTTGCAAGGTCTCTTTTCACACAAATACAGCATTTCTTTTTGTTCAGGTTTTGCAAGAGGTTAGTGTAGATCTTTGACCTGAGCTTATGAAATGCTGTTATTCAAAGCCAGAAGGAGCCTGAGAACTGTATCTTTGACGTCATAGCTTTCATCTAGTGTATTTTTTTAAAGTGTATGCTTCAGAACCAAAATGTACTTTTAAATGGGTATGTTTTTTTCTTTTTTTGCTTGTTTTTGACTCAGTGTTTGTGCATTTTACATGTAATCTGAAATCTCTTTTTGCAGAAATACATTTTTTTAATGATGAACATGTCATATCACTAAACCTTTGATTTGATGTTTCAAATGAAAGAACAGTGTGCTTTTAATAGAGGACTCAAGTTCAGAGTATTTTTATCAAGCTTGTGTCTATGGTTCTAAGCAATCTTCTGTAGTCCATTTTCTTTCCATGTAAGTTAAACCATGAAGTTATACAGGAGCACATCACATAAATTTTGTTAGAAGAGTGTAATTCATTTTGCAGTGGTTTAACATTTAGAAGTTTAAAAATATAACTACTATGGTTTAGGTAAAAGAAAAAATAGTGGTAGTCTGTACATTTACAGACATTTACATGCTGTTTCTTCCTTTGCTGCATTTGTCATTTTTGTCTACAGCTTGGGATGCTTTTCTAATCACCTATCAGTCTTGTTCTGTTGCCCCATTACTTTTTGCATCTGAAATGTACTTCTTGCTGTTGCCTCTGAGCTTTTCATTTGAGCTCAGTCTTACTCCATTGGTTTTGCCAATCATTTTTCCTTCCACTGTTAAAAGGTCTTGGCCTTCTCTGCTTCTGTCTTTGCAAGGTCTTCTGGTTCAGCTCCTGCATCCCTGATGTTTAAGTCTGGCTATTTGGGTGTGATTAGGATGGTATTAAGAAAAATAAAGATGGTCTTTCTAGTTTCTTTAGCATCAGAGAGATGACTGTAACAAGTCCTGCTGTGTTGCCATAGCACTGGCTGAAGTATGCTCATTCATCTTGTGGGAATGTTGCATGTGCTGTGTAGCAGTGGGATAGGAACTTAAAATTATTTGTGTATGCTAAGAACAGGTCAAGTTTATGGGTGGAAAAATTAAATGCAATGACTTGCAAAGATTTATTGACTAAATGCAAACTTTTTTCCACCCAAATCTGTGACATAGCTGTATTTGAAAGGGTTAGTTGTGTGGAAAGCATGTTCTTACTCCCTGTGACCCACTGCCAAATATCTGCTCTTTAGTGAAAGCATGAAAATACTAGTGCTTCCAAGTGGCTAGAAAAAAGTACTTAAAAAAAAAAAACCCAACCCTGTTCTTGGAAATGGCTGAGCCATCTTTGCTGACTTTGGTATGTAATGCTATCCCTTCCAGCTGTAAAAGTATGCATGTGACTAAGGAGCCTGAACAGCAGAAGGCAAGGTCCTGAGTTCATGCTGATTCGATTTAGTTGCTTGAACCTTTTGCATCGTGACCATAGTACCTAATCCCTAATGAGTTTCTGTTGTTTGTAAATCTCAATTTTGCCCGGTTTAGTCACAGAGTACTTAGAAGGAATACCTAAGTGCTGAATTGTATATTTTGAGACAGAATGTTATGTACACTATTTTCTCTTTCATGTTGCTTTGTATTATGATAATTACTACAGTATTTTAGTGTTTTATTATCAGTATATGAAATGATGTGACTTAGCCAGTGGCAAACACATGTTTTCCTACAGAGGTGGTTGTGGAGTAGTGCTTCTTCTGTTGAGGGTCTTATCATGCACATGCATGCACAGGAGAAACAGCAGCACAGTGCATATTGTCTTCTGTTTGGAAAGAAAAATAAGGTGGGCTTTTAATTTCTGTGAATACTCGTTTCATCACCTTGTATCAGTATTTAGAAGATTTTATTCATCCTGTCTTCTGTATAAATGAAGCTGTTTTTTCCCAAGTGACTTAACTACAGCCCCAATGAATGTTTCTTCCTTACAGCCATTGTGAGCCCAGCTGTGTACTTCTGTAAAGATTAGGTTTGGGATTGTCTTATACAATTCAGAATATCTTTGGAAAGCAGTCTTATCAGTGCAGACTTACTGAGGAGCTACCCTGCAAAATTGCCTTAGTTAGGCATGTAGAGAAGCTGCATTGCTTTGCCCTTGTTGCTTTTGCATTGACAAGAGCTGACCGAAGCTTGAGTAACATAGTTTGTCCTCTAGCAGAGTAGGAAGGGGTTTTCTCACAGACTTGAGCCAGCTGGGACACAAGCATGACTTTAAGTTGCAGGTTAGATTGACCAGCTGCGAACATATACTTTGAATCAAATGAAACTGCGCTGTGACAACTAACTCTCCTAATTCCTTTTTTTTTGTTTGTTTGTTTTTATTCTGTTCCTTGCTGATTAGCAAGTTTATCTAGATTTTGGTGTGCAAATTGAATTTACCTAGACACAGAACCATTTTGGTTGTCAGTGGCCACTCTGAAACATACTGATAGTATAGAGGTGCCACTTAGCTATACTTTGGCATGTAATGTCCCACGGCCTGAATTAACTTCCCAGCTGCTGCCAGCTACTGAAAATCCTGTGGGATAATTTATTTACATTGACTTGTGGGGAAATCTGCTGAAGTACGAAGTTTATTATCACCTTTAAAATGAGTTCAGGAGAGATCCTAAACTTCTTGCTATCTATCCTCGTGGAACAAAGTGTTTTATAGTAGGCATATAAAAAGATGAGAAATGATATTTGCCTCTTGTAGTTAATCACCCATCAGTGCCAATAACTGTCAGTTACCATACTCAGATCTGCTAATTGCCGTGCAAGCTTGTAATCCGTTTTCCTTCACCTCTTCATGAGCTTCCTCAGAAAATGGGGCTCCATCTTGTGTGATAGCACGGTGAGAACTGATGAATACAGGGAAAACTTCTGTGTTTTTGATAGAGAGAGTTAATATCTATTTAATGCTTTAGCTGTTTTGATCAAATGTCATACCTGGAAGTATCTATTTTTATATGGATCGTCCCAGTAGTTATGCGGATGCTGCTGAGTCTGGGTAAATCAGCCTTCCCATGTGTGTCATCTTTGTGGGGAAGGAGGGGTGATACAACAGTATTTCACAAACTTTGGTGCCTGGCATTATTTTAAGTTACTGCTTAAGGATGATTAAACGGCTTGCTCTTTTGGATGGTTTCTTCACATGAGAAGGATGGGATTTGGAATTTTGCTGAAGACTGATAGCCTTATTATCAGTTAAATTTTAGTACAATACTAAATACAATACTGTCATTTTGTTTCTGCTTTTTTTCCTGGCTAATAGCTCTTCTGTAACCTACATCCTTATTTTTCTTTATTACTAGCCAAAATCTAATGAGAGCTGGTTACTTGGGGAGGGGAAGGACATGAAGGTTGATAGGCTGGAAGGCCAGCTGCATGGCTGGGATCCTGAGGTTGTAGGGATGCTTCTTCCACACTCGAGTTTCCCAGTACAAAGGGAGATTGGAAGTTCTTAATAGGTGCAAGTTGGTGATAGTAACGTTGTTGATATCTGTTGGGTAGTAAATCTGTTGCAGTTTAGGTTTTGTACAACTTTGGTAAGTTTGTACTAAGGAGCGTTATATGGTCTCCATGCTGTTGTTAGCGATGTTAACTTCAAAGTACAAGTTTTGGAATGTAAGTATGTTGCCCTTTTCTTCAAGTTGGTAATCTGGCTGCTTCTGCATTGTAGTGAAGCTTTTTGGATAATGACTTTTCTAAGTAGAGCTAGAACTTGGTTATTCACCCTTACACATCTGAATAACTATGATGAGTAAGGTATTCTTCATTTAGTAATTGTAGAATGCTAAAGCAATTTAGGGATCAGCGTAAGCTGTCAAGGCACAGATACGTGAAGTGGTACTGCTGACATTGCTAGGCTGCCTTTTTACACTGTCCAGTAAACAGAAGTGTTTTGCTTGCTGAACTCTAGAGTTCAGTCTGATTTGTAGCAGCACTTCAACACCCAACATTCTGTAAAATCATGGTGCCCCCCCCCCCCAGTTTATAGAATATTCTCAAATATGTCAGGTCTTATTAAATGGCATCTGTCTTACCACTCTTAGATTTCACCTAAGTCTTGCAGGTGCTCTTTTCTTAAACTTAATTGAAGAACACTGCCTACTCCATTGTTTTAACAAGAAAAGATCTGTACTACAGGTTTTGAGACACTTTATAAGCATTATATACAGGAAGGAGATTACCGTGTGTGTGTGTCCACTGTAAGGTTCTAAGTCTTCCTTAAAACTCTTGACTTTCTGGATGGTCAGACAGGTTACTAAATGATAATCGCTGCACCTGAGTCACTGCAGCAGTTCTCAAGCCTGTTTCGATGGAGTTGTGCCTGCATTCCCTGCTTGGGAGGCAGTTATGGTGTTGTCCTGTCCAGTGCTGGCTGATCATGAGTGTTGCATGTTTGCAGCTGCTATTCATGTTGTCATTGTGAGTGGGCCACAAAAATGAAAGCATTGATTCTAGCAGGGCCGTAGCTGTAGCCGCAGCATCTGCAATTGAAGTGTATGTGTCAGTGTCTTGCTGCTAATTTGTGGAAAAAGAAATCCTGAGGACAATATCCACTGTGTTGCTTTGGGTGGAGGGTTTTTTTTTTTGTGTTTTTTTTTTTTTGTTTTTTTTTTTTTTTTTTTTTTTTTTTTTTTTTTTTTTTTTTTTTTTTTTTTTTTTTTTTTTTTTTTTTTTTTTTTTTTTGAGTAGAGAAGGGAAAGAGCAATAGACAGCAGTGTACTGTTTACTGTGGTATCGTTCTAGCCATTTGGCTTTGGTAGTTTTCTCCTGTGACTTTACCTTGCATTTTCATGGACCTGGCAGCTGATCTAGGTACTGCTGTGTCCTTGAAGGGGGTGCAGTTTGACAAGGACTGAGCTTTTTTTGCACCTTACCACTGCCAAAAGGGGCAATGCCTTTTTATGTCTTCCCTCCCTCAGTCTGTCACTCGCAATGTCTTTGGACACCTGTGGCACTTAGTGAGTCTGCTCAGTGTCACTACTGGTGAGAAACATAGCTGCTTCTTTTGGTGGCAGCAAGCTCTTAGATTAGCTCAGCTCTCTTGAGTAATTGCATCCTTAGAGGGTCCGGAAAAAGTCTTTAAATCAGCAGTGTCTCCTCGCCTGAATAGCAGTGATTCTAAGACACTAGATCTACATGAATAGGCTTAAACCACCTATAGAAAAAGATTTCTCTCTTTATTCCCCAAGGCATAGCACTGGTCTTTTTCTTTCTCTTCATCTTTGTTGGTTCTATTGCATTTGATTTGGGAATGCAGAGAAGGTGCAATTTGAGCTTACAAAGAGTAAAGATCCTCTTTAAAAGCCTGCTTTTGAGTGTCACCATTGGTTCTATTCTCACTAATGTGCTGGGCCAAGAGATTTTACTGCACAAAGGAGAAAATCCAGGATAAGTGCTTCCAGATTCTCAGTGTAGCCCTCATTTATTGAAGGGCAAACAATATTACTCTATTGTTGCTTGAAACAAGTCTACCTTCTAGGCTCTTCTGACAATTCAGAAGTTTTTCCAAATGAAAACTAAAACAACTGTGAAGGTTCTTGATGTACTTATACAAATACTGAGTAGTGTGGGTTTTCTTCTGTTCTTTTTCTTGGTGTGTATGTTGTGTTAGGCATAGTTATTCAAGTAGGTCAAATGCTTTTCAAATATTCAGCTACCATTGCAAACTATAAGTGTTTTCTCAGCCCATCTCTTAGACAGTGCAGAAGTTCTGGCAGAATGTTTCAAAGATTTTATAAGCAGCTGGACATTTTCCCAGTAATGGTCCAGAGATTAGGATGAGCCCATATGATGAACTTCAGAGGATGCATGTTCTGTCATTAACTACTAAAACAATAACAAAAACAAAAACCAACAAAAATCTGTTTTTGTCAGTGCGACTAGTTGTTGAGATTTTTTTTCTTTAAAAACATATTTGCTGAAGGGAGCAGCTTAAACCTCCTTCCCAGGTTTCTTAATGACAATGAAAACGCATAGGGAGAAACAGAGTCCTACCTATTACTGCCCAAAATTTTGATGGGAGTAAAGGGTGTTATTGTTCATTAAGCAAATAAACTCTGTGTACTAAATATATATCTGTCTCTTGTTTCATAATTGAAACTGATTGTTCCTTCAGCTATTAAAAAATCAAAACGCAACTAAGAGTTCCTCAAATCCTTTCTAAATAAAATATTTTTAATAGAACAGTCAAAATACTTTGCTACTCTGAGTATTAATGCAACATGTATCTAAGAAGCTGAAAGTTCAATTACAAATGTTTCCTGAGTTAAATCTGTTGCACAAATGAGTAAGCTGTATTGGACTCAATTTTTCACTTTCTTGTTTGAGACCTTGTTGCATATCTTCTTGATTTCCATCCGCCTTTCCAGCTGAAGTGGGGTATTTCTGTGTAGATGAGTCTCTAGACTGTTATTGTGTTGGAGGAAGAGTGTATTTAGTTGTTGCATTTTATTTACAGGATATAAAGAATGCTTGTGAAGACTTTGTCTTGTAGTTAGGTAAAAAGGAGGCGTGTGCTAATTTCATGTGTCACTTATAATTAGGCTTCTGTAATTTTTTAATCCAATGATCTTTCAATGTCGATTTAATTTTAAGATTTTAACATAATAGATTCATTAAGAAACTCAGAGACATGACTTTGAACAGACCAAGCCTTTTCTTTCCATATGCACAATGAATTAGAGTTGAAACACATCTATATTTTTAGATTGTGAGTTGTATGAAGTAGTTTTTGTGAATCACACTTGTACTTTTGTGATACAGGAAATAGTTTAGTGTGTGCATGGTGCTTAGTCTGCTTTATGGAGTTGTTGAAGTACTTCTTGAAGCTGTGTTCCTCAGATGGACAGTCACAAATCTATTACCACAATATATAGTCAACTCTCTTTAAGAACTTTTGTTGGCAGATGCATTCCTTGAAAACAAGAAAAGGAATTTCATTTCCTTGGAATAATAGCCTGGAAACTCAAGACATTTAATTATTTTAAGAGAACAGGGAGATGAGGTAGTATTGTGTACCTGTGCTAATGTCTCTGATCACTATTCTCAATTTAATATACTAGAATGCCCTTGTCCTTATCTCAAATATGAAATAAATTAAGATATTTCCCTTAGCAAGTAATTCCATTGAGTAAGTGTACAAGCACCAGAAAAGTACTATCTCGGCTGTAATGCTGTGCTGTTTTTAGGCATTCTTAGGAAGTATTACATCTGTAGAGCTTGCAGAGGGGTGACTTTTTTTTTTGTCACCATGAACATAGTATAGTGCTTGTTGCTATCTTGTCACATTTTGGGACAAATAAGTATTCTGTTTTCTATGCTATCTGCTCTTTCTAAACCACCAGGTTCTCTTTTCCTAACTCTGCTTTTAATTTTATAAATTTAATAACACTCCAGTGTTAACTCTTCTGCTATTCTAATGCCTGTGATGCCCTTTTTAAAGTAGTGGGGAAAACAGTGTCTCCAAAGTTAATTTGTTAAGTAGTGTGTAAATTTTGATGATATCTTGTACTTTATTTATGAATATTTCAATAGTATTAAATTCCTCTGCTATGTTGTGTGAAATGCAATGTCAAACTGACAAAGTTGTGCTGTGCAAAGTGATCTGTGAAATGCATTAGCAGCACTCACTATCTGTTTAAATAATAGGCTTATGAGGAGAATGGGGTAACACCACATAAATGTTTTCAGTTGCTGCATGTCTTGGATTTACTAATATTCTGTCAGAATTTTAGGATCTCTGTTTTTCTAATTATTGGAAGTGTGTCAGAGTTTCTGGGATGTCTGCATCTAGAAAAAGTACAATGGAGTAAAAGGTTACTTTTTCTGAGGAAAAACAAATCTGAAGAGCTTCTCTGTTCTATTTCTGCAATCTGCTTTAGTGAATTCAAGGCCTCTATTATAATAAAGTGTGAACTCAAAAGCAACTCCTTAATTTGGTATCTAGGTTGTGTCTATTGAAATAATTTTCTGTGGATGAAAATTTTTTCTTGCAGAGTGCAGAATTCTTGATCTTGTCTTGAAACTGACTCAGCTATAAGGTGTCCTGGGACTTGTAGGGTTGAGAAATGTTTGAGTACAGCTTGTGGAATTTTCTGCTTCTGTAGAGCATTGCTGAGGTTTTAAGATGTAGAGCAGAAGGGATGTTCTTATGTTTTATGTATAAAAGCATCTATACCACACACTACTGCATGATTTACATTTTCTGGGGCCAAAGCCGCTCATGCAAATCAGAGTAAAAGCAACAAACCACAATCTCCTCAATTCAAATGTAGTTTTGGTGGTCTTACCTGTCCTAATTTCATGTTGATTTTGCTTGTTGAAGGCATTAAATGTTAAAGGATCAGCTTGATTTCGACTGGGTTTCCTTTTGCTTAGCTTGCAAAAGATGGAGGTCTGGGCAGTAGTTGTTCTGCCAGCAGAACTTGCATGTAGCTTACAGCATTGGCTGCAACTCGGTTGGCGTAATTATTAGTGCTGGTAACCAGCCTGTTGACATGTATCCTAATGATATCTTTTGAAGTAGTTTTTGATATAAAAATGCAATAGTGTAGGGGGAGAACCCCCATAAAGACAGGCTTTTCTTTCCTTGTCTTTTCACATTCCCCTGCCCTCAGTTGGATTGATCCTGTGTTTCCTTTGAGGAATTAAAAAGTAATTTCTAATAGGAATATTGAAGCAGTCTTGAATTCTAATTGCAGATTTCTAATTAGTTTCACAGTTTTGTCCATTTCTTTAGCAAACTGTCTTGTGTTTTGAGACTCACAGATCTGAGTCCTGATTTCTTGGGTTGCCTGAGAAAATGAGAAGTATGTGTGATGGGAATGTGCAGCAGACTTGCTTTTCTTAGTATAAAGAAATGATTGTGAAAACACTTCCTGCTGCCAAGATCAAGCAATAAAGACTTGATCAGAAAAGTGTTTGCGAAAGCAAATTCTGTCTCTCCCTCTTCTGGATGTCTTGGTGGTAAGGGGAAAGTATTGCAGTTTCTAAGTCAAATAGGAGGAAGTTTAGTTAAGGAGTGCAATTGTGGCATTTTCAGCTCTGTCCCGCTGCTTTGTCTAGCAAAGGTGTTGAAGTGTGAGAGTAAACCTCAGTTGGTTTGCTTCAGGTTCAAATGCTTAAGCAGCAGATCTTGGTAGTCTCAGGTTTCTTTCATCTCTTCTGAAGTTTTAATTTGTCCTTTTAAATACTAATAATTTTTAAAGCTTCATATAGTTTTGAAGAAACCTGTTGTTCCCTCTAGGACTTGGGTTGGAGCTTTAGGTTGTGTATACTATCTCTGCTGTGACTACAGGAGTTTGAAATGCAGGAGATTCAGTCCTTGGTATAGATACTCTTAAGTGCGTTTCATTCTACATGTGTTAAATAAGCCTCCAAAAAACATATACTTGCTTTTCTTAAGTAAGGGAAAATTCTTTCAACCTTTATGATGTGGATCACTAGGATGTACTTTATCTCTGCTATCTCCTTGCAGAGCAGTTAAAAAGTGTACCCGCATTCATGAGACTCCATTGCACCTGTCCTTGTGACCAGTCCCTTGTTTGATACAAATTTCTCTACATTTTTTACTGAGTGCAAATAGTTTGAATTATTTCTTTCTTGCTTTTGTCATACAATTATAAGCTGCTTTCATTTTTCTCACTTTCTTGCTATGGTGACTCTAGTTTTGTAAAGCAACCAACTCTTCTGGTGTTGTGCATTTAAAGTTTGTTGTTTCAACCATTTGCATAGGGTAGTTTGCAGGTGTTAGTTACTGCAGTGTTGCATGAGGTGGTTTGCATGGAAACTTTGCAATGCATTTAATTTTTACAAATAAAAACACCAACGGGAGTCTTAAAACACTGCAAAAACTTTGCATCTGTTGAACCAAAGCAAATTTTGAAGTTGGAAACACCAGTTGCTAGACAGCAATAATGATACTTAAAAACTGCGAACAGATTGTAAATGATCTCTTAACTTCATAGTGAAATGGAGAATACCATCAATTTTTTTATTTTCAAGTTGCAATCTAAATGAACTGCTTCTGTGTTTTCCAGACTACATTTTGTAAGATGAAGAACAGAAAGCAATGTATTCAAGATACTGAGGATCAGACTCATGAAGGCATGGAAGGTAAAGTTTGTGTGTGTGAAAATATTGAAGGATATTATTCAGGTTCAGGCTGTGAAGGTCTGATTTTTTTCGTTTACTCTCCCAATTAATATGCTGCTTGTTTTCAAAGAAGTTGTGTAAACATAAGCACTATTTCATAATATTTGGCTTTGGCCAGTGAGGTCTCCAGATAATTTCCTGTCTCTTCTCTTGTTTTTACTTGTTAACTTCTAGTAGCAAAACAAAAGTTGTTGATAGCAATTGCTATTCAGACACAGTCATTAATTCAAGGTAAAATTTCGTGAAGAAGAGTTCATACATTTTTGTATTCTGAAAACACTTTCTAACTCTTAACAGAATAGGGAGCATTTTTATTTAATGTACATGATTAGGTAAATATTTGAAGATATTCAGATTAAGATAGTTCTAAGACAAAAACTAAAGGTAGACCATGTGTATAAAAGATAATTAATATAGAATTTGTGTGTAATTTATGTCATGGAGAGAGTGCAAACACACAAGGAGAAAGAATTTAGGAGAATAATGTCTAAATGACTACATATCCAATAGGAAACATTGTGATGCCTGCTTTATTGAACTGTAATTAACTTGCCATTTAAAAAAACGGCAAGTACTGGTACAGTAGTCTATGAAATAAGTTGCATAGCTTTTTTCACCTGAAACACAATTTTCTGTATTTACAAGTAAGCTGAATTCAAGTTTTCAGGTCTAATGCAGCCAAGAAGCTGGCCAGAGAAGCACTTGAAAATGTATCTTCTTACTTCTTTATTATTCAAATCTAGAAGGATTTTGTTTCAAAACCTGTCAAAACCTCTAACTGTCAGTGTTAATAATACCAGGTGAAGAAAACGAGGAAAGCTGTTCCTGTTCTACTTTATTGTATGATGACAACACGTGCCCCATCTGTCTGAACTGCCTTCTAGAACAAGAGATTGGGTTTCCTGAGAACTGCAGTCATACCTTCTGCATGACTTGTATTCTTAAATGGGCTGAGGTAAGACTGAGCACCAAGGTGTATGTTTATTTTTCAGTGAAATCTATTGCATCTAATACCTACAGATATTTTTTTTAAAAAGTTATAGATTTGGCTTTGCACAGAAGTGTTCAATGACCAATTTGTAAATTTGGATTTTGGAAAAGTTTCTTAATGCAATAAAGTATTTTTTGTTTTCTTTCACTAAACAGTCTTACTCTAGTAACTTAATGGTTACTAGAGATTAGGTATAAGTAAACAGATTGGTATTGGCTGTTTGGAAGATCAAACAATATTATGTACATGCCATAAGATTGCATTGTTATTAGCTTTATCTTACTTCGTGATAACCCTTAGCCTGTTTGTCATAGTGTCAATTCAGGGCTGGTACCAATATGTATTCATAGTAGTCTATGAAATGAGTGATACAGCCTTAGTTTTCTAACTCTGAAGAGAATTCAGCTAAAAGCTTTACTGCTGGTTTGGAAAAAAATTAATTTTAATGATGGCTGTTGTTTGTTCTATGTCAATAGCTTTATAGATAATTCTGGAACCTTAAAGAAAAATGACTTGTTCAACAAATCCTTGATGACCTTGTTCTATGTAGCCCCTTTTCCCTCACCTATGTTATGCAATCATTGCATTACGCCTGGTGTCTTTACCTTTCCTGTAACTTTTTCAATTGTCAGTATAAAACACCAAATTAATATTGCTTTGTACTGGGATGAGTGGGGGTTGCTGCCTTTGTCCTGATTCTGTGCACTTGAATTAGTTTCTCTGAGACCACTGTTTGGTTTCTTTGCCATATCATTCTTTTGAAGTAAATGATGAATTTGGTTGCAGTATTCCCTTTTGAAGGTTGGTATCTCTTATGTTTATATATGCAAAATGCTTCTCCTGATATATTTTTATTTTTATCTTAATTTTTGTGCTATTTATTGCTGAAGGCCAGTAGTAATTTTCTGAAGCATTTATATGAAATTCAGAATACTAAAGAAAGGTTATTACAGGAAAATTGCATTAGATTTACAAACCAGATAATAAGCAAAGTTTCCTGTTGCCAGATTTTCTGTTTTGCATTTGATTCATTGGAGCAATTTTATTTGTAAGGGAGGAGGAAATTCTCACCTGCAATTTTACCCTGAGTGTCTTAGCTGGTTGCTATAATGACAGCTGAAAAGCATTAAACAGTGACATTCACAGGGAAGCATTACAGTATATTGGCTTGCTGCTGGATTTGAGTTTGTTCACATTGTCTAACAGATGCTTTTAAGCCAAATGAGGAAGAGAAATTTTCTTGTTCTGAAGGGGCAGATGAATGATGTGACATTTTTCTTGTCACGTCAATTTTATTTTTTGTGGTCTGAAGTGCTATTCAAATAGAATAAAGGCAACTTCTCTTAAGAGTTGACAGGTAAAGTAGATATGATGCCATGAAAAAGATGTAGGGGTGTTTTTAAAGCTACATAAGACTGCTGCTGCTTTTCATTAGTGACATCAGATAAGTAAAACCAGCCAGACTTCCTTTTCTGAGGTTACTTGATAGTCAGGCCTGTTGAGTTTGTGGAACTCCACTGCCTAATCTAGTAGTTTTAATTAAAAGTAAGATGGCAAAAGAAGTATTGAAAACTGGGTGACAGTTCAGAGGCTTCAGCTGTGAGAAGCAGATGAGGTTTTATAGATTGGAATGATAGAAACGTATTATAAGCATGTCACCAATTGATGCCAAGTGCTTTTAGCCTGTTACTAATGTTTAGTAACTGAATGTGTTCTTTTTTGAGAAGTGTTGCGTAAGGGTTAGCTTTCTCTGGTTCTTGGTTGATCATAACCATAATTTAAGTCATTCTGAGCAATGAAGATGTAAAAAAGATATAAAAATCAGCTGCTGTTTCAAAAAAAAAGCTGCCTGATTCTGGGTAAAGATTAAGTATTTTTTGGAGTATAAACAAATTGCTTTTAGAAATGGTGTTTTCCTATTTAAGTGCTGGAGGAAAACAAAATTGAGAATAAAATTATCTAATGAAATCTTTAAAAAAAAGACTAATATTTACATTATTTGACGTGTTCTTTTGTGTATCTTCAGTTGTGCTCTATACACTTAGAGGCTTTGCCAGCAGTCTGTGTTCAAGTTGAATATTTCCTTTATTTTTCTGTGTTGCATCTGGACTTCAAAATATAACAGGAGAAACTACTTCTTTAAATTGTTGTTTTCAAATTGTACATAATCATTGCTCTCCTGAGAGTTCATGGCTTTTGTATATAACTGTGTAGACTCTAATCAAAACCAGGATAGTTTAGGCAGAAGGTAAGAGTTTTACTGCTCTGCTCCCTCTTCAGTCTACAGGAGATTTTCAACATTGCAACTGCAGTCAAGTGTCCTGTACCAGCAGGTCTTCTGTCTAAAAGCAGCAGCCATAACACTTTGAACATATTGCTTTTTAAGAAGTGAGAGAGAGAATATAGCTTTCAAAAAAGCACTTAAAAGCAATGAACGATAAAAGCAATATGTAAAAATTGCCTTTATTCCAAAGGCTAAAGAGGAGTAGGAAACCTGCCACGGAGCAGGTCTAATACATTAGATCCTCTTGGCTAAATCTGAACATTTAGTTTCAGAATTAAATATCATTACAGTTGAGTCAGTGCTGTATTTTCTTCCCCTTTTGAAGAAAGGTGTCCAACTCCTGAAAGAAAAGTGGGGAGCAGACCAAGAATCCCCACAAAGGAGTTAATCTTCAGAGTAATTCTTTAATATGTCCCTTGAATTGTTCTGCTCTCTTTGGCTGTGTTAATTGTGGCGTTTGAGAGCATTGCTATGCACAGGATTCAGTTGCCTATACTCTTAAACTCTTATATACTTGTGTGCCTTTGGCCATGCTAACCAGTGCTCTCCCAGTCATTGCTGGGCAGCACTGGGCTGGCAGACTGCTGGGGGCTGTTTTCGGTCGGCACACCAAGTTTAACATAAACATTTGTCGTCCTGTGCCAGCTGTCAACCACTTCTGTAAACCAACATGGTGTAATTTACTAATGAACACTTTCCAGCTTGAGGCTTTGTATTTCAGTGAGTCTGTGCTGGAAGGTCATAAAAGTAGAAGGTGCTAAATTGGGAGCTGAGGTTACTGGACACACCCTTCAGTGGGAATGTGGAAGGACAGTGTAAATAAAGGGTTGCTTTCAGTGCAGAGAACGTCTATGTGATAACATTATTCCAGCCACATTAAAAAAAGAGGGAGGGTGTAGCCAACAACAGAAATCCCCTGTCTAGAGTCTTCAAGCACCTTCAGTAATGTTGTGTTACACCAAAGGAAGCAATTACATTAACGTGTTTCTGTTGTCTGTAATATTATTATTAGTATATTAAAGCTAGTTGGGTCAAAAGTAATTTGATAAACTTGTATTTTCTATTTTCATTGGTAAACACATGTTTTAGTTTATAATAATTGGTTCTGAAGGATTTAAGTAAAACTGATGCAAAGAAAAGTTAACTAAGCATCTGTGGCAAATATGCACAAAGTAGTTAACACCACCTCAGCTAAGACAACTGCTTTAGCAGCAGTAGTGTCTTGTCTGTATGCATTACAGAAAAATCTCAATTTTTCTTTCCTCTACTGTTGAAAGAAAACAATCTTAGAAACAATAAATATTTACTTTGCTGTAGGCTTTAACTTCCTTTCTGTTCTTCAGAGTGCTAATAAGTGTACTGGAGATTTCTATCTCTTTTCTCCTATTAATTCCTCTTGTGAAGTGTCGTGAGAGAGGAGTGTTGGAGAAATGATTCAGTGTGTTGTCTGCATTATTACAATGTTTGTGTAACAAACACTGATTTCAGTGATCCTCTCCTACCAAGCTTATTTATCTCATGCTCTGGTCCTGGTTTCCTTCATTAAATTTTCCTCATCTGGAGGATTTGAAAGTGGATACATATGGTCATGAATTCTCCAAAGTGTTGGAGCATATTCAGGTAGCTACTATACAGGATCTGTGGTTAACTAAATAAAACTTAAGCAGTTGGCACAAAGAGCTGTCTTGCAGTATGTTTCTAGTGGATGTTCTTGCATGTTTTGTTCATAGCTTTTGATGTTCAATTCTTAGAGAAGTCATTGCCTTTGCGCTCATTCAAGATTTGGATCACTGGATATGTGGGGTATACTACTGCACATGTATATTCTTCTGACGGTAAGGAGAGTTACCTGCACGATGATAACCTGAGATGCTTAATGCATATTCTTTCTGATCTGGATTCCTTTTTTTCTAAAGGATATAGGAAGGAGTCAGCTTATGTGGCAACGTCTCCACAGTGATCTGCAGTACAGAGCACTGTGGGCAAGATGAAGATGACACTAATGAACCAAACATAGCTTGTGTTCAAAGAAACACAACCTAAACCCCCAAAAATAACAGTGGAAAAAGCCTTATTTTTCAAGTGTACCTAAAGTGATCTGTAGGTAGACAGTTCATCTGAGAACTGATCTTCAGAAAAACAGTATTCATCAAATTGTTTCAGAGAGTGTAGATTTTAGATACCCTTTTGCAAATTACGTGTTTGCTTTGTAGTATACAATTGTTCTTGGCTATTTCTCTGCTTAAGCAGGGGGGTTGGGCGAGATGACTTCCAGAGGTCTCTCCCAACCTCGAACACTTTGTGATTTTGCAAGTACATTCATGTAGCAACTTAAGAATGTTAATGCTGTTTAAGTGCAGTGCAAAAGTCTGAGTGGTTTTTGTTTTACTCCAGTTCTTCCAATAATGTCAATACAATGAAACTTAATTTGTCAACACTTTATGACAATTTTGCATTGGAACTTAAGAGCTACCCAACTGTGTCATGTAGGTAGAGAGAAGAGAGCTGTTTAGATTTCTAACTAAGTAGTCTGCTGATTAGATGTTAAAATTCTAATCTCTGTTTTTTTGCACTCTGTATTGTTACTATCTATCAGTGATTTTTCCCCTGAAAAAAAACCCTCTTGTTAGAAATAATGCTTTCCTAAAGCATAACTATAAAATCTTTAAATGTACTTGCTTTTTAAAAGTAGACTGAAAAAAAAATTGTAAGTTTTTATATGCTTCTGGAAAACAGTGCATTTTCTGATGTCTGCCTACTTTCATCAAAATGTGGAGAGGATGTTTCTCACTATATGTGATGTAATGATCTCCCTATTCACTGAAGCTGGAGGTGGAATTGTTGGCTTTTTACTGTACTGTTATTACAAGGTGAAGTGAAATATACAGACACTGCTTTAACTGTCTAAATCTCATGTTTAAGCCTGAATTTAGTTATGATAATCTGGTATTATCTGTGTTCAATGGGTTATCTAGGAGTGTAGGATCATGTTTCTTTTTGTATCAGCTTTTCAATACAAAATTTGGAGAACAGACTTTATTATGACAAAAAAAAAATTGGGGGAGGGATTTACTGCAGCAACCTGAATTCCGTACTCTCATTTTGTTATGAAACCTCATGACATGGAACTTGATGAGATGGGGATATCTGTCAAAGTTATTTTATCAGCCAAATATGTTTTGGAGTTAGCTTGCACCTACTTGTATAGCTTTCTGAAAATTCCTAGCTGGAATATAGTAAATCCTTCAGCCTTTTGCCTACGTCACTTAGTGCAAATGCTATTTGAAGTGATGCAGTTAAAATAGGGGACAATTGCTCCTTGAGTTTAGAGATCAGAGTTTTGTGTTGCTCTAGCAGTTACAGGAGTATAGAAATTAGGTTATGCCTGTGGAGCTAAAGTAAGATTTTTCTAGAGGGTCATAAAAGCCAAATAAAATACAATAATTTTTTTTTTTTTTTGGTATATGAAAACCAAACACATTGCTTGTGGATAACTTTTCAGGGCTTGCAGGTTTTTGTGAATGCATACGTATTTTATGAAGTGAATTCTTCAGATATCATGGGATGGGTGAAAGAATGAATCATTATGGAATTATCAGATATAATGTGAAAACTCTCAATAGTTTCATGTGAAGAATAAAACAATCAAAGATATTTTAAAATGTGCTGAGCTATTAGTCTGTGTTTTTCCAAGGAAAGAACTGTTGGGAAGCAAAGCAAAGAAGGTCACTAATACCAGCGTTGAGGTTCTAATGATATTGATGATTACATTAAATACTGCATGTTCTGATTTTTAAAGCTGTGTTAAAGAAAGATATTGTGTGAATCATTGGTCCTTCTAAGGTTGTGATATATTTCACAAAATACCTTCTCCCCTGTGCACAATAAAAGTGGTAGCTGCTCCTCTCAAAACAATAGACTTGTTCCATCTCAGCATCTTCTTTCTTAAGTGTTTTTCATCAAAAAGTACAGTGTACATTCGCTATTACAATCCGTCCTGAATAGAAACCTCAGAAGAGTAGAATCGCTAACCTGCCTTGGATGAAAGAAGACTCAGCACCTTTGTTACTGAACCATGTTCTCAAAAAAAAAGATGAGAGAGGAGTTAAAGGCCATCATTCCTCATAATTGCCTCTTGTAATGAATGTTGACTTTTTTTGCCTTTTTTCCTTTCTGTAGTGCGGCAAATCCTGTCTTGCTGTTGAGAAAAGGGACAGGGGAAATTTGGGGGTTTCTCTTCCGTTTTAAAGGTTTGTTTTTATTTGTTAGCAGAGGTGAGAACTGATGCATGTTTAGACAGAAGTAACCTGTAGTTTCCCTCAGGGTACCTAACAATTGTACTCCACTCAGGGTCTGGGGGTGTACATGCAAATGTCCTGAGTTTATTAGAATTTGTCTTGTGATAATGTTGTCAGCTTACAGAAATGCTAAGGCTACAAAAAGCAACTGAGTAGGAGTGGAAAGAGCATCTGCTGTTTCTGAACATATCTGAACCTAATGGTAGTTTTTGACTGTCCCAGTATGTTTTCCTCCCTTTCTACTACCGTGTATAACTGTATTAAGTTGTTAAACATTTGTCCATCTTTCTAGTGAAGCAAAAGCACCTCTTATTGGGATTGCTGCTAGTAACGCTTAGTATTCTATGATACTTATTGCAGTGAATAAACGTAACTTACAGTGACTTAAACTTGGGAAGATAACTTGACATTCATGTGTAAATTTAATGTAGGAAGAGATTGTATTGGATAAATATTTCAGCTAAGATAGATCCTAAAACGAGAATAAAAATGCCTAAGAAAAATAACTTCCGCCTACCTTTTTTTTACAATTTGGTATATCTAAAAATGAAAGTATGTGCCTTCAAGTTTGCAGTGGATTCAGAAGCTACAATGCATTGCATGCTATCAAATATCCCAACAGAACATTGTGCTACTATGTTACTGTGGTTTAGCTGTATCTTGAGTACAGGCCAAAAACTGTCTCCCTGATCTGAGTCCTTAGGAAGTTGGCTTAATTACCCAATATGCTTTTCTTATCTGGGGCCGTGACACTGCAGAGAACAATGGTATCCCCCAGAAGAGAAAGTTTTTAGTTAGGATAAAATACCAGAGCATCAAAGGGTAGGTAATGGCTTTAACTTGCATTCTTCTTCAACAACTTGTTCGTGAAACCGCCCTTGGGGTTTTTTGCTTGTTTGGTGGGTTTGGGATTTTTTTAAATCAGTCTACTTTGGTTCTATCTGCTTCACTTGAAGTCAGAAGTTCAGAAACTTCCTGAATGCTCGATGTTTAAGGGCTGGTAGGTGAAAAAGAAGCACTCTTTGAAATTGAGAAAAGAGCAGCATTAACTCTAAAATTAAAAACCCCAATGAAAAGACAAGAATGAAGTTCACCACTGAATTTCAGGGCAGAGTTCATATGTAGGCTTTTCATAGCTGCTTATGCAATTTTAGTTACTGCATCTTGCTTGCATAGATACCCTGTAGCTCTCCGAAGTGCAGAAATTGCATGCCTCTTCAGGGCATGCAATTCATACCCTGGGTCTTCTTCAGTGAATGAATTAGGGCTGGAGACTGGGTGTGTGTTTTGTGTTTTTATTTTGTTTTACAAGTGTTGAACTGAGCCTCTGAAGGCCAGTGGAATTAAGGTGGATGTGGGAGGTGTAATGATGACAGAATTCCAAACCAAACAAAGAACCACGCCCCCTCAGCAAATACAATAAATAGTTCTCTCACAGCAAAAGTTAATATCCAATGTGGATTTTTCTTAAAGCTGATTCGCTACAGGATCCACTTGGGTGGAGCTTCAGTTGAAATTTCCCATTTCTGTGGTTGATAATGTGTTATTCTTCTCTGTGCTTGTGTTTTATCTGATGTAGTACAGCCTCTATAAGAGAGCATTTAGGTGCTCAGGGAAAAACAGTAAATTGCTATTTCTGTCAAACAGTTGGGTAAAATAGCCTTCAGTTCCCTCTTGAAATTTGATTTATAAAACTTCAGGTGTGTTACATGTGGAAATCTCTTGTCTCTGCTGACTGCAACAGAAGAGATGTGTTGTCATCAAATAGATAAGTAAGATGAGGAAGGTGTTGCCCTGTTTGCTTTTGGCCTTACCAGTTTTATGTTTTGGGGGATACACAACCCAACATGCTTTCTGTTGAAAACAAAATTAAGAAATAAAATGTTAGAACAATATGAAATACAGAGGACATTTGCATATTGTTATGCTTTTCAGTATATTATCAATATTAATCTTATATTGAATTCAAAGCAATGCACCAGCTACTAAGAAAGAATTAACTCTATCCCAGCCAAAATCAGGACATATATTGGTATAAAATCAGTTACCTAAAAGGGATTAAAAAAAGAGAAAATGTAGGTAACTTAATGTAAAATGCTTTAAATGCTTTTCCTTTTTTAAACACAACGTCTGAGTTACATTCTTGTTTCCTTTAGATTTTTCCTGAAAGAGCAGTCTGCTTATATGAAACCGATATACTGAGTGTATGGATAGTGTGTCCAAATGCATTCTTACTGTGAACAAGTTGAGGTTTTGTGTGCTTTTGTAAGCTACTATAGTAGTGAATAAAAGTATAGAAAATTAAGGCTTCTCTTAGCTCATTACCAAATTTGTAATAAGAAAAATAATTTTTCAGACCCAGGCTTCGTGTCCTATTGATCGCAGACCATTTCAAGCAGTGTGCAGGCTGGATGCATTAGATAAGCAGATAAAGGTACGTTCCAGACTTATTAAATAACTTCAGTTGTAGGAATGTCCAAGTTATGCTGCAGCATTTCATTCATATGCATTGTGTTAAATAAGCTTTCCTAACAAAGTAATTGCTGCTTTAATATTTCTGTTATGTATTTGAAGCTAGGAATTATTGTTAATTATTTTTGCAAAGCAAGAATGTACCATAGTAATAATAACCATAAAGCTGCTGTTGCTACTTTCTAGTATCTTTGAGCTTTCATGATATATCCAATAATAGAAGTCTAGTAATTGGTCTCAAAGTGTTTTTTAAACGAGGTTTTGTAAACAACTGCTATAGCAATTATCATGCAGTATTGCCTATTTTTTTAGCTGAGGTAAATCTTCTGTGTTCACAGCCTCCAATTCCCAGGCAGAAACACATGAAGGCAAGAGGAATCAATTAATGTTAAGCGTTGTTCAACTTAAATCTCTGAATTCTTTTCAGCTTTCAATTCTTCTGAAAAATATTGATATGGGGAGTAGTTTATCAACTAGGAAAAAAACCTCTTCTGATAGATGATCTTAAAAATGTATATAGAAAGATGCTGATAATGGTATGATTTGGAAATTTTGTGATGAAATCATGCTTACTAGTTCATAAGCTGTTGTTTTGCACCTTGTGACATTTAGAAAACAGGCTTCCACTACTCATTTCTTGTATTCCTCGGGGCCCAGGCAGCCACCTGTAAAGGAGCCATGCTGGCAACCACAGATACTTCCTTCTCATGGAAAACCATGCTTGTGTATTTTGTCTTCTTTATTTCTGAAGAATCAATGAAGCAGTTGAAATAGGATAAACTGAAATTTACATTTGGTAGAGTGTAAAGGCTGTATCAAAGCACATTTTGAGAGGTTGTCTGTTCAAAGAACTGCAGTGTAAACCGGTGGGCAGAGAAAAATATCCCACTCTGAAAAAGAGCCACTGGAGCAGTAGGGATAGATGGAATATGTACCAATATATGCAGACACAGTGGTCAGCATCATCAGTGCTGCTGTCAGGAGACTGTCAGCTTTCTCTTTGTTCTATTTAGAATTAGAATGCTAATCCGTTAAGGGGTTGCATAAAAAGCCAAGTTTTGGCAATGAGGAAATACAAAGTTTCTAATGCAAACAATTGCAATGTAGTCATTGAAGCAACTTCATAGTGTGAAATGAAAGTTGTACTGTTCTCAGTGTTTTTGAGATGTGGAAAAAACTCAGTGTTGTATAAAATACATAAGTTATTCTGCTCTAGAGGAAAAATTGAGTGTGTTTTAATTATGAGAAAGCATGTTAAGCTGAGTGGTAGTTCAGCATTTTCCCAAGGTGAACCTTGAATATTCTAAACACCCAACTTAGTTTTAGAAAACGTAGCTTATAAATTCTTAATGGAAACTAGTGCATAGCTCTGAGACATTTGCCATCGCAATCTGAATGTTCAAGGCTTTTTTGGTCTTGTGAACTTAGTATGCATCTCAGGCATTGTCAATAGCATACAAAAGTGTAGGTTTTTTTCTATTTTATGAAAAACAAATGAAAAAATAATCTGCAAACTGTGAAGTCAAAGAAGTAAGATTTGAAATGTTTTCTAGTCCTTCTGTTTGAGCTTAATTTCTGTATAGACCTTAAGAGACTTAACATGAATTTGAAGTCCATGTGTCATGAGATTCTAGATTGGATTGACTCTATTTTACAATACAGGTTCAGGTTAAGAAACAGCTAAGGAGGAAGGAGGAAGAGGAAAACTGTCCCTGCAATAAGGAAACTTACAGCCATGCAAAGATGGGAAGTTTTATGAGGTTGGTTGTCTATGTAATTTTGAGAATTTGAATTGGAATATTGAAAATGTATAAAATCAACTGGTTTAACATGTACAGCTCGAAAATTTTGCAAAATTATTTTTATTTTAAAATAACTTAGCTTTCACCAGTGGTAGTTTATTTTTACTTTTATCATTGTTGTAATTCCCACTTGAATTGTTAAAATAGCAAGGAAGAAGTAAAGGGCAATGTATTTCTAGCATTGAGCTCTGCATAAGTTGCATTTTTCAAGCAATTCTGACAATTTTAATATTAATTTGAAGTATGGCTAGATAAAATTTTAACAATATAATTTTTTTTCTTTGTTTATTTAAACAAACATCCACTTTTCTTGCATGCTATCATAAGCATTGGTGATGTTTCTCTTCTTTAAAACATAGTTGTAGTCAAGAACTGATTTTTTTCTAGTAAGCTCAAGAGGGAACATTTCTGTTGTTATATGGAAATAACATTTCTGTTTTCGTAAACTTTATCTTGTAACATTTACTGCATTGTATAAGGGGAAGCTCAGGATTACAGAAATGAATTTTGCTAAATAGTGCTTATCTGAAGTCAGTGTTTAATGGAATGTGTGAAAAATACAGAGTTCTTGAGGTTTAATGTGAAGCAGGCTTCACTATGGAAAAGATAACTGGGCGTAAATTACCTTTTTTGACTCATAAGAAAATCAGATTCAGCATTCTGAATCAACAATATTCTTAAAAGGAGCAGGTTATAACATCTTTCAGATGTTGCCATGAAATCAAACTAAACTGAGCATTCTGGTTTAATTCAGGATATGAACTTTTGTGCAAATTGGTTTTCTTTTTTTTTTTTTTCTATGTAAGCTTTTTGAAGCACTGTGGCTTTTAATATATGGAAGGTGATATTCATGATGCAAGTTCAGGTTGTAATAGTGGTTTGATCTTGGTTTATGTGCACAAAGTAAAAATTCCTTCAAATAGGTGCAGATTCTGTTTGGATGTGCCTAGAAAACTGCTTTTTTAAGGTCTTTTTTTTGGTCTTGCAGAAGAGCTGTGTGTCCAGACAGAGGGCCAGTAACAGTAAAATTAAGCAGAATTGTGAAGAAAAAATACAGTAAGTTGGTACTTGTCCTCCATTTGCCAGAATTGCTGTGCTTTATTAAGGAACTCTAGAATAAATATTCTTGATGATCCAATTAAATTTTTAAAAATTGCTTACATTTGTATATAAAACCCAAATTCCAAGTAGTAGAAGTGTGGAACCTCTAGAACAGAATTGCAGTATGTGAAACTCTTCTTTTTATATTACTGGAAAACTGCCTCTTCAATTTCAGTCACAAGTCAAATGGATGTGGTTTCAGCCTCGAGTAATTTTCTGCATGATGCAGCTGGGGAACAGCTAATCACTAACTCTTCTTCACAGAGGTTTTTTGGTAGAGTTCAGACACAAGAAACACTTAGCTTCAGGCACAAGCAGCACTTGGTATTTTGGGTTTGCTATTCTAAGGGGATCCTTCAATAGATATTGTTTGCTAAATTTGTTTATAACTTAGGAAACGAAGCAAATATCTGAAGAGGTAAAAACTGCTTGGTATCTAAAAAGCTATTGTGAAGGTGCATGCATTTTCATTATACTCAGTTTGTATGCAAACATTGTAAATGCACTCGAGATACACATTTTTTTAACCTTCCATTGCATTAATGATTTTGATGAACAATCAAGAGCTAATATGCTAAAGTTAAGATCAAAGTTTTGTTCCTTGTTCCACAGGTAATATTTTGTATGACAAACAAAACAAGAAAGCTTTGTCTGTGAAGATAAACAAGGTTGGTTCTGATAACGAAACATTTATAAATGCTTTCTTTCATTAGAGCATTTTTATGACTACCTTCCTGTCTATTTTTAAGGTTAACTTCTATTTGTAATTTTAGTATGATTCAAACTTTTTTACTTTGTCTCTTTTTGTCTTGAAGTAATTAAAATATAGTGTTAGGTTATGTGAGTGTCTTTCTCAGGTTAAATTTAGTTTTGTGGTGGTAAATATTTTCGTTTAGATTAGGATGTTGCCCTGAAAGATCCTGAACCCTGTTTTCATCTATCTTCACCAAAGGAAGATGATTTCATCTACAAGCTGTCAGCCAAGCACCACTATATGAAGATTTTTATTATTTTCAATAAAATACGTAGATGTAATCAACCAGGTAGTTTATGTGAATCTGCCCTAGACATTATGGTTTACATGAAGTTGGATTTTTTTTAATGTGAGATTACTGTCAAGAATGTTTCTGTTTCCAGGTTTCTTGTTCATAAATCATAGCCTATAAACACAGGATCACCAGATGCCAGATTTATTAGGAGCTGTAAAGGCTCTCTTGTTTGATTTCTAGCATCCCTCCTTTCAAAAATACTTTGTGTCTCTGGGACACGAGTTTTTGATCAGTGCTTTCTTCTCATAGTTGTACCTGTAAATGAATGTGCATGAAAAAGTCTTAGGCCATAAATGTAGTTCTGAAGTGTGAATACCATCATTTGCCATCATTCTGTCTTACCTGAAATTTGAATGTTTGGAGGAAAAGCTATGTTCAAGTCCCTGTTTTGGCTACTGCTTCGTTTCATGTAGTATAGGATGCACCCTGTGTATTTTCAATAGCTGGTGGCCTGAGTTGTCACTTCTATTTGGTGCTCATTACACCATAGCTGTCAGGGACATCGTTAGCTTCAGTTTGGCCCTTCTAAATATTTGGAAATTTTGGTTCCGTTGCCCTGTAAACTTAAAGATACCTTTTACTGAACTGAAGGGGTTTTGAACTGGAAAGATAGGGCTTAACAATAGATCAGCCACTAATGTGACTTCATGTTGGGGACTGCTTTCATTTTTAGTTTCACTGATTTATGGTGAGGTGTTTAATAGCATTAATGTCTCAAATAGTACCTGTTGCAAAAAAAAAAAGTGCATAAACAAGAGTAGAACCATTACAAACCTTCAGGAGGAGGTACAGGGCTCAATTATTCAAGAAATGTTCAAAATTTAAAAGAGTTTAAAAGAAAGCCCTAATGTACTAATAACCACTTCATAAGGACATTTGTGGAGCATCTGGATAGCTTTTTTAATTGGAGGAAGAAAGGTTAATGTTCAAAATTTGTATTATTCTTAAAATAAAACTTAAACCCAACAGTTTTTTAGGCAAAACTTAAAATTTGAATGCTGATGAAATAGGGCACATTCCCAGCAAAAGCAGCTCTCTGTGCCAAGGTTCAATGGAGCACATGGATAATGACTGTATATTGAGACATGTATTTATATACATCACATTATTAAGTTTATTTTTCATTTTTCTGAATTAAAATTATGGGAGTATTCTAAATTCCTGTTTTAAAATACCAGTCATAGGGAGTGAACAGAAAAGTTTTAGTCAGATTTGAGGTGGTATGAGCCCTTTAGGTGCTCTGGCCAAAATGGATCAGAGTAGGTGAGTGTGTCAGTGTGGGAAGAGTATCTGGAGGATTATTGTTGGTTTGTGGTTGGGGTTTGTTCTTTGGTTTTCCCCCACAGCCAGCCCAGTGGGCAGAGCAGAGCTCCCTGCAGGCCTGCGAGCAGCCATGGGCCAGCTCCCAGCACACAGCTGGGCCTTGTTAGCAGTGTAAATAGGTGGTGATGGTGTGTTTTGAAATCCTAAGTGGGTTCTGAGTGCTGTCCCTCTGTGTGAGGGCCCAGTAGCTGGACACACCAGTCAATCCTCAATTTTCTAATCCTGCCTGAGGGCAAAGGAGAATCCCAGCTACCTTCCTTATATTTTCTTGGTACTTGAAACAAAACATTTGGTGAACTGCTGTGCAGGGCTGTGAAGGTGCTCGAGCTGTACTTACTGTGGTGCATTAGGTAGCAGAATAGCAATAGTGAAGTGCAATAGTGAAGATCAGGCTTATTTATTCATAATGTCTGTAGAACATTAAAGATTTTGCTTGATATAAAATAAGAAGTATATCTGCAAAGAGCAGGTGTTGAAAATTTAGAGACTGAATAGAGAAAATTTGTTTGCTGTAACTGCAAATCTCTGCATATACCTATTCCTGCTTTTTGTGAGCTAGTCTTGCTGACCTAATTTAATTTCAGTACATCTTCATGTATTTAGTGTTAATTATTTTATTTTGGGTGTCTTTAATTCATAATTTATCTTTTGTGTAGCCCAGAAGACAGACCTGCTGGAATGAGCGCATCAGAACTAATTCCTTCAGCACACTTCTGGCTGGTGGTAGCAGTGAAGAATCCTTTTTTAGCTGTAGAAATGACTGGTTAGTGTGTACTTGTGCTTTGTATAAATTGATGGGTTACTGTATTGTGGATTCTGGAGTTCCTTCTGCTCCTACCTGCATATATACCACCTTGAAATATTTTGAAGATTGCCAGGGTTTTTATTCATTGATGAAGAGCAGTTAAAGGATGAACACAAACATTTTAAAATGAGTAAAAATTGTTCACTGAAGAGATGGAAGAAAAAGAACAGTACAAAAGAATGTTATTTAGATAATATGGCCTAATTAAAAAAAAAAAAAGTAATATGTCTATATAGTCTGTAAAGGATGAACTTTTTGCCATGAATATAACAGAATTTATTGGTTAAGATGCAAGTTTCTCCATCCTTCAACTCCCCAGCAGACACATTTCATCTTCTGTTTTCCATTCCATCTGCTTTATTTTATTTAGGACTTCTTTTATGTTTACTGTGACTGTGTTTTTCCTCTAAGCAATAACCAATGCATAGTTTAATCATGACTGTTGAAAGTTCTAATACAGTTAAATTAAAGTCACATTGGTAGAAGCAATTACTAAAATACAAAATTGTCATAGTACAAAGTTACTTTTCATAACTTCTTGTATGAAATTTGTATTTCAGTACAGAATTCGCAGAAGTCAACGCAGGGATCAGACAGAAGAGACAAGAACTGGAATTGTCCTGTTCATCTGTGATTGCTAGAGTTGAAAGGTCTGTGCTTTGGATTCATAGTGCATCTTAATACGTAAAGTTTGGAGTTTAATTAATTCAAATTGCTCTTTGGATAGAATATCATTTTCATGAAACTAAATCGTGTTTACGTGTAACTTGTTAGATTATTGTGTGTTTGCTGCTTGGTATTTTTATTGCAATAGATTATTTTCTGTATGTCTTAATACTTTTTGGGTACTCATGTCAAGCATAGTAACTCCACTGACTTGTGCATCTTAATGTTTCACCTTTTCACAGAAATGTGAGTTTGAATATTTTCTATTTGGAAGCTAATATTCAGCGAGCTTTTATAATTCTTTCTGTCTCTAGATAAAAGACTATATTTGCTTTAATGTCAGTCTGATTCCCCACACTACCCTGTAGCCTACTTTCATGGGTTGATTCTATCACTTTTTCTATAATCATTTATGAAAAAATCCTGTTTAGATCTAGAAAGAACTGACAGTAGTAGTATCAAGTGAAACAGAGAACACAAATTATATGGGTTTTTTTGTTAGAGAGCAGGTGTGTGTTAAAACATACCCTAAGGATATTTTTGTGAATATAAAGCAGAACCATAAAAATAACTGATTTTTAAAATAACACAGTAAGAAATTGGTTCTATAATCTTAATTTCACTATGTATCTCTTTACTCTGGTATTAAAACAAGGACTAAAGTTAAATTAGGAAGTGAAGAGTTTTTTAATTATGATAAAAAATTGCATCTAGGAAATAATAAATTTAAATTTTGTTTATGTACATTTTCTGAAGGGAAGTTTCATTATCACTCAGTGATAATGTTAAAATTGTAGATCTCTAACTAAACTCTGGTTTTGCCCAAGGTTTCTTGAGGAGGTCTGAATAAGTATATATTTCTTTTGTTTGTATGGAAAAAAAAATAGAAGCATTTTCTAAATTCTCACATAGAATATTTCTCATTTTTCTGCAGGAAAGGTTGCTGTTCTGCTGAAGTACTAAATCAGCACTCAGGGTCTTATTTCCAATAGTATAACCTACTAGTTTGGAGTAGGCTATTGCTGATCTGTGTTTGACTTCAAGAAAGCCAGATGTATATGGCCTTAACATAACAGACCTTGTTCAAACAGTTTTAATAGATTAGCCAGTAAAATGAGCCTGAAATTAAATATGGCAAGGAGAGTTTTGTTCACTGTCAGCTTTATGTTTCTCTCCATCTTTGATGAAGTTGGAAGGGTTGTAGTTGCCTAATGTGTTTTGGTTTTGTGCATTGTTTTCAAAACTTGCTGCAAGCAGCTGATGTTACTGCTTTTGCTTTTACTTCTCCAGAGTTCCTTTAATATCTTATGGAGCTGAAGCTGAGACCTTTCTTCTCACTTCTTCTGCCATGACTGGGAGAGTTCTTCCAACAAGTATCAGGCCTTCGGAAAACTTTGGTAAACTTTTTTTTTGTAAGTTTTATTTATAGCTCATGTAGAGTATTGTTAAAATATGATTATCAGAAATCAAACAGAGTTAGTTACGTTTAACATGGAAAAAAAATCTGTTTTGATGCAGTTTGGTACTATTTTAAAGCCAGCTACTTAATTTCTGAAATTGGAATACAGAACATATACCAGCTTTGGGGTAGATGATTTAACTTTTTCTTTTGAAGGTTAAATTAGTAAGTACTTATGTAACTTAATTCCATTTCTAATTGCAACAATTTTTTCTTTCGTGCTCTTCTTTCTTTGTTTCCCATTGTTCAAGGATAGAGCTTATTTTGATGCATTATGAATGGCATATTTCAGAAGTATATTATGCAGTGTGAGGAACAAACTTTTCCTGACAGAGAAGAACATTACTCAGGAAGCAGTGAAGTGTATGGATCTCTTTCAGTTTGTCTACAAGCTCTACAGGGCAAAAGCTTGCAAAAGTACTGGAGCTCCAGGGTCTGTCAGGAAAGTGGCAGAAGACAAGACAGGGAAGGAATTGCCTTCCTCCAGTTACTTTAACAGCCTCTGTCCCCATACTCAGCAAGAATGTAGTTTCTCTTCCAAAAGGCTGCACAAGTTCAAAGAAGTGGAAACAAAGGAGTCCTATTTTTTAAGGCTAGAGTTAATACCTTCTTTGAATTGGGAATCATACCGCTTGTCTACTAGGCAAAGAGATGGGACAGATTTGGGTTTCCTGGCTTACAAACATTGTGTGGAAGTAAATTGCTGAAAGGAATTAGGTAGTAGAAGGATCATGAAAAAGTTGCTTTGTTCATTCATATTCTTTATTCTTTTTAAAGGTATGTATTTCACCTCCACATTTCCCTGTGAAAAGTGGATAGGTTGCTTCCTCAGATCTCTGATGTTTGGCAGTGCAATGTAACTGATCCTCCCCCATTTTGGTTCTAGTAGTTTACATGTTAGCTCATACTCTTGACTTCCCTTTCTACCTTTCTACTTCTGTAGTCAGGTTTTTTTGTTAGGATGCACTGGAAGTATTAAAAAATTATATTTAGAACAGAATTTTGTCAGTTTTCTTGATTAGAATTTTGATACTTGTACTAGTACTGGAAAAGATTGTATTTTAAGATTAGTGCTGACATACTACAATGTTTTAAGTAATCTTCAAGTTTTGTTTAAAGGCTTTTCTATTGATAAGGCGCATGCAGGAAGTAAGAGTCTTAAAATTTACCGGTAAAACTGGGAGATGGTGGATATGAAGATGTCCCCTCAGGATTTTAGTCACATTTTATTGAGTGAGTGTTCCTTCCCCATTTAGTTTTTATATAGCATCTGAGTAAAATGCTGACATGCATAAGAAAAGGTAAAGAGAAATCTAACCTGAATACTGTTAGAGATGCATGGCAAATATATATATAAAAAGACACAGACTTTTTAAAAAGGTAGAGAAAAGGAGAATAAAGAAAATAGATGCATTTAAAAAAAAGATGCAAACTGGTTCTTGCATTTCTTACTAAATTATGCCTGAAAGATCATATCAAAAGCATTTTTTGTTTTCTTTTTGCACTCCCCTCAACTTCTAGTCACACCTAAAATATACAGTTTTGCATCAAAGTAACAGCTGACAGTAGCTTCCAGGGTTGTACATGGTGGCATACAAATACCAGTGATGATCATATAACTGTAGTGCCTGAATCATCCCTGTAGCTCCTGCAGTTTTAGTAGTTTGTTACCATTAAATAGTCTTTTTTACTAATTTGACCTGAAAATGCATTAGTAGGTCTACAAACACCACTATGATTTATGCTGGCATTATGCAGTTTTTATGTGATTAAAATATTTTTCAGTGAAGCATCAGTGAGCTGCAATGCCTTGTATTCGGTCTGAGTCCAAAGCTTGCAAAGCTTTTCTGTTAAAATTTTAGGTAGTAAGGCATGCTGAAAAGGGGTTTGTCCTTCACATGTAGATTTTGAATGTGCTAGAAAAATAACTTGCCATTTAATTTTGTCAGAATTCCCACATTCCGCTTGTATTCTGCTGGGGTTTTTTTTATTACTGCAAGATGATTTCTTCTCCCTTGAAGAAAATTATCACAGATATTAAGAATTTGAAATGTCACATGATCTCTGACTTGATTTACTGGCTATTGTAATAGGTTTGAAGACATAACTAGTCTGAGACCACCTGTTTCTGAGTTAGTGTTGGTTAGCCGCTGTAAAGTCACTTTGTAACAAAATGGTTGGTGGGACTGGTAGAGTAGATACCCAAAATAGTATCAGTCACCTGAAATTCCTTTGGAAGTTCTTTCCCATCACGATTTTTTTTTAAAGACATGGTACCTTCTATACAGTTGATGTTGTTGGTTTTCATTATCTTAAGTAGTCATTTAATCATTGGACATGCAAAACCCAAAACCACTAGTTGGTTTTTATACATGTTCAGGCAAATTACTGTGTGTTTGCAAGGAAGGTCAGAGGACGTGATTATAGTCCTGTGCTCTTTTAAAGGCTAACAAAGTGGTTGTGGAGTTCATTCTCTGAGCTTACTGTTTGCGTTTAATATAGTGATAGCTTTTTTGTTCTGGTAACAAAGTAGTAAGTGGTAGAAAGAGGCTTTTTTGCTGTTACTTACTTTTCTTATTCCAATCTTACTTTAGCAAAATCTGTTTATGAATACATCAGACAAATATTTTAGGGTAGCAAAAGCATGGGAAATAATGTTGTACAAAGAGTTAAAATCACGTTTTTGATACGAGAGATTCATTGCAAAATCCATAGCAATTAATCTTGCTTAGTAAGATTGCGTTATTTGTGTATGAAATTGAAGCTGTAAAAGAATTCATTTAAACACTGCATTCTTGAGGCTTCCTGAAATCTACACAAAATGTGAAATAAATTGGTGGGCATCCCAAGAGATTAATTTAGTTCTGAAGAACTACATTCAAATATATTTACTTAATTACCATTAATCTTTAATTCCTGAGCTGTCCACCATAAGCTTTCATAGCTATTGACAGTGCAGTCTTCCCTGTGCAGTGAATATAACCTTTGGCTTCCCTACCAAGACTTTTGTCAAATGCTAGATGGCATGAAATAAATTGCAGTATCAACACAAGAGCTGAGCTGCTAAGTGTGCCTTAGTCATTCTTCATAGAGCTTTAGTTTTTTGGATGAACTGGTTTCTTTGGGGCTACCCCAAAAGTTGCATGCCCTATTCACTTAAATGCTGCAGGCACCTTGGGTACCTTATGGCAGAGTTTAAGTTCAGCTTGCTCTATAACTGGTGAATAAGTTTGCACTGTCATTGCTGTGTCTGATCAACCGCTGCCCACGTGATCATCCACTGATGGCCATTGGAAAATGTCCCTTTCTTTAGTACTGAGCTTCACTATCAACAGGCCTGTGTTACAGACTGACAGGAACTGTGATATGCTAACAATGTTGTGTGGGTAATTCATTACTTTTCTAACAGCTTAAATGCTGACTATCTTTGAGCAGCCATGTCAATAACAGTTTCATTGTGAATGCCATCACTGTCCATGTAGCCGTGCCAGCACCGCTTCTAAAGCACATGTTCGGATGTCTGATGTGTCGCTTTAACTTGTTTCTGTTCTTTGAAACAACTAGTCTTCATTTAAAAAAGAAAAAATGCTGTGGCAGTATTTCATACTAAATCTTAAATTGTATTATTTGAGGATATCTGTTACACTGCAGAAGGCCCCTTTGTGTTCTTAACTATGTTCAGATAAATGGTTATTATCAAATCTTAATGTGTTCTGTTTTTATTAGAATCTTTAGGCAAAGGATATGCTGTTGCATGTACCCAAGAAGGAGAAGAGAAAAAGGAAGCTTCTGGTTCATCTGGCACTAGAGGAAGTAGAAGGAAATCGGTTACTACGACTCCTACGAGAAGGTCTGCACGAAACAGCAAAAACGAGGCTCTGAGTCAGTCTCGCAGCTCCCCTCGATCAAGCAGTTCTGCTTGCAGTGCCCCTGATGACAATAACCCATCTCTGAATAAAACTCATTCAGAACCAGAGAAGGCTCCTCCAAAACGCAAGTCCAAAAGAGCAGTTAAACAACAAACACCTGCACTTAAAAAGAAACTGAGAAGTTCTGCACGGTCTGAAAAATCGCCCTGTGGCTCAGTGGAAGATGATGACATCTTTGAGCCTGAAGCAGTTCTAACTTTAGATAAAGACCATCAGTCAGAAAGCAATAATGCAAGCCTCTCACAGAAGAAAAATGTGGAAACAGAATCTGCTAATGGATTGGAAAGCTGTAGTCAACATGCAGAAATTGAGGAAACTGCAGGAGAATGTGACAGAGATGAAGATAATACTTCAGGCAATGCAGATGTATGTTTTTCTCTCCGAGAACCTCCAATACTAACTTTAGGAAGTGAAATTCAGGAATCTGAAGAAAAAGATGAAAAAAATGTCGACCTTGCCAATCAGGACAATTGTGAAAACACTCTTGGACAAATGGAAACAGTAGCTAGTCCCAAAGATGATGTATGCGATCATGCAACTTCTGAAAAAGTGGATCAGACATCATGTAGTCCTCAAAAAGAATTAATGGAAAACGCAGAAACTTTGACAAAAGTAGATCAACCCATAGTTAGTCCAGAAAATGAATTGTTGGAACATCTGGAACCTTTGGGAAAAGATCAGCCATTAGAGAGCCTCAAAAGTGAATTGCCTGAGCATCCTGAAGCCATGGAAATAGATAATTCTGAGACTGAACTAAAACCAGTAGTAGACTGTGCAAATACCAAACCTGTTCAAGATGAGAAACCAGATACATTAATACACAGTATTTCTATGGACAGTACATCAGAACAACCCTTAATAGAGAGCACCGTTTCAGAAAGTGAAGAGGGTGGAACTTCAGAGTCACCCCAGGTAAATGCTGAACATAAACATTTTGGTGAAGATAACGATGAAACTGTATCAATGGACTGTGACTCATTTTGCAGTGACCAGAATGAACCTAAGATTGAACAGTTACCACCAGCTGAAAGTACAAAGCAAGGAGAAGTGAACCTCTTACAGTGTGATGTGGGAAACTCTGCGTCAGGTTCTGATGAAAAAGATGAAACTGTTTCTCAAGAAAGAGAGTGCCAGCCAGAGCTCAAAAAAGAGAAAAAGGCTCGAACTAGAAGATCTAGATTTCACTCTCCATCGACAACTTGGTCTCCTTCTAGGAGAGAGGGCAGGAAATCTCAGTCACCATCCCCTAAAAGGGAGACAACTGGAGACAGGAGCTCACGATCACCCAAGAAGGTAACTGTGAGAGAGGGAAGGAGATCCTTATCTTGTTCTCCAAAGAGAGACACACTCAGAGATGAGCAAAAAACACCACCTCGATCTCCCAAAAGGGAAACTGTCAGGGAAAGTAGGAGATCATCCTCTCGATCAAGAACTAAGGATTCGTCTCCAAGGCGAAAATCTAGGTCTCGAAGCAGTGATAGAGATAGTCAAAGAAGAGATCGTGACAGAGAAAGAAGAAATAGGAGGTGGTCTAGGTCACGATCTAGATCAAGATCAAGATCTAGGACTAGAAATAAAGGTTCTTCATTCTCTAAAAATGAGAGGGAAAGTCATTCACCTCGATGGAAAGAGAGATGGTCAAATGACAACTGGAGGAGTCCCAGAGGAAATGATCGATACAGGAGAAGTGATCAAGAGAAACAGAATGAAAATCTTAAAAAAGAGAAGGACAATACAGAAAAAAGCAATGATGATCAATGTTCTTCAGACAAGCAGAGGAATGATTGTCCAGACTGGGTAATGGAGAGGATAAACTCTACTCCTGAAGTCAGGAACAGAGAGAGAGAGAAACCACACTGGGAAGAGGGCAGGCATGATAATGCAGGACAGTGTTGGAATAAAAGCTTTGGCTCAGGTTGGATTCCGAATCGAGGGAGAGGTCAGCGTGGCCGAGGTGGGCGTGGCCGAGGTGGTTTCATGTATGGAGACCAGAGTGACAATCACTGGCAAAACAGAAAACCTCTCTCAGGGAACTCAAATGGTTCTGGGAATGAAGCTTCAAGGTTCTCAGAACAGCAGCCATACAAGCGTAAGAATGAGCAAGAGTATTCGTTCGATACGCCCGCTGACAGGTCTGGGTGGACATCTGCATCCAGCTGGGCTGTGAGGAAGACTTTACCTGCTGATGTGCAGAATTATTATTCGAGAAGGGGACGCAATTCATCAAGCCCGCAGTCTGGATGGGGAATGAGACAAGAAGAAGAGACACCTGAACAAGGTATTAACAGATTATCTTAGTCACAGGTGCAGTAGCTGAGCAAAGTCCTGTCACATTGTCCTGTGATCTGATCTGCTGATTAGTTCTTTAAAAAAAAAATGGGGATGAATCCATACTCTTTTTGCAATGTGAAGGGGTAAAGGTGTGGAGTTTGGTGATTTCTTGTATTTTGATGGCTTCTCGGTTTTGAGTAAAGTCCAAGTTGGGGTTTAAGGACTGTGCATCTGAAGAGTGCTGCTGAAGGAAATTGATTTGGCTGAAGAGAAAACATATATTCTCCATGGTTACTTTTAGCACATGCACAATTTTAAAAAGGCTGTTTCAAAAAGACATGAATTTGCCTGTGCAGACACACAAGGCAGATTTTAGAGATGACAAAGCACCATGTTGATGTTAATCTTCCTCCTAAATAAGCATAGTCCTGTTTAAATGCTTTAAAAAAAATCTAGGGAAATTTGTAAGTACAAACCCAATGTTTTTACTGTATTTCAGTATTAAAATTCCTCTAAAACATCAATATAAGTCTAAATTAGTTTTTGAGGGGTTTTTATATCTAAAATGCAACTGCCCTGACAGAAATAAACATTTTGGTAGAAATAGGTTAACTGTGGATGAGATTGATTCTGAATAGCTAAGAAGTCATCCCCAGATTATTAATGCCATCATTAATAATCTTTAAAGACAGATGTGAATTGAATTCAAAAACTATACAATCCATTACTGAAGACAACCGCACTTGCACTCTCTCACTGTCTCCTTGTTTTCCCTTTCATTTTTGTCCATTTTCATCCCATATGCCAGCAGCTTTCTCCCTCTTCTGAGAGACAGCTGCATCAGTGGCTTCCTAGTTTTGAGGCAACATTGTCACCCTTCAGTCTGCTGCAGGGAAAACTTACCAAACCTATAACTGAAAGCATTTTGTGATTCAAAGACTTTTTCCTATAGTTCAGGACCAATCATGCTGTTACTCACTTTTGGAACCTGAATTCAGCTGAGAACAGTACAACAATCTCATAAAACTGGATAAACCAGGCCATGATGACATGGTTCTGAATGACAACCTGCTTTTCTGACCCTGCTTGAGCAGGGAGGCTGGACCAGAGTGTCTCAATAGGTGCCTTCTGACCTCAGTGATTCTGTTATCCCATTATCTTTAAAAATGAGGATTTGGGCTGATGTGTAAAGCCTTAGATTGCAGTCTCTGTGATTTAGATGTCAGGGTTCCTCAAGGAAGGGATTCTAAGGAAGGACATTTAAATTATAGCCTATCAATCATTTCTCCAAACTAATTTCTTGACTTCTCAAAGGCTTGCTGCTTGTGTCTAGATTTTAACTTTTTTGGCTTCTGTTGAAAAGAAGATGGGATATCAAAGTAATTTATTTTAAAAGTGCTACCTGCTACCCCAAGAGGTTATTTTTACTTCTAGGTTTTACGTGTTGTACCATTGTGGGGTTTTTGAACAACTCTTTCTGAATATGAATATCTCTGAAATTGTTTGAGGATGGCTTACTGCTCAGTGTGAAAAATCCCAGCAGAGTATTTCTGTAATCACCAGAACTGTACAGTGAGTGTGTGTGACTCAGGCTAAGGGGAGCAGAGACTTGCTGCGGTAATGTGTGACTAACCTTCTGCAATTGCAGAACAGCATAAATTATGTTGTCTTCCTGCTTTTTGGTGAAAAGTTGTGGTTTCATTGTGATGAAATAATTTATTGGCTGTATTATGAGAGGAAGTAGAGAAAACAAATTCAAAATGCAGGCTTCTCTAGTAATCTGAACTTTTTTAACTTGGAAGCTAGCATTTGGTTTCATGACATATATGGTGGAGAGTGCTGTGTGATAATGTAATGCAATATCTTGAAAATACTCAGATTGTAGAAAGCTTTTTGATAATCCATCCTTAATTAAGTGTTTAGACACCTGGCTCCCTTTTTGCTTTATGAAGTGCAGAATTTCTTCTTGATACACCGTCTGGTGGTTTGTTTTTTTTTTTTGGCAGATCCAAACCTCAAAGACCAAGGCAACCAGCAAAGTGATGGTTCTCAGTTACCAATAAATATGATGCAGCAACAAATGAATGTAATGCCACAAGTGAATGCACAACACCAACCTATGAATATCTTCCCGTATCCAGTGGGTGTCCACCCTCCCTTGATGAATATGCAACGAAATCCTTTCAACATGCACCCTCCCATGCCCATGCATCTCCATACCGGAGTGCCTCTCATACAGGTAGCTGCTCCCACAAATATTTCTCAGGGATTACCTCCGCCTCCACCTCCACCCCCACCATCTCAACAAGTCAACTACATTGCTTCACAGCAAGATGGAAAACAATTGCAGGTATGCTTGATCAGAAGCCATGGCAAGAGCAGTGGTGAAATCGTATCAGTTAAGGATTCTTTATCTCAAATACCATAAATATATACTTGCAGTTTCTTTCTCTCTTGCCTGTTTTCTTCCATCCCACACCAAATTTGAAGTGGAAGCATCCCTGAGCACATGGGTTGTTCAGAGACTGTAACTTTTAAATAATAACAACACACAACATCATAAATGGGTCTCTGTAGTAGTGGAACACTGAAAAATTTCATCAGTGTTGTCCATTACCTTTTTTATCTTAGAAGTGACCTGGTTCCAAAACTAAATTTTCCTCTTCCAAACCTGATTTTTAAGCATTTTAGGAAATGCTTGAATCCCCTTTCAGCAGCACGTAGGAAGTGATCTAAACTTCCATGTTGCATTTCTCATCCCGTGGGGTCTATCAGCAGATGAAAATTGCCAAGTACTGCATGGCACCCATTCGTTCCACACTTCCATTCTCCAGCTGTCACCATCTCAGTGGCTTCCCCACACATGCATTTTTCTATCCTGTTTAATCTTTTGAGCCTTTTTATTAATAATTTCAGACGCCTCTTTGGTGTTTTTTACTTCCCCCTTCTTACCAGATTCTCCTGGTTTTGCATGCTCTGTTTGAGACCTAACTCGCACTTTATTTCTCCAGTCTCAAAAAGACTCTGTCGTGCTTAGGGCAGGTCAGACCATCTTTTTGTGACTCTCAAGATATCTTTAAAGCAACTCTCGTGTTTGTGAGCTCCTCCTTTAGCCAGCTGTTTATATTAAGAGCTTTTATATCAGGGAAAGGAATATGAACAACTTGGAGGAAAACCTGTGGCTCTGCAAGAAGATGTAATGCTGCATTTATGATAAGTAAAGGGCTCTTCAGGAGCTGACGAGTTTGTGCTTTTCTTTTGCTGCTGCCTGTTCTAACCTAAAATGCTTTCCCCTACATTGCAGGTTAAAAAAGTGATGTTCTGGAACAGTTTCTAACCCTCTGTTTTCCTGCATCATCTCTAAAGATCTGAAGTGAACTGATAAATGGCTCACATTGTTCTCACTTTTCACTGCTGTCATCTGTTCATATTCATTGACTTAGAACAAGGAGAGTTGAGTGCTGTGGGAAATACTGAGTGGGGTTACAGGCCATATGAAATAACTTAATACACTACAAAGTAACTAGCAAAGGTACTAGCTAACAAACTAACAAGGTACTGCTGGAACTAAAATCCTGGTAGATTGCTTGTTGATTTGATTAATGCCTCCTGTCTGTAATTAAAATATTTTCACACTTGAAAATCCAGTAGGCTTAACCTCTAGAAATGTAAGAAGTCAGAATATAGGCTACAAACCTCTGAAATGAGTATCTAATGCAGCAGTAAATGTGTTTCTGTAAAGATTGTGTATTGCTGCAAAACACAGTTACTTGTTGTTAAACCCGTGTTACACTTGTTGCTCTTACCTGCTTTTGTGGGCTGGCGTCCATGAACTCGAATGCTCTTTGGAGCTGCTTTTTCTTTGAGCTTTCATTGATTCCTCAGTGGTAGCACAATAGAAATGACCAAATACAGCAGGACACCACCTGTCCTTCCTATTGAAAGGAAAATGAAGCGAGCACACTGGTGAGCTGATTGTAACTGCTCCATTTCTCTGTCCTTTCCAAAGAGCTCAAATTCCTGTTTCATTATTTTCCATCTGGATAAGTGCAGATGTGTAAAGAGCAATGGTGATGACCTGCAAAGAGGCAATGTTTAGTGTAGCCTGCCAGAAACATGTCAGGAGGATGTTCTGGGCTTTTGCTAAAAATGGCCTATATCTGAAGTCTGAGAGCTACTTGATTTCTGAGTTCCCAAGTATGTACAGTGCCTTTTGGTGATGTTTGGAAATGGCCAGAAAATGTCTTTGCCTGAAAAACAAATCCTGGTACTTCACACAGCATTTCATCTCTAGCCTGTGTATATACATTTGAAATGCAAGTTCGAGCTGATTACAAACATGAAGATAGATGTTTTCAAAGCAGCATCATTATAATGCAGGAATGCAAGTTGGCTTAAGATACCTTTTGCATGTGTGTTTAGGTGCTGGTTCTTTTTAGAAAATGTTTACTTATCACAGCCCTGTTTTGTACATTAGATTGATTCTGCAGCCATAAACTTCCTTCCCCCTGTAATAACACCCTCCATGCATGTTTGCAGGGTACTTTCTTACTGGTATCAGAGCTAGAAACCGGCAGCCACTGTGGTGACATGGAAGAGGCTTTACTTCTCAAGCTTTTCTTTTTGTTTTTTTTTTTTTTTTTCCTTTGAGTAGATCTAATGTAATGTGTGTACCTTCCATAATAATGGGTGGTGTGGAAATCAGGTAATGAACCGAAGCACGCAGTATTTGTGCTCATTTGATAGCAGCTGAGACACCTAGAAAGGCACATTGCCATATGGAAGAATGACATATTAACTACTGATAACTTCTTCAAACAGGGTATTCCAAATGCTGCTCATGTAAGTAACAGCATGAGTGCTCCAGCCTTGCCTGCTCCAGCAGCAGTCCTGGGAAACGTGGGAACAGTTCAGGGACCAAATTCGGGTAATGCAACATCATCAGGTCACATGAAGAGCTCTAATGCAGCTGTGAAATTGGGAGAAAACAAAGCAAGTGTAACAGTGGAAGCCAGTGCAGATAGCTCGAAGAAGGACCAGGCAAGTTCAAAGTTCAGCATATATTTATATATACACTGTTTATATATTTACATTAAAACATATAAATTTTAATTTTTATGTAAATGCATTTTGTTATACTAAAAAACAGCAAGTTGTGACAATAACCCTTCAGTGTAATATACTCCATACCATCGTGTATGTGATATTTTTTGGCAGCCATAGGACACAGATTAGCAACTGACTCTTTTTAATGTAGCCTTCTTTAAAGCAGCACTATTACAAATATTACTTGAACTGCTGTGGGAAAACGTTCTGTTCTTAGCAGAGCACAGGCAGCTCCCATGAGAGCTGAAATGTGTGTGTGGGGGGTGGTGGTTTTCTAATCTTCTGTAGCAACCCTTTCCCTGTAAAGTTTTAATTTGTGATTGATAAAGGTACATAGGCAGTGAAAAATAACGCTCAAGTTTTTCTCTTCAGAAATTGTTAATTCAAGAAAAAGCAGCACAAGAGGTCAAGCTCGCGATTAAACCTTTCTACCAAAACAAAGATATCACTAAGGAGGAATACAAAGAAATTGTGCGGAAAGCTGTAGACAAAGTAAGTTGGTCCCGTAATCCAAGCTGCACACATTGCGCCTGGGGCAGACTTTGGGTGCATTTCTCATTCTTGTGGGAACAGCTCATAGTTGCTGGAAAGGAGGAAGACAGAGAAGCAAAAATACCTTTCTGTTTTCTCCATCCACAAGAGCTTTCCTTGGCTTCTCAGAACAGAGCCTGGTTATTGTGTGGAAGAGTTGAATGGGAATTCAGAAGTATTTGGGAAGCAATTGGAAAGTATTAGGAGTTTTAAAATATGTTTTGCCTGCAATGGAAGAATCAGGAGTGTGGGGGAAATAAATGAATAACATGGGAGTGTGGCAAATCAATGGAAATGTTTCAAACGTTTTTGTTCTTTAAACTGTCGTAGGTTTGTCATAGCAAGAGCGGAGAAGTTAATTCTGCAAAAGTGGCAAATCTGGTGAAAGCGTATGTAGACAAATACAAGCATTCACGGAAGAAAAATCCTGAAGAGCCAGTCTCCTGTGAAAGGAAATAGAATATGTTTTCATTTTTTAGTTTTATTATATCTGCAAAGTGCAATTTCAATGTGAACTGTTAACTGAAAATTGTACATGACAGTGATTTGAATTTGGTTTTGATAAAATTATTTTTCAAGGTAGTGTATAATGTTTTGTTCTAAAGAAATATAGATCTGCAGGGCAACTTCTTTATTCCTTTTTAAAAACAGATGTCTAAAAAGAATAAAGGTGTAAAGAAGAATCATTAGGAATGTACGATTGTGTGGATACTTAGATGTACAGCATTTTGACTTGAATAAGAGAGTGCATTAAATTAGAAACTTCTGAGTATGTTGGGTTTGGAACAGGTATGTACAGTACATGTGATCACTCAGATTAAAGTAAAATTTTTCTTTTGATTGCTCCCTAATTATAGCAAAGATTAAGTAACGAATTGCCTTGACAAATATTTCTAGTGTTAACTGGACAGGCTGAGTGCAGGAGTCACAATGTGTATATTAAAAAAGCACATGGAGTTGTCTGAACACAACTGTTTAGATTTCAAAAAGAAAAGTCAAACAGTAAAACATGGTGCCCAAAAGCATGGGCGCTGAACAGCTGTTGTAACACCAAATAAAAATTATGCTGCTTGGTATTGTTTGTGATGTTTTTCAATTTGTTTCAGATTAGTGGGATAACTTGAATAATTTTTATGTTTTGAAAGCCCTCAACCACCACATACTGATAACCTCAGTTCAGGTCGTGCCCTTAGGCTTGTGGGGAATCAGTGTACTAGAGCTGGATGTTCAGAAACAGAAACAGTTCTTCCTCAAGTAAAATCAAGAAAGCTGGAATTTATTGTTAGGTTCCCACTTGACCAGAGACTGCCAGTTGTGCCAATCTCAGCTGCATAATAGTTTTCTCCATTAATTAGGAACTGTGGCATTGATCACCAGACTGGTATTGGTGAGCCACGTGCCATCAGAAGCCAAATGTCTTCTTCCCTGAGCACTGGAGAGAGGTTATTAGAGGTACTACAAGCATTCTAAAACCAGATATGGGGTCACTGAATGTGCCTGGGGAATGATTACACCTAAGGTAAAACCAGTTTTGCTGAGGCTGCAGCAGGGAGGATTGCTGGAATACTGAGATCACTGTGTGCTCCTTAGGGAAAGAACAGCTTGAGATCCTTCTCAAGCGAGCCTTACTCTGATTCCTTCCCTTACTCTTAACACAGTGCTATTAAAACCTTGTCACTAACCCTCTAGTCCTGTTGTGCTGTAACAGCTTTTGGTGTTGGCTCAGCAGGGCCTCTGCTCCAGCCCAAAGTCTCCTGGCCCACAAGCAGGAATAAAACATTTTAACCAAAAGTATCAGTTGAGTTTTCCAAGAAATTATCTCTTTGTAACCAGTAGTTTCTAAATTAGCTATTTTTTTTTTGCAGAAAACACAGTCTCACCCTCTAAGTAACTTTTGCAGAAGCCTGGGGATGAAATAAGGGCTATCCACCCCTGTACACACGTGTGGTGTAGAGAGAGAAGTGTGAAAAAAATGATGGTTGTCACAACAGTTGACTGCTTGGTTTTAACTATAACCTTCTGCAGACTTAATGAAGCATTTGACTGTCTATATTTATTTTTGTGTGCCTAAATACAAATGCTGTGTAAATTAGAAACAGATATAATACATTTTCTACAGTCAAGTCAGGTTTTAGATTTTTCAAAATGTTCAGTTTTACACTATGGTAGCAATTTGTAAGATCTCTTGAACTATTTTAAGCTACAGTTGGTTAGCACTTTCGAAAAATGTAGCAAATTGCTATGTGTATCCTGGTTTATCACGCCATGCGTACTTTACTACATTTTCCTTCTCTGAATTTTTGGATTTTAATAACTTTTTATATCTTTTTCTAGTCTATACAGTTGAGCCTTGCTATAAAAGCTCCTTTCAGGAGTCAGACAAGTGTTTCATGGGGGTGTTTTCCTCTTTTGGAAGAGAGGTGGAAACTGGGCGAGATGGTAAGAAACAAGGGAGGGTTTGAACTGGGAGAAGGCAGGGGTCATGAGGTTCCTGTTGTGCAGCTCCTGGGTGGAAGAGAAGCTGTCACTGGCTGCCACGTTGTTGGGGCAGTGACTATAGCGATGCTCCACTGTATTTCAAAACCTAATGAAGAATAGCAGATAGAGTAGCATGTGATCAGTAACTTTATTTTTTACAATTAAATACTTCAGAATTTATCAGAAAATATGCAATTTGTTACAATTTCTATGCCGAATTAAAGAAATGCATTGCCTTAAGCTGTAGACTCTGCTCCTGTTTCTCCTGAAAAGCAGTGAGGTCTCTGCTGGTGCAGCTGCCTGAAAGGGGAGTACAGCAACCTCGGAGTCCTGGCTGTGTTCCAGTAGGATGAAAGCTGTATTTCTATTTATTGAAACACCTTCCACTGAAAAGTCCCCACATGCACCAGCACTGCGGGCAGAGGCACCTCCTTGCTGCCTCCAGGGTAGTGGTGATTCCTTCAATCCAGACTTCCTTGTGGGAAACAATTACAAAACTGTACTTTCTGTGAACTTATGCAAATCAAAAGGGTTTTCCTTGCACTCCTTCCCCTGTCTCACTGTGCATGCTGCTTGAATGTCTCATCCTAAAGATATACCTTATGAGCACAGTGGCTGCCTAAAGTCCACAGTACTGTGTATGTAGGCTGGAGTGCTGTCTACTGAAAAAATACTCTAAAATTTAGTTTTGTGTAGTGCTTAACAGTTTCTAATAAATTCTTTTCTCTAAGCTGGCAGTGTTGGTTTTAAATGACTCTGTCTCAAGTGGTTTGATTTGGAAAGCAAGGTCACTCCTGTTCCTTCTGTGCACATGCATTTATCTTGTCCTGTGTTGTCTGGGCACCCCTTCCTTTACCTCTCATTTAAGTTAGTCTTCACCCTGCCTTGCCAATCTGCAGGTGCTCCAAGCTGGAAAAAACACAAATGCAGGTAGCAAAGGGTCGATTCACCCTGCGACTTGCAAAGCATCGAGGGGTTCAGGCCATGAGTGGATCACTGCTGGGGGAAGCAAACAGGGCAGGAATCACACACACGACAAGCACTGACCAAAGCAGGGAGCAACTTCACTGAAATTGGGGCAGTTTAGTGCAGGAGAGCTGGCCTGCCTTGTGAACGAAATTCCAGGCATCACGGTACCTGCATGGCTTTACCTGGCCACAGGTAAAGCCAGCACTGGCTGTGAGAGTTACAGTTAAGGAGCTATGCTGGCAACATTTTTCATTCTTACTTCACATTACAATATTCACATTGATCAGTACTTGATAAACAGTAGAGACAACAGTAAGGACAATAACGTAGATCACCAGTTTCAGTAATTAGAGTACTAATTAGATGCAGCAGGTTTCAAAATAACGGAGTGTTCATGAAATTCTTTTTTTAAAGTTTCTAATCTCTAGGTTAGTAAGAAAACCACTAAAAGCACAGGTAACTACTTGCACAGAAGGAGATGAAACTCTGGAAAACCACAGGCTGGGATATGGAACTTGACTGAAACTTGATTATCACTCACAACTCCCAGACTCACTGACCAACAAGTAAAGCTTAACCTGATCTTCATTGTCCTACACTGTGCTATAAGTACAGGGGCTGACAGTAATAAAGTCAATGCCCATTACATAATCATGGAAAACAATCAAACCCACAGTGTAATCCAACACAAATTACTGCAGGAGCCAAACATAAGAAATTCTGGCAGCAGTTTGTCATATAATTAGTCCTAAGTTTTGAGGAAATTTAAAACCCACTGAGTTTATTATGAGCAGCATCAATCAAAAATAGCCAAGCATTTCTTAAAGCTTTGGTGCAGTAGCAAGCGTGATGATAGAAAATAACTCATGGTGATGTCAAAAGTTAAAACCTAAGGCATCATTTGAAGTCAGAATAAGTCCCTGTAAATTCCAGAGCATTTTACAAAAATTCAGGGTTCTTGAGGAATAGGAATGTAGCTTCCACATGGTCTTGTGTCAAGCCCTAAGCCTGGAATCGCAGGGATTTTCCTAGAGGACTACTTAAACATAGATATTTCTAATAACCATAGAGGATATTGGTACTGGGGAAATACGTGGTTATGGGGTCAGGGTGAGGGATTCAATTTTTGATGTGCTGTGCGTCAGCTATGACCAAGCTGTAGGTCACTTGCCTAAAACGTCACAGGAGCCCACTAAGGCCAGCAGGAAAACTGGAATGAGGGTGCAACTCTCTGTCCTAGAGAATGTGTTCCGTACCTTGTGATTCACCACATAACTGTTGTAAACAATGAAAGCATAGAGTGTCCTATGCAAAGGTCAGGACAAGCAGACGCTGGTGTAAAAGAAAAATTTACTGTTCATCAGGACAGCAAATTTCCTGTAGACATGCAGGTTCAAAACCCCCAAAGAACAAAATCTACATATCCATTCAGATGGCAGTTTGCAGGAAATGCACCTTAGAACTGCTGTCCAACAGCAATCCAACATCATAGCACGAGGCAGGCTTTACCATGGTTCACCTTTAGTTGATTTTTGTTACTCTCGTAACCGCATTTCTATTCACCTGCAGTAAATCAGCTTTTTTTGAAGGTATGGACTCTGATCGCTCTCTGGTTACCTTACCACAGACAAGGAGAAGACAAGACCCAAATGATGATTCTGATGCAAACACGTGAAAAGCAGTAGGCTACTAAAACCAAGATGGTTTTGAAGTTGTAGTAATTTAAGAAGATACTGCCATCTCACCACAAACAAACTGGTGATAACTTTCCTCAGTAGAATCAGCCGTGAATTCACTGCCACTTGAAAATGATTCATGAATTCAAACCCCTCTGTGAAATCCTTCTCATTCATTCCCTTGGAGGAACCACCCAGCTCCCGGCAGCTGCCCTGTCCCTGCAGAGCTGCAGCCCCACGAGCTGCAGCTGCACACACTACCACGTAGGACACAGAGCAACCTTTTGGCTCCCTCAGCTCACTGCCCCTGCCAGGCTCTGCAGCCTGACAACCATCCTGATCCAGCAAGCCAAGGGACATTGGCCACAGAGCTCTCTGCAGTCTCTCGTGTACGGAATGTCCAACAGCCCAGTAGCTACCTGGTAGAAAAGGCAGAGGAGGGAGGCAGCACAGTTTGGTGAGTATGGGTGTCACCAGCTGTTGCATGTCAACAGATCTTGGGTGGTGGTGGGAATTGAACTCACACCTTGCTACATGCTCTAGGGCTTCTCCCTCCAGGCTAGCCTGCTTTGAAGTTTGAAACTAGCAAGACAAAAAAGAGAACAATATATTTTTAGTAGGAATAAAATGACTCGAATCCAGGATGTGCTTTGACCCAAAGTGTAGGTAAGGCAGGCAGTAATTAACACTAATGGCTGTGCAGTTCAGCCTTGCCATCATCACACAGGGAACACTGGGAACTGCATCATCAAGCAAAGCTGAGCATGAAGTAATGGAAAAAAGTGCTGTTAGAGGTGATCAACTGCAGCATATTTCCTCCTTCCAGGCAAGGGTGCTGCAATAGCTTTCAGTGGAGCTAGACCACAGGCCAAGAAAGCACTGTGTAACTGTGCTGACAGAGGACTCATGCTGATGACTAAGGAACAACATTTACTTTGGCAAGAGATGCTTTTAGCATCCTTACTATGCTGCAAAACACTTTGAAAGAAGAAATATAACTGTAGATACAAGAGGATTCGTCATTTTAAAAATATAGCTAACCTGGAATCAATGTAATACAGTTTTGCTTTGGTTGTGTTCCCCCAAGAAATTTATACTCTTCTTCAAGTGAAGAAGATGCTGTAGAGCCAAGCCACAACAAAGATTCTTTATGACTGTGCTCCAGTGAGCTGATGTTCACTGGAGAGCATAGGACATTTTCCATCAGTTGTAATGACCACTGGTAACACTGAAGTAATCTTCAATAAATACATAATAAGAGAAATTTTGTAATTACCTGTTTCAAAAGTATCTGTAAGGGTCATATGCCATGTGTTGTGTGTAATATGAAACGCACGTTGCAGTTGCTCTCTCCCCTCAATGAGCTTTCAAGAACTGGATTTCTTGAAAAAAGAAATTGGAGCTGTGAAGAGTTAAGTGACAACAACTCTGCATCAAGCTCCCCCACATCACTGTTGAACAAGCACAAAAATACAGATGACAGGGAGCTGAGTCAACATACCACAGTTAAGTGCAGTTACACCTCACCAAGGTGCCTCTGTGCATCCTGCAGCTTTTTGGCACTGTGTTCGGAACTGGGACATTCCCCTGGAGCAGCAGGAAGTACTTCCCAGTAAAGCAGTGCCTGCACACCGATCCATAGTACAGCCCACGGCTCTGCACCACAGGCTGTCAGT
>VZRF01008828.1:173376-261961 GCA_013396875.1 Vireo altiloquus
AGTTAGTAGCAGGCAACAATTACTATTTAACACTTGATTCAAACAATACTAACTGTGAAATCTCTGAAGACAAGGTTTCTTGATCCTCTCCTTAATGCCATTAGGGCAGCACTCGGATGATTCACAATGGCCTTCTGTGCTCTGGGAGTAGAGGCAGGACCCCCTGCAGTTGGCTGCCTACATTAGTAAAGAAAGAATTAATAAAAACAAGCTTCGTGCTGCTTTCTAGATGATTAACAACTCAGACAATTTATTTTACAATTTTTAACCTATCTAAACAGAGACACAAAGATCTGTTAATACTTGGTGCTGATACATGATTGCTTCCACAGAGATAAGCCTTATTGTAAAGCCTCCCGAAGAGCCATGCACTTTATTTTATGTGAAAAAACACTTCTCTTGAAGAAGTACTGCTCATCACCCATGACATTTGTGATGCAAAAGTAATATATTGTACTAACACAGCCACTTCCTGAAGCATACCAATTTAAAGGAATGTTTTATCAGACAGAACTGTGATAGAGCTATGCAAATACCATCTGAGATTTGGCCAGAGAAGGTCCTTTTGAGTATAGCTACTCAAAACTTGGCACAGCTCATTGGGACCATTAGACACTAAGACAATCTAAAATATATATTAACTGTGATTATTGAGGAATACTACAAAATAACGTAACGTATGTTCTAAGACATAAAACAAGAATTGTTAAATCAAATCAAACATCTGAAAAAACAATTACCTGTTACTGCAGCTTTTAGACTGAGATTAATAAATTAAGCAGGGTATAACAAACACAGCAGAAGCAATTTCTCCATTTTCAGTATTAACACTGAAGTCAAAGCTCTATTTCATGTAAAAACTTGGAAATTACTCATAACATCAGAGTTCAGAATGTATAAATATGCAACTTCACTTAATTAGTTAGACTCAAAATGTCACCCTAAAAAACAATTTGCAGTATTAGTGATGGAAAATATCACCACACTTCAACACTTTGACCACTATTATTATGAAGTCTTTTAATACCCTAGAACTTGGTTAAGAAGTGCAAGTAGTGCTTACTTGTAAATGTAGCATGAATCAAATATAAGTATTCTGTTTTTTGAATGAAAGCCTGTAAGAGTTTTATGTACATACTGAAATATTCTAAGAAAAAAAAAATTGAATTCTCTGTTTAGAGAGACTTTCTTAGCAATCTGAGGTTCTATCAGCAAGAAAGCCCAGCTAAAAATTAAGATGTAGTAACAGGCAGACCCCTCCCTAAAACCTTAGCTCATAAACACTCTGTCATCCTTCCCAAATGGAAACAATACATATAATGTAAAAATATAAAAAATATATTATATATGATATAAATAAAAAGCTTTATGAAGTAAAAGGAGAATGGCAGGGGCTGAATGAAGAAACTGGTGGTCAATGACATGTTTACAGAAGACCAAGTACCACAGTAAAAGAATTATTGTCATCATTTGTAATTTCTGCAACATTTTTGTTTTCCTTGTATTGAGGAAGCACAAGGATTCATCAGTGGAGGCTGCTCCAAATGTCTCTCTTCAGCAGTTTTCATTATTTTAGAAAGGTGAAGTACTATTGTCTTGATTCTAGAAATATTGAAAAAGGGACAACTGCAATAAATTAGGAAGACACTAAAAATTTTCTTCTCTTTTTAAGTTTGAAGAAAAAAGAAACTGATAAAAAGTTACTGAGACATCAAGTGGACTGACTTGTGTTTGTGGGCAAGTATCTCTCTCTCAAAACATCCAGATTTCTTAAATTTCTTTAATTGTATTATCAACTTAACTTCATACCATTTATGTTGTGATTTAAAGTTACCTCCTGCCCCACTCCCACAGAGCATGAAGAATAATCACCTTTGCTTCAGTGGCAACAAGAAAAAAAAATTACCACGAATCCAAAAGGATTCCAATGCATGAAGCTACAGTCAACATACAGTTAAATTGCTAGTGCTACCTGACCTTCCAGAATGTAATATTCAGCTACCTCTGAAAATCAGAAGAGGAAGAGTTAAAATAATAAAACTTCAAAAGCAAAGAAATACAGAATTAAGGTATAAAACCAACTCTGTAATGCAGCTTTATGCTGCCTAACTGGTTCTGGCAAAAGCCATTACAGATTTTTTTGAGTGCGTATGGTGTTATGATAGAAAGGATGGTTAGGGAATGGGCCTCACTCCTTACTCTGTGTTCCACGTTTTGCTTCCAGCACTGGTAACACTCATGATCTGCAGTCCCTGAGGTAGTTGTAAGTTTTACTAAATGGTGAGGGATTAAGTGAAGAAAGTTCACCTAGTAAATGCCTAAAAGTTGATGACTTAAACATGCTTTGTCTCAGTATCAGGATTTTTAAGCTGCTTCAGAGCTCCATACAAGAGTTTAATGATATGGACTATCAGTCGTGAGCTGATGTATCTGACAAACTTCTAAGACTCAGCAAGAAGTAAATTAAGCCAAAACCTTGAAAGACAGCTTTCAAACGTGAACCTGTAAGGCAGCTTGAGGCGAGCTGCTGGAGTGAGCTTAGGGCTTCATCTGACAAGTCATTGATTCTGGAAAGCAAATTATCAAGTCTTGTCTCCCTCATGTAGCTGGCAGATGATCTTTTCAGCTGTGGGGCAGCACTGTAAGGTAATGTGAGGGATGTGCTACACTTCACTAAAATCCTCCTGTTTGTTAAGGGAGGAGAGTAAAAGTAACAGAAGGGAACCTTTATGTTTTCACAAGGCAGGGAAGTGTATTAACTGCCATGAGTGCTGACAGAGAAAGGTGTCAAACCTTCCTTTTGTTCCAGCCCACCTCCTGTACTGGTGTTTACCTGACAGTAAGGCAAATAGATTCCACTCACGTGACAAGCCCACTCTTTTGTTCTATGAGCTTTTTTTTTTTAAACAAAATGATTTACCATGCAATCTAACAAAAAATAAGCTAGTTCTCTCACAGTAAGCGATGCACAGCCATGAGAAGCAACAACGGATGTCACAGAGAGTCAAAATAGAATCATAAAACCATTTAGGCTGGAAAACACTTCTAGGATCACCAAGTCTAACTATTAACCACTGCCACATCCACCACTAAACCACGTCCCTACGCACCACATCTGCACATCTTTTGAAGACATAAAACATCCTATTTTGAGAAGAGGAATGTTCTCATTTCCATTTGTGTTCTGAAATCACATTCTTAGTCTCTTGTGATATTGCAATTTCAGTATTTTAGCAAGAACTGGTTATGCATGTAAATTCCTGCTTTCTGAATCTGACCTAATTAGTGAATTCTGCCTCAGAAGAGGAGATGTATGAACAGTTTGTCTCCTATGAGTACCTGTGCCAATTTAAAAGAAGCTTGTGAGGACACATAGCTACTGGAATGTGTTATCTGTGTGATGGAACATTATGAAAAGGCAGAGTTAAGAACACATCATGCTAGTAAATGGTGTCAGCCCTACACTTCCCACTTACCAAGTATTTAAAACTACGTTACCATAATTCTCCTTTTTGTGGTTTTCCAAGGTCTGAGTGTTGTTTAATTTAATGAAACAAGGCACCATAAAGCAAGTATAAGTCTGTGTTAAGATGACTTTTTATATTAAAAAATAAAAGGACTCTCCAATTAAATTTTTCAGTTTTCATAACTTGACTTCCTCTGCTGCTTTCAGCAGCTTCATAGCAATTTTACAAGCCACAGAACAGACTGCAAAAATCTGCCCAGGACCATGTAATTACATCTTCAGCTTGCAACAAAGTGGATCCAGTCAGTTACAAACAAAGGCCAGGTCTTAACACACTTACACATGTAACTGAAACCTGAACAACTCCACTAATAACCCATCCAGCCCCAAAACCTCACACCAAGGAGGTTGCACTCTCCAATATTAATTCCAGATTGTTGAAATCATTCTGGGAAAGAGAAGAGCCAAACCTGATTTCAGATAGCAACACCCTGAAGAGTCTTTATCCTTTATCTTGCTTTCTTGTTTAAAGGAAAGTTTATTACCAAAGTCTATGGATCAAATCAGCCCAAATTTACACCACAAAACTGTAAGGAATACAGCAAGTTACACAACAATTCATCTCAGCTGTGTGACACATGAACCATACACAAAAAATAACTTTCCATTTGTATTACATGCACTTCCCTGTTGTATGGAGAGTTACAAAATGCTGTCCAGTCAGGGAAAAAAATAGGTGAACATGTTGAGAACAATGCTCACCATAGAGTTTTGACCCATATACTTTGAAGAATTACCTCTTCTTTTTAAAGATAACTGCAACTACATCAGAATCTATTCCCCTTTTTGTCTTACTGGAACGGATCTCAAATTTGATTACAGATCCTTACATATTCAGAGTTTCACCTGATAAGCCAAGTTATAAACAAATTCATCCAATAATTTCTAATTCTCTTATTTTCTCTATTGTTAATGAGGCACAAGTCTCTTACTTATTGGAAGGTTTCTGATTTCCTGCTTGTCCATGCTCATCTTGCTTTAATCCTGCAAGCAAAGCATCTCTGGAACAGTGCTTATCCTGTTTGAGGAAAAGAGAAAGACAGTAAGAAAAGTGTGTGGAAATTCACCATGAAATTCCTACTGTTTTCTGAAGTAATATGTGAAAGAAAATCTGCACCTGTAAATGGGTAATGAAGGAAAACCGCTGCCGCTGGAAAGGTTCACATCCCTCCCATAAGCACTGCCCTGGGTAGACATCTTTTCCTCCATGTTCGGTTGCTGCGTGATAGAAAACCTGTGATGGTGTCTGAAACCACCTACAAAAAGAGGGAGGGGAATTTAATTTTTTTTTCCCAGTTAATGGTGAGGTACAAATATAACAAGCATAACTCCTAGTGGTTAACTTTTTTTTTTCTGGATTGAGACACGCATTGATAAACGAGAAGTTGTAAAAACTTAAAGGGAAAAACATGTTCACATATTACCAGTGAGCTACCAACAAATGTCAAAATGATTTTTCCAAATCTGATTGAAATATTGTGGCTCTACTTTCTACTTACACTTCACCGAAGAATTAATGCTAATGTTAATTCCAATAGACACATTCTCTGCAATACAAGCAAAATACAGCAACAAACTGTGAACAGCTAAACAAGATGAGTTTCTTATATTCCTTTTCCCATTTTCCTTCTTTGCTGGCAGTCACACTCAGACCTTATTTAAATCTGATAAACTTGGTGGCTCTCCTCTGCACTCATTCCAGCACATCAATGTCCTTCCTGTGTTGAGACAAATGACATCTGTAGCCCTTCCCTTATCCTCTGATGTAAGAAGATACATCACAGAAAGCCTCTAGGTTGGTCAGACAGGATTTTCCCTTGGTGAAGCCATACTGGCTTTTCTTGTTATTACCTGTTCACCATCAAGGGTACACCTCCTTTGACCCTCCTTTTCTGATTAATGTACCTGCACAAGCCCCTGTTATTCTTTGCATACCTTGCCAGATTCACTTCCAGTTTCACCAGCTCTGTTCAACTCCCTTCTCCATCCCACTGGCAATCTCCCTTAAGAGATGGAAGTCCACCTTCTTAAAGTTCAAGAGTCTGACTTTACTCCTTACCTGACCTATATTTCTCAAGACTGCAAACTCCACCAATGCATGACTGCTGCAACCTAGGCTACCTCCAATCTCATGCAGACAAAGGATGTGCTATTGTAATATATGTAAGATGGTAAAGGAGAATCACTGTATATCAAAAAACATGACATGAAAATAGTGAATGACTCAAAGCACTGGGGTTTTTTTAGCCTATATATACACCTTAAAAAGTATCTCAGATATTACATATTAGGCCCCTTACTCCAACAGAGAAAAAATGGCCAAAAGATTTAGCTGCTCAAAATTCACAATTCAATACAACTAACCCAGCTCATCAACACCCACTTAATCCTTGGACCAAAGAGGTCCAGAAACCTAGCTGCTGCCATTTGAGAAGTCACTGCCACCAGCTGTCCTCGATGCCTTTGGTTTTAACTTTTATATTTTTCAAATCCTTTACTGCTGGTGTAACTCTGAAGTTTCCTGTAGCTTGTTAAGTGCTGTTCTCTTATACTAAGAGAACAGAGAGACATAACAAAACCTCTCCAGCTTGCTCTCCAAGGACACCCAGAACTGTAAACCATCATCTTGGGGAGAGGGGGGCAAGCTTGGGGAAATTCCATCATTGGCTGGGTTCTGGTTGGTGAATTTATGCTGATGTAAAAGTGTGAAGAACTCGTGACCTGTCGTCCATTTGGGAATCCACTGAGGCAGGACCCTCTGGAGCCCAAAAGTGTACATCTGAAGGCCTTTCAAATAAATATCACCTTCTTTCCTTTATTCCTGTCTAGTCCCTGTTTCTAGGTAGCCATTTAGGGCATCATCCTCACACACTTGGTGGACAGATGCCACAGGTGCCACAGTCTTACCAAAGAGGAAACACATGCACCCACCTCAGCCACTCTGGTTCACACGCCAGTACTTGAGTTTCAGTTATAAGAAAAGTATGTGTGTTAAGATGTTTGACTGAACTAACTGGGCTGAACAGTGCACAGAGGAGATGACCTCCCATCAGAGACCTACTCCAAGCAGTCAAGGATGTAACAACATCTACAACTTCCAGCAGTCATTTATGGACAAGTCCAAGTCAGAACTCCCAGTGCATGAATAGCAGATCAGTCAGTGCTTTGAGCCAGCCACCTCCTCAGACACCCCACTACTCATTTCAGTAGTGTCCATTATGCAAACATACTTGCAACTGATACCTAGGTTTAAGTGTACAGATACTGATACCCAAGCACTATAAAGGTATCAAAGAGCTAATTTCACCCACAGACAAGCCTTAGTTACAAATTGAATGCTACTGCAATAACCACCTGTAATACAATTACCTTCTGCACAGGCAACAAATACTACTCTCTTTAAAAGCACTCATCTTTTACATGCCAGTCACCTCTTCCTTAAAGGAAGCTGAAAAGGAGAAATGCCTGCTTCTCGCTGTTGGTCCAGATAACCCATAGTAGGAAATGAAAATAAAATGTTTTAAATCTACGCTGGCTCAACAGTGGGTGTTTCAGAGGACAGAAAGATGTCTTTCCACAATAAAGGGGAATCAACTTAAGCCTGGCACTAATAACCATTTTATGAATAATTTCTGGCACAGATGAAACAAATTTCATGGCCTAAGTGAAATCCAAAATACAGTGCAAAACATTTCATTCAACACGATAAGGCTTCAGAAAAACAAAGCTATTTTAGCTATGTTGGCTCACTCGCTGTTTAATATAGTCAGTGTTATACACATGAATCACTGATCTAAAAAGATTCAAACTTACTACCATTTTGCAGAGAAAATCTATTTTTCCTTAAAGAAACACCTAACTATAGTAATAATAATAATAAAAAAAAAAAGATACTGACAATATGAATATGGTCAGTTCAGTCTAGACTTTTGTTTCCACACTTAATTCATCCATGGTTCTGTTCAGTTGCTGAACAGAACATTAACAGCTGACTTGACAAGCACTGGAAATTCAATAGCATTTTCAATTTACTTTTTAAATACAAAGCAATTCAAGAGTAGACATCTGCCTACCTGTGAAACAAACCAGCAGCTTTTAAATTAAGCTGCATACAATTAGCAATACTTGCAGACAGCTGAAGTTCAAAGGAAAGCACCTACTTTCTGTTACATCCGTAATGCAAAGTAATGCAAGGTGCTGACTGACACCTTTTAGAATTTTACTTCCACCTCAGATACTAAATCTGAACACATCTGCCAGAGGCCAATCATTTCAACTATTTGCATTATTCAACCTTATCTCCTTGTAGTCTTTAGACACTATTAAATCTGTGGCATTTCAAATCTTGGTCTAATGTTTCCTAATTCAGTTCTAAAAAAATCAAAAACCAAACCAAAAAAATAAAAAAACCAAACCACCACACACCACTGGAATGTTGCTGACTGCAGTAGCCAAATTAGTCAGTAGGAAAAGACCATACTATTTCATTTAGTCATATTTATTCTGCTTCACAATAAAATGTTTAAGGCCTTCACTGATTTCCGCATTACATCTTTGAAGGGAAGCATAAAGCTAATATTTTTTGAGAATTAAACTAAAGAACATGCATAGAGAAACAGGTGAAAATTACTGTTTCAAATGTGCCTTCTGTCAAATCTTTCCAGTTAGCTACAGATACCACAAAAAACCCCCAGTATGCTACCACTGTACTGTGATGAAACTGCCTACTTAATCCTAGGAAAAAAAATTGCTAAGCAATTGAGAATAAAACCCAGAAGTGAACGAGAAGTTCACACAGGCTGATATGTATTAGTCTCAATAAGAGACTAACACTCAAAAGAATATTCTTGTTTCCCACTTAAGCTACTCAATAAAAACAGCTATACATATTGAGAGCTGTAAATAAAAAAGTGGCAATTACAGAATTTTCTTTATGTCTAGTAGAAGCAGGAAGCCTACAAGAGATTTGATACACCTGGTTTTAATCAGGCTTTTCAAGGAATATCAATAAACAATATACATTTGAGGAAAATGTTAACTTAACATTTTGGTTCTCTCTTTACCACAGAGAACGTGGAGTGTAATGTTTAGCTAAACTGGTTTTAGGCTGGGACTGAAATAACTATTTTAAAGGTGACAGCATAAAAACAAGAGCTGTGTCTAATGTGAACTAGATTTATTAATGCAAAAATCTCTGAAAGCTTTTGAAAAGAATGAAATTTAACCATGAACAAAAAGCAGTACAGGAAGTAATAGACAGATAAACTAAATCAACAGAAATAATACACTAGGGCTTGGAATAAAATACAGAGATCAATGGCCTTGTAACCCTTAACTTCAGTCTCAGGTAAACTTTGTGGAGCAGTATTTTAAGACAGACTACAAAAAGACTGATAATGTAAGGTAATTTAATAGTATTGCTCCTCCTCCTGCCCCAATACAGCTCATCCTATGTAACTTTAGACATGGAACGAAGTTGGTGACTTAAGCTTTAAAACTGTAGTTCAGCAAACTATTTGCCACATTATAAGCTGGCAAAGCTTCTGCAGTGAAACTGCCCTAGCCTTTCATTTCAATCTCAATGCAACCCACCTGTACCTACACAGGAGTTACTGCATCTGCTGTGCAGCCAGGAGACTATGGTTCTATTCATTAGCAGTAAGGGAGGAAAAATACAAAGTAAAGGCTTACATATATTTCTTACATAGAGAAGAGCCACCTATCAAAGAAATAAAAGTCCCTTTTAAGGTCAAAATAGTGCAATGATTCAAAAAGTGCCAGATCTCTATGTCTTGCATTGACTGAATGATCTTAGAATTACGTTTGCAAGGAATGAAAGAAACAGAAATTACACCTTCAGGGTAATAACTTCATACTAACTGGCATTCAGTATTCTCATAATTCTGTTCAAATGCCTTATTTTTACTATCAGTCCCAAACATTCAAACTTCTCCATCTTTTCATCACAATTTTCTGAATTTCCCACCAGCTTTCTGTCAATCAGCTTTATGCTCCCTTCGTCATCCTACATCAATGAGGTCTCTCACTCCTCTTCATCCTATATGTTATGCAATTTTTCTCATTTACAATTTGTCTCCAGTTTTCAAAGTGGCTATTTGACAACTACCTTTTTTTCACCAATGTCTGCCCTTAGCCAGAAACTAAGCATATTCACAAACCTAAGTTATTCTAAAAATCAGTGTCAAGATAGGCATACTTTTAACAAGAAGTTGTATCAAGTTTTTATAAGCCTACATCTAAATATCTGCTAGCTCACTCCTCTCTAAGAACAACAGCAGCAAATAAAATAAAAAATTAAATCATGGCTGTCTAGTCTTAAGGCCCAGTTCCTATTTGCTTTCTTTCATGACAATGGCGTCCTCTGGCACACAAATGGTATAATTACCAAAATTAGTCATAAGCTAAATAAGACTGTGACCAGGATGCTGAAGTGCAACACCCTGCTCTTGCAAAACTGGAAACACAAGAAAATGTCAGGACATGATTTGCAACTGCAGTACAGGAACTATTTTTATATTTGCAACACAGAGAACAAGCTTCAGAGCTTGGAATTTTTTTAAACTTAACTACACAACTATTTCATTTGTTACTGAAGAATCAATATACTACAAGAAATCCACATAATACTCATTTTATGCTCTGAAGTATAACTGAGAGCAGTTAAGTGTCTTGCCTTCCCCCCATCTCATTCAGCTCAACACTTTTCCCTTTTTCTTTTCCTCACTGACAAAGTACAAAGTAACTTAAGGAAACAGAATGAATGGAACTTGTAGAATCATCTTCTATATACAAGCATCTGTTACATATCAGTTAAAGGTAAATAAAGGAGCCATTTACTTTTTACAAGATTGCCACAGACACATGAAGTTCTGTCCAGGTTTTTTCATTTGCTCTGCATGTTGACTTGCTGCAGTGTATGAAGGTGGCTGCAAATTCATCTGCTGGCCCTGTACTTGAACTGTTGGTATCGACGTTGCAGGTGTGCTCTGTAGAAAAAGTTAAAACAATTTTATTTCTAGACTTGACATACAGTTTACTGTTTGTTGAAAGACTTTTTGTGTTACACCTTAATCCACCACAGGTGTTCAATTTTTAATAGTCTGAACTCTGAATAAACATTAGTAAGACACAGTAACACAAGGGACATAACTTTTACACAGTAGTACTTATGCAGAACTTTCTAATATTCAAGTAATAAACTTTATGCTCTCATTCAAATACAGAATAATGACTGCAAAGAAATTTGTCAAGGAAACTAGTGCAGCAAAGGTTAACATTATTTTTCAAATGCTTTGTTGTTATTTAAGAAAAGAAAAAAATGCATGCAAACTCAAGGCATTGCAGTATCATCAGCATAGTGAATAGCACCACATGCTCAGAACGCATGAAGATGCTGTACAACTTGTACACAATGAAGAGAGAAACATTTCAGAAAGGAAAATGGTGTTCCCCTTTGCTCCCCTGCAATATAACAAGACACTTAACACTCAACTAAAATTATCTCTGAAATTACCTAAAAATACAGAAACACAAACCAATTTTATTTCTTTTCTGAATAATAGATACTGAATGCTGAACTTTCCATTTCAAAACAGTGTCTGTGTCAGAATATTGTTTCTCTTCTTTCTTTTTTTCTCGGAAGGGCCTGGTCAGCAAGACATTTATAAGGATGATGACAGCAGAAAAATTAAGCTGTTGAATATTATTTAGAGATGAAGACCTAACATCCTTTTCTTCCCCATTGTTCAAAAACATTCACACACTAAAGAGACCAAATAAAATTACTTTCACGTCTGTTTAAGAATATTACAAGGAAACACTTTCAAATGGTGCACACAAAATAGTCTGTTTAGATCTTTACACCTCTGTTACTGAGTAACTTCAGACTTTCACTACAAAGAAACAAATAGCTAACTGCAATTTCTAACATTTCATTTGCATGTTGATTTACATTTTCTTCCAGTTGCTCTCTTTTGGCATTGTCGACAACAGTCACACAAGGTAGTGGGTTAAAAACTATCACAGATTCTACTACCAATAACACGACCAAAGGGACAGCAAAAAAAGCCTGATCGAAAGCAGAACTGTTCCCATAGCCAAGCATAAAACACGATAAAAATAAGGCAAAACTCTGCAAAACTCCATAATACAGCACAACTCCTGAATACAGCCTGTGATCCATCCACGTATATGAAAAGTTGTAAGAACGGACCTGAGTTCATTAGTCATAACCAGAAACTATTTTGAACTCAGCGATGATTTTCACCTAAAGACCTTTAAGCTATTTTGCAGAATGGGTAATGAATCCTTCATAAAGTATCCTTTAACAAAAGGTAAACAGAAGTGGAGTCTTTTAATACCAACATCCCCTTAAAAATGCATTTTTAAAATGAAGCTGCAAGTAAACTAATGGAGTGTCAGCAGTACAGCTTGTTTTGCAGCCTTCACTTGGCATCCCACTATCAACACATTATGATGGTCTTTCATATGACTTTTTATCCCTGTAGAACTTCTGTCTCATTTAATGTGCTGAAGAGAAAATGAGCTTGCTGAATGAATACAGTATTTCATTTAATTCTCATCATTCAATCCGTGGTTCATGTATTATTTACTCCATTCAGAGCAAACCCTGCAATTAATCCGGAATTATGAATTTTCTCAAGGGTTTCTCTGGCAAGCTCTCCTAGTGGTATTGAAAGATTTTAATATCATCTCATTGAAAAATTGTTTATTTTAAATAAGTTGATCTGAGATATACAACACAAAATGCTACATGCTGAAAATGAAAGAGCTCAGAAAGAGAAACAAATTTTCAGGACAAAAAGTTAACATTCAGTGTCCCCTCCCATTTTTTTTCCACTTTTTTTTTTTTTTCCAGTGAGAAAAAAAGCTGAAAAATTGAAAAGAATAATGTAAAATATTTGCTGTTCTTTAAAATTCTCTTCTTACTGCTCTATTATGAAGTAGTTTCACTCAAACTTGGAGGACACAACTTCCATGTATTTTTTAAGACAAATCCATTGCTTGCCTATCAGCTTTGTTGATTATATTTTTAAAGCAACACATACATCAAAGATACATTTGCTTTCCTAGAATATTTTATTTTAGAAACAAAAGTTTTACATTCAAACATCACAAGGCTTTCTTCTCTTCATTCAAGAGATCAAAAAGACTGCTAATTTTTGGTTTCATTTTCTTTCTGTTGTTATGTATCAGTTTAGTAATGTATGACACATAGGATATCACTGAAATTAGGTATAGCCTTTGTTTTCCAGAAATAAACTCCTTTTTCTCCCAGAAATATACCTAGAAATTCTTGCTATGTGCTACCTACTTTACAGTACTCATATGCAATGACTAAGTAAATTCATGTATTTCTCTAACATACAGAACGATGACAGACATTAACTTTTTCCTAATGAAGTCTTTCTGAGAAAAGTAACATTGAAAAGTCTTTTCCTGGGATATAAAGACTTCAGAAAATTTCCTCCTCTAGTAAAAACATTTAATGAATCCATGTTTCCCAAGAAAATAAATGCCCAGTACTCCAGTACACTTGAAAGCACTTCACAACATCCTTTTATAATCAAACTAGACCTCTCTATGATACAATTTGCAACTGCCACCACTTAGCCCTTTTCTCACAGGATCTTGGGACTGAGAGGTACCTCTAGAGCAGCATCACCTAACCTCAGTAGGGTTTGCATTCAACTCTAAAGTACACAAATACAAACCCTTAATGCTTGTACGGCCTACTCACAGAGCAGATACTACAGCCCACTTTTAATAAGAAGGTAGAGTTTTACATCTAGACTGGGCTGACTTTAGGCTGAGGTATTGGAGAGGGGGAAGAAGTCTAGCCTGGTCATGAAAACCAACAGTACAACCAAGAGCTTTCTGCTAACTTGAATGGACTGCTTACAAAGATGTTAATTAAATTTTATGCACAAGAGCTCCTACATTCGGGCACACAAGCTCCCTGTGTGGTAGGAATAACAAACCCTATGAGCTGGGGCCAGAAGCAGCCTCCCCTTACATTTCACAGAACCAATGATGCTATTCCCTTTATGCATGAACAGATAACTATTTTATCATGATACCTGCCCATTTTATTTAAAAGGCCTACTGTGCCACCAGCAAGAGAACACTGTGCATCCCAGTGTGTTGGGGCTTCTGTTGACATGTAGAGCCATATGCAGTTTAAAAGCATTAATTTTAATTAATAACCATATGCATTTTTCCCACCACTAATACGTGCACAACCACTGTAAGTAAATGTAATTTCAAAAGAAACAGTTAATTATTAGTAAAAATATTTTTAAAGTATAATAGGATTTACAGCTTAGTATGACAAAATTTTGTTTAGCTTATTCATGATAATGAACATATCTATAAAAAGGTAACACATAAGGTGAAAACAAATAGATCAGAATTTGAGTGTGAGAAAGGGGTCAAGTGAATGACTAGGCACCAAAATAAATGTTCTTTTCTTGTTAGATTACTGAAGTTTATGTCTCCTTGCAACAGTGTGCTTCACAAGTGAAGGGCAATAAAAGCACAGATTCCGTATTTCACTACTTCCAGCTGAGAACCTCATTTGCTCTGTGGCTAGGAATGAATTACACCTCCTGGAGCTGCACACCTGCTTTCTGGGGCATGCTAATTCTCAGCTTTCCAATCAACAGAGAGCAGGAGCAAACAGTCAAGGCCACACAGATTTTGCCACCTAAATTTCAGCACAAGCATGTTTCAAGTGGGCAGCCTTAAGAGAAATGGGCAGGCATTGTTTGTGAGGGGATGACAGTGATGAGCAAGAAAGTCATTACTTTAAAAGTCAGATGAGGCAATTTAAATCAGATACGCTCAATTCTAAGAACTTGGTGTGATATCAGAGCATTCCTATAAAACACACACCAATTGGGACAAACCAACATGGTTATGTTCAACAGATGTTTTGGAGGCGTTTGAAGAGGAATAAGAAAATGTGGCAAAGAAAAGCATACAGATAGGTAATTGCTCATTTCTTTTTCAACCACCAGTCTAGCACAATGCCTCAGGAAAGCAATAAACCAGGAACAGAGAACACCAAACTAAAAGGAAGCCAAGAAAGTACAGTGCCAGTTCTGTCTCCTCTCAAGAGTACATTTCATGATCTTACAAAATAGAGATGGAGATATAAGAACAAAATTGCAACATTCTGTGAACCACGTGTACCTACTCTGACATACCTAATACATTCCCCTTTTTTATCATAACGCAAAATACGAAAAGAAATTTTTAAAAATTCAGTATACATACAGTTATTTTTCAACAAGCTTTGCCGAGGTATACAATTAACAGTGAATAATCTCAGGTTATATACACAAGATACCTGTATTTGTCTAACTGGATTTCAATGGCACTTACATGGGCTGTCCCATAAACAGAAAGTATACAATTTTCATTATTTTAGTAGGCCATTTAAATTAACATTTTTCCCCAAGCACATAGTACCATCCCATTTCAAACTACTATTCATATAATGAAACAAATTTCTCTTAACTTCTACGTTCCCTTCAGGATTATTTAATTCTTTTTTGCTTTCCTTAGTTTTCAAATTGTTGTTCCACTCCTGCCCTATTTGGTCATCCTTCCTTACCTTCAAGTATCTTCCCTTTCTCCTCTCTGTAGTTCATGACAGCTAATCCTACTGTAGTTGCATAACCAATACTCTCCTTCCTTTTCTGTCCTCTGAACCTCTTTTTTCAGTCTTCCTGTTTGGTTTTACTTTTATTATTTTCTTTTTCTTCTATCCCTTTCATACAACTCTGAAATACAAGCTGTAGCTTAAAATAACATTTTAAGCTAACAATCAAACAGGAAATCACACAGTTAAAGCATCAGCAGCTGTGTAATTTTGCCATAGCCGATATCCCTTTATTCTCTGTCCCTCACCATTTTTCTCCAATGGGTTGTATTTCTAATAAATTTCACACTGTTTGCAGTAAGAACCATGCTCTCCTTTTTCTTCTGCAAGATAGCCAATATATACTTGGGTACTTCAGAGAGGATAAAATGATGCAGATGCTTAAGTGAAAAAAAGTGTTCCTCAGCTGCTGCCTTTCAAAAAAGTCAGGGACAAGGAAGCTCTTTATCAGACAAGGAAGACTCAAAATGTGAGAGAGAAAATAGAAAATCACACAAAGCCTAATCTTAAATGAAGTCATCACTAAAATTCACACCAAGTTCGTGAGAATTTGGCTACATTTCTGACTATTTAAAGATACTCCTAAAAGCAGACTTATTGGAAATATTTAGCATCTCCTTTTCCAGAAAAGCAATGGCTATCGCAGCTGCTCAGCAGCTTTGGAGTAAAAGAAAGAGCTGCCCAGGGTGATTTTGGTACTCTTTATACTCCAACACATTAATTCTAAAGAAGTGGTAAAGATCTCTGCAAATCTTAAGCCAAAGTATTATGATCACTCTATCTAAACAGAGTTCTCTAAAATGGGTTTAACTGTAAGTCAGTACTTGCAATATTATGATAGACATGATTCATAAATATACAGACGTATGGTTAAGGCAAATAGCTAATGAATAAATTTCTCACCAAGATCAAAACTAATTAACTAATTTCTCCCACATTTCTGTAATTTTGAAGAAAGGAAGGGCATCCTACAGAATGCAGAATGAGCGAACTTTCAGGTAAGGAGACATGGTAAACCCAGTTCTTCTGATCTGCAAATTTCTACTGAATGGCAAACCCAGCTGGAAGCATTTCTGTTTGTACAGGTAATGAAAAATTAATGAAAAACTACTAATGATAGTGAAAAAAGAAACTATCAACACAGAAAATATTTTTTTCTACCCTCCCCTTCTAGTATGATACACATTACTGAAATCAAACGAAACAGTTAAACATAATACTCCCTTCTCCAAATTCTTAAAATCTGATAATTTAGTAGCTGTTTGAGATAGAACTGCAAATTCCTTTCAGGTACATATTGAGGGAATAATAAACGTATTCCATTCAAGAGACACAGCCACACCATTTTGTACTACAGCCAAATCCTTAGCAAAGCTACAACAGAAATTCAAACTGTGTAACAGCTAAAGACACTAGGTGCAAAAAGCAAGGCATAGTTAATACATCCACACTACAGAAAATCTAGCATGTTGTCCCTATGCTGGTAACAGAAACTATTAATTTTGGTCAAATTATTTCTAGTAAGAACAAAGATAAATAACATCAAAAAAATACAGATCTCCTTCCAACAAAACTTAAATGAAAATTTAGGAGTGAGTTCAAAGACATTTTAAGAATTAACTCCGGGCATTGTTGCAGTTAAAAGAACAAAAAGTAGAGAAAGTAAAAAAGGAAGGTAACTTGTTAACTGCTAACCCTGATTTCTGACAATTAGAAAAGTCAAAAGAGTTTTCAAGAGCAATCTAACTTGTCACAGAAAATGAAGTAGCACTAGCCAGCACTTGTCATATTTTGAGTTCTAGGTCTGTGTATCAGGTCCATACCTTCTACTTTGTCAAAGTCAAACAAACTCCCAGCCAAATTTAAAAAAAGGTAAGAAATAAAAGACCTGTTACCTCAAGGTCAAAATGTACTAACATACACTCAGGACTTCATTTCCTTTCTCTGGTCTATCAGAACTCTAACTGCCAGACCTACCCATCCTATTCTCTTTGCTCCTGTTCAGGTTAGGAATGAGTTTTTTTTGGAGAGAGATTTTCCATGTACAAAACGAAAATAAATTCTAGAGAATGGAATAATCTCAAACACAATTATTTTACTTATTAATACTCCTGATGTCCATACCTCATTTCTAGTAAAGTGTTAGGGAGTAACCACTTTCAAAAACTGAAATGAATTAAATGAATTAAATCAATTAAATGAATTTTAAAAAATCAACAAACTCTCTTCAAAGCTTAGCAAACAGAAAAAAAACCCCCCAAACAATGCTTGTTTTATAGATAAACATTGTAAATACTTTGTAATGAATAAATATTTCAACAAATTTACAAAATAAGACTTTCTCCTAACTGTAGTGAATGTACAAAGCAAGACTTTGAAGACCAACTCAAAATGCATGAACTTCAATTAATTTCAGCCATCCAGATGCAGATGTGGTTTTTTCAAAAAAACATAATTCACCCCTCCACAGTGACCGAGAATAAAATGCAGAAAAATACAGACATTTTACAAGACCATCCAGCAAATCGTAGTTTTCAGAACAGTTAATCCTTAAAGGAAGAAAATAGTGAGCAGGAGTTCTTTCCTCACTGCATTATTATCAAGCTACAAATTTTGAATTACACTACTGTCAGTGGTATTGGAGAAGTATGTAAACTGTTAAAACTTTAGTCCGTGGAAGAACAGAAAGCATCATTTTCTGAATATTTTAAATACTATGCAAGAGATATCGACCAAGCTCACATTTTCAGCCACGTTATTTCACAGTATTAGTCAGAATCACAGAATAAACATAAAAAGAACACTGCAACATACCTGTGTGACCATGCTTTGTATATACGTGGTTGGATGCTGCTGCTTTTGTTGAACAGCACTTTCTATTGCTACTTTCGCTACAGTGCTTGGATCCGCTCCAGCTGGCACAGCAACCATAGTTGCACTGCAACCAGCATTGTTGGGGTCACTGATTGTAACAATTCTAACTCCTACTTTATTTGGAATTCCTGGAACAGTTTCCCTGTCATTATCCTCTGCTGGCCTCTTTGCAGTTTTGCATTCTGCTGTGCCATTAGTAGACCGAACTTCGGAAGACAGGGTAGACTGGGACACTCTAGGTCCTGAGTGTGGAACTGCTATGATTTGATGCCCCTGTATAACAGAGGCTGTAGATTGTGGTGAGACAACTACACTTGGGCGTTGCTGAGGCACATCTGAATTCAAACTTGAAGCTAGAGGTCCATTAGGTAAATCAGTGTTGGTACCACTAAGTTGCTGGGTTAACAGTTTTGCAGCCTCCTGTGTACCGCTTACAACAGGTGTACTACTCAAAGTTAATACAGGCCCATTAGAAATTCTTTCCCCTTGATCACCTTTGGCAGTATCTTGCTGCGTGGCATCCAAATTCCCTTGTTGTTCCACTGAAGATATCTCACCATTTCCTACATGATTGGAAGTTTTGTGATTTGGAATGTTTTTGCTCAAATGAGAACAATCTCCTTTATCAAAATCACAGATTCCATTAACTAGGGGCTTCTTCGAATCACTTTTAATTTCCTGTGTGTCCGTTTGTTCAAAGTTCTGCTTTCCAGGAGCTCCGTTCTCACCCATTTCTAATGATGGCCCATTACTGACTTGTGAGCACTGATTGGCCTCATTCTGTGTTTTCCCTGAGTTAGAAGGAGGTAGACTGGAGTCACTATACTTTCTCCCATTTAAAAGACTTCCCACCTGCATTTCATTTTCTTTTGCATCCCCATTGCTGGTGTTTGCAGCTCCTCTTCGGCAGGAAGGGTTCTCCATAACTTCAATTTTACGTTCATGAATGTGTAAACCTGTTGCTTCCTTTGCTTCTTCCTCCTTTTGGCAAATTATTTTATCACCTTTGAATGGGGGAGCAGCAGTACACGGTGATTGTCCAGCTGAAGGTGCTTGAGTAGCTGGAAGGGTTTGCACCTGTAGCCCAACTCCTGTCTGTGCTCCACTCACTGCAATTCCTGCTGGAGCAATGATCTGAGTTGCATTTCCCTGACTCACAGTTGCAGTAGCAAAACTCGTATTTGGCACAACTGTTATCGTAACCTGGTTGCCAGTAGTCCCTTGGAAAATAGTTGCTGGGCTGTTTGAGATCAACTGGCCTGGCAATATCTGTAAATTAGAAATGGGTACTGTTTGCACTGCCCCTTGGGGCGGGATTGCACCCGGGACCAGCTGAACATTTTGCTGTCCAACTAGCAGCTGCTGAGCTGGAGACTGTCCTTGAACTCCAAAACCTGGTGTCTGGTTATTGGCCATCTGATAAACCACCTGAGGGCTAGGAGCTCTTGCATTGTTAGGTGGAGGAATCTGTGGAGCTGGGAGTATAAGCTTCCCCCCTGGAGTTGAGGGGCCTCTTTTTGGAAGAAGCAGTTGTTTTATCAGGCTAGACTCACCAGAGCTGGGCTGGCCAACTCCTGTATTAGCTTGTTGTGACTGAACTTGCATTTGCATCGGTTGTTGTACCTGTACCTGCTGCTGCGATGATGCTGGTGAATGTTGCTGCTGCTGCTGCCTCTTTACAGAAAGCATCTGGCTAACAGTAGGAGGGGGTCCTTGTGACTGAGGAGTGGTAGATGAAGATGACATAACTGTAGGGACTTGATTATTTGTAACCGGACCTGGGGACGGTGAGGATGACGGAGTAATGCTCGGCTGTCCAGCCAACTGTACAGTTTGGCCAGCAGGAATAGAAGCTGGGTTAGCGAGCACAATTTGATGAATGGCTGGTGCATACGTCTGACCTTGCTGAGCTGGCTGGCTTACGATCACTACGCTTTGCTGGGATGGTGGTGGAGGCTGCTGCTGTGGCTGCTGCCCCACAGCAGATGGACATTGCTGAGACGGCAGAGGCTTTGGTGCAATATTCTGAAACCCTACTCTAGATGTTGGTGGGTTCTGAACACCGGCAATTGTAACCACCTGCCCAGCTGCTACTTGGAAATTTTGAACTGTGGTGGCAGAAACAATGTTAGATGCAGAGGTTGTGACATACTGCTGTGGTGCTATGATGACTGTATCTTGTTGCTGGTTACCCACAGAGGACTGCTGAGATGATGTCTGCCCAGGTTGTGATGATGTGCTGATTAGCTGTTGACCCTGTGAAACTGCTGAACTGCATGCTGGTAGGTTTTGTACTCTGCCAAATATATGACCCTGAGGTACAGCTTGCTGAATTACCGTAACAGGAGTGCCTGAAGGTATCTGTCCTGGTACCACTGCATGCAGTGGAGACTGTTGTTGAATTACAGGTTGGTGGTGAAGCATCTGAGAACTCACAACTGTAACAGATGGCTGCTGGCCTGTAGTGCTGTGATTTTGATTAGAAGCTCCTCCTACAGCAATAGGGACAGGAACTGCAGACTGAGGAACAGAGCTCTGTATTACTGCGGCCTTCACTACTTCACAGGATATTGGACCTTTATTCTGTATAACAGTCATTGGAGCATTTTGTTGTGTATGAATAGAAGGATTTTGTGGAATTCTAGAAACAGTCTGTGCCACAGTGTGAACGCCTTGAATTGGAAAAGACATCTGTGTTGCTGTCAAAGTTGAAGACTGGTTCATAGGGGTCCTCTGATAGTGATTTCCTACACCTGGTAGCCCATGTGGGATTCCTGTTGAAATAAACACAGTAAAAGTTTGGAAGCAGAGATTATTTCAAACACATTAACTAACAAATTTTTAAAAATCCAAAATTTGAAATTGCAATTCTACATGAGGCAGTTTCTATTCTCAGCTCTACAGAGTCTGAATTAATGATGCAGCAACAATGGCTTGTCTGCTGGCTGGCAAGCTTATGAGTTACACATCAAAGACTAGAATGGCATACAAGTAAACACTGCAATACTATTCCCAACATTACTGAATAAACTCAATCAAAACATGTGGCCTCAACTTCCAACACTTTCAAGCTATGTTCAAAAACTTCTAGATTTTATTACAGTTTCAGGATCAACGCAAAATACTTTATACGTAATTAATTTAAAAACCTGCTGGCAAAGGAGACGAAGACACATCAGGAATTGAATCAACTCGGACAACTGGGGTAGACGAAGTTGGTGGCTGCTGATAGTACATCTGAATGGGAAGTGGTATAGCTCTCCTTTTCACTCCTACCACATGTATATGTGCTTGACCATTGTTACTCGGATCTTCTACTCTCTTCACTGTATGATTTGGAAAGACAGTTCTGCCAAACACAACATAAATCTATGTTAATAAACACAATAACTCGACTCTCTTACAATCTTTTTCTTTTACCTAACTGCTCTTGTGTGCCGAGTAATAGCAGGAATACCTGCACCTTTACAATACAGCAGGATTTCCCAACAGCATGAGAGTTCATCATTGAGGACTAGGAGGTCCCCCAGATGGCCGAGATGTCATAGAACCTAAGTGAAAATTACAAAATCTCAAAAAACTACTACAGAAAGAATTAGAAGGACAAGAGGCAGAGAAGTAACCTCTTCAAAGATCTTGAAATAGAATGAAATAAAATTTAACAAACTCTAAACATTTGTTTCAATTAAAATTCCAAAACTGGATGTCTTTCAACTCAGTACATATTTTCTCAAAGAAATCTAAAGCTACCAGTTAGTATGGAGAACATAAATTGCTTCTTTATTGCTCCATAAATTCTTGTCTTACCGCAAGCATTTATAAAATCCAGTTGATGTTAGGATTCCACCTCGAGCTAATTTACTACATGTAGAGAGGTATTCAGAGTACATTTCTGCTCGAGAGACTGAGCAATCAAGGTTCACTTCAAAATGGGCATTCAACCTGAGGATGAAGAAATAAACTATGAAGCAAAATACTCTATCACAGACATTTTTGAGATCTGACAACATGGAAAATAGCATTTTAGTATATTGTTTCGTCAGATGTCTGTTTCACACTTTCTTCCCACTGCTTATCAATCAACACATTGGACCCCTAACACTTGCGGTCAGTTTTACATATCTTATTTACATATTATATACATATGATATATGTACATATTATTTATATATATACATATATTTATATACATATTATTTATGCAGAATAGTCTCTACACATGCCTTTTTTATTGTATATGCTGAAAAAAAAAAAAAGAATGTATGGTTCTCCTCCCCACAGCTCTATTCTTATTCCTTAATGATTCTACTTTAGCAAAAGAGGAGCTGAAACGTAGCTAATTCTTCATCACAAATTTTTATCATGAGTCAGTACTTGGAATGTGAGTTGATTTACGTAAGATAAATAGCTCAGAAAGATCACCCCCAATCTCCATGAGAACCACAGGAGAGATAGTTTCTCTCTAAATATCTGACAATAATATTAGTTGAAAGAAAAAGAATTTGGATGGAAAAGACTGATTTTCCTTAACTCAAGGTTCACAGTGATCGTGTAAGAGTTTTGCAGGGCCTAGCTTCATAATCTGACAATTACTTTTACAATGATTCAGTGATATAGCAACATATTATCAGATAAAAATACCTGTGAAACAGGTAACACTGCTTGACAATTTAAAAAATAAATTAAATCAAAATCATAGCTAAAAATAAAATAAAATTCTGTCCTATGAGACAAAAGAACTAATTTCATGGATCAAAAGACGAAGACTGAATATTCTGGTTGAGTTTTTACTTTCAGTCTTCTTCATAGCAATGACAGAATGGATGTGGTTTACAGAAAAATGAGTTTTAACAGTAGAGAAGCAAACTAGAAAATTCTGTGACACACGAATTCAGTATTTTTCTTTGTTTTTCTTCTTCATTAGTGTATTTGAATAGAACTATATACACTTACCACTGACATGCAAATTTCTCACTGTCTATTTCTACTATTCCTGGAGGTGGAGCAACATGTGGTGCCGTCCTAGAGGCTGTAGAGAATGTGGGGAAGGAAAAAAAACAAGACTTGCTGAAATGTGTTTTGTCCTCCTGAATGAAGCACCTAATGATATCCACTGGTACAGTTTCTCCTATGTTTGTCAGTAAGGATGTATCCAGCTAAGTCACAAAGCTGCCTTATGTAGACTGAAGATCTGCACCACAGTTTACCAAAGTGAAGCAGGGCTTGCCAGGGCCAGAGTCACCACTGAAGTACAATCACGAAATGTGCACCTAGTGAACAGCTGCTTCCAGGTTCATGATTATGATCTCAGTACTTTACAGTATGAGCATGATTTTAAAGTGGTACAATGCTCCACCAAAACAGGCACAAATACACAGCAATTATTTTTATAGTTTTCTTAAGTGGATGCAAATGTAATGCAAAGGATTTTGTGGCAATGTCAAATCAGTTCATCCTATTCCCTCTTGTTCACCCCCTTGGTTACATTCTCTCCCAGCCATTTTGGTATCTGCATCGATTCCAGAAAGAGCACACTTAGAACTATTGCAACAGGCACTGGCTTGCATGTCTTTCTCAGTAACTTCCTAATAATAATTAAGATTTGGTTCACATAACAAGAAACTGCTTAGAACCTTCAAAAGTTAGTCTATCTCATCTCTGCAATTTTATCAAACACTACATGTTACTGCCAAATAATAGCCAGTGTAAAACACAATATAAAATGGACCTCTAATTCTCTGCAAATTGTGGGAACAATCTAGAACGGATACTTTTTCTTTCCACTGAGTAAGTTAAAATAAGCAACGTATGTAACTTTCAGAGACTTTTTCTAACAACTGAAAAACATTAAAATTCTTTCAAAGCTTGTTTCACAACAGTTGTGGCTAACATAACTTTGGCTAACATAGCGTATGTGCTTTGTGCACAAGTGTTTGAAAAAGATACATATGTTATGCATAATGGTACACTTATTTATGTAAACTAATCAGAAATCTAGAGAAGATAAAAATCATAGATCATATGGGAAATTTTATAGAAGAGTGTTCTCTTGCAGTGATACTCACCTGGGACACCTGTTGCGTGGGCCTGTGAAGAACCATGATCCATTACCTGTGGTCTGACATCAAGTATTCCTTGCTGGCTAACACACTGATGTTCAATGAGCTTTACAGCAGTAAGAGCATCAGGTCCAAACATCTGGATGTCCATAGAAACCAGACATACTAATGTATCTAAAGTATTGAATGTAAAACCAACAATGGTATTAGGACAAGACAAATGAATGCTGTTGAAACATACTGATTTGCTTTAGAACTGCCATGTGTTGAAAGGAAATAAGTCTTTGCATGCTTCTGTACATTTGTTTATTTTTAAACACACTTTGTGGTATTAAAAAAAATACTTCAGAATTTTGAGCATCATCAGTTCCTCGAGGACACAATAAATAAATTTAGTAAATTCCATCCCCATGCTGTGTGCTCACATACACACACGCAATGCATGTTTTTAAGAGTATGTCATGGTCAGTGGTTAAGTCTTTTTTCCTACATAAGGGAGAATAGTAATTGATTTTGCTTCTCCCTTACCTATGCTCTTCTCCACTTTAGCAATCTTTGAGCAGGCCACTTCTCCCATTTCTGTGAGCATGTATAGCACCTCAAGTGCTGAGATTACAAGCAGCACATCTGGTAGTGTGAGATGACATATGATCTCTTTATAGGATTCTTGATCCACATATTCACAAATTAAGACACCATTATCTTCAGCCTTACAAAGATTTGCCAAGATTTCCATGCCTGAAGAACAAATGCGAAACAGTTTTAAACAGCAATAATTACAGTTCTGATACAACAACAGAAATAGCTAGAGATCTTACCTCTCATTTTTAAAAATCTATCCCTTGACATGAGGCATTTTGTAACAGTGTGGAACATTAGATGAGTAGTTTTGAAATCAACAGGATCCAAAAGAAGCTGATGAGAAAGAAAAAAAAAATTACTAACACTATCCACATAGTGCTAATGGCTCAAATCCTTAAATCTGCTTATCAAAATATAAGATTCTGTAGTGTTTAAGTGCAGCACACACAAATTATACTCATGTTCATAAAAACTGAACCCTGTGAGCTTTTGATTATAGCTAGTGTTTTGAGCCCTGTCCTCCTTTTCTGCTCTGAAGTAGCAATCTAACTCACACTTTTCAGTGCTCAGAATAACAAAATAACTTTATTCTCAGCAGTCAACAGTATACACAAATGGATTTTAATATCCAGCAAAGACCAGAAGTACTTGAGTAACAAGTACTCCTTTCCAAAAGCCTTGTTTCTACTTCTGCTTCTCAATTAGAGGTCTCAGTTGTAAGTAACTATCTTTTTCATTCCGAAGAAGCTGGATACATGGTAAATGAAAAACACCATCTTTTTTCAGTATGTAGAAGTGAACCAATACTTCCTATCTTACTCTCTGATAGTACCCATTTTACTTAAATTTATATGCTATATTTTAAAATATAAGGACTATCTGAACATATTACCTATAAAATCCATAAAATTTATCTGCACGATAGTATGACATACTGAAATAGTATATTTTATAACATTCAAACCTCTTTAAAAAAAAAAAAAAAGCCTCACATAATTCACCCAGTGGCATATAACTAGTTTACACAAAGTACAGTACACAGAACATAAAACCCCCTACAATCATCTTTCTTATAGTATTTTGAACATATGACTGAAGGTTATAATTATAAAGTGAAGAAGGTAGCATACAGACTGCAGAACTTAACAAATTTCTTTCTTCTCTTTGGGAAACTAAACCGAAAATTATAGACTATGAATATCTTCTATCTCCCTACATCATCAGTCTTCTTCACGTGATTCTATTTTAGCAAACTGACACATATAGTCGTATTTTAGTTTTGGCTCTGAACACTTGTTTTCAAATTGCTAATCACAAATTCAGAGAATAATTTATTTCCTTCTCCATGCAATGATAAAGGAAAAAAAAATAATTTTATTAACATTAATGCTTTTATCAATTTATATTTGAATTGTTCTGTTTGGAAGCACATTACCTCTGCTGCAATATTTCCCAGCGTGTCAAGCCCCAATTGCCGTAGAGAAATAAAGTGACTGTGAGCAGAGAGTAGCAGGAACCGAAGACAAGTACGATTAGCTGCCAGAAGTTTAACATTTCCCTCTTCAAAAGAAAGATTTCGTAAAATCACTGCTATCTGAAGTACCCGCTGCCCTTCAATATCATTAATGCCCAATTTGCGAGGTGGATGAAATAAGGATTCCCAAATCCATTCTTCAGATGGAATATCTACAAAGTAAATAAATAAATTTTAGTCCTTCCTTTGCTGTATTTACCAACATGTATGTACTAAGATTAGTCAAAATGTCTCACCTTGAGATTTGCTTCTGTCAGAAATTAGATCACGAACTTCAATATCCTCAACAATATCCTTCCAAAACTGAAGAAAGAATTAAAAATACTTAATTTCTAGGGGATATTTCTTTAAGTATTAATTACCTTTATTTCTATTATGTTAAAATATTGAAATAATATTAAAATAATTGTTCTTTAAAAATTTCCTAGTACCTTGATTCATCTGATAGTAACCAGAAGTGATGATATGCAAGATGTTCAGTACTTTACATTAAGAAACCCTTCCCTTCAAGCACCTTCCCTTCAGAAGTAGGCAGTCATGATCAATTAACACTACCACAGAAGTGCTCTGCTGAAGCACATACTGAAACTACACGGGAGTTTTCCATACACCATAGAAATACAGCAATTACAAATGGAAAAAAAGTACATTTCATCCTCCTTCATCTCCTACAAACAGTGATGACCTAAGGCAGAATAAGGCGACTCCTCCCAATCCAATAGATCTTGGACTCCTGCAAGAAGTTGCTATTTGGAAAGACTTTTTAAAGCTGCTGCTGTGTTTCCTACTTCATCATAACACAATAAAAAGAAACAACCACCACCATCACAAAAACCCTTTATAAATACAACCAAAGCTGAATGCTTCAGCAAACTGGAATTCAAACTACTTTACAAATTTATGGTCTGGACTGTAAATGGTTGTTTTGTTGCTAGTCCTGTTGAAATTCAAGAACTAATCAAGGAATTAAGGTTTTCAGGCTAATAAAAATACCTATTTTGATGCATAATAATATAAAAAAATATAATAATACATGCATTCTAATGTGTATATCTGAACAAAGATATAAACCTTCCTTTGACTAATAAAAATTTATACATTTCTTTGACTCACTAATGAAGCACAGCTCCTCTTTTGACTATAATCACAGAATAAAACCACCAATAAATCTGGATAAAAAGGGAAGGATGAGAAGTACAACCAGCTGAACAGCAGGAGAAATTTTGCTATGCAAATGTAATTACTAAATTACAGCATTCATACCAAGCTTGACACTACTATTTTCTTGACAAATACAATGGTACAGATTTTCTAAATTGGGAGGAAAAGAATTTTATTTTCACTGCCATGTTGCTAAATGGCATCCAAGTACTGTTTAGTAAAGAGGATTACTTGTACAGAAAGGATTATTACCTCATTTTAGCAAAGACAAAAACAGCTAGGAAAGAAGTCTTGACTTCTTACTGTTTGTGACAAACAGATTTTTCTAATTAATATTGAAGCTATCACCAAGAGCCGCAGAAGACGAAGGCATGAAGGCAAAATTCTGTTACAAGGGAGCAGGTGAAACATGACAGGTTTTTTTTCCCCAAAGAAACAGCAAAAATGGAAAAGGTAAGTTAAGCTTTCTGGGCATTCCTTTGAAAAACAAATAGCAAAAAGGCAATAAAAAAATCAGTTTAGCAACACAAGCAGTTATTTATTCCCTATTACGAATGACAGCTGCAGTCTATTGAAAAATTTGTAATACTACATATTAATAGAAATAAACAAGGCATGGTGCAAAAGTAAAGGTCTTTATCAACAGTTATTCCTATGTACATATTTAGATAATGGTAACATGCTGCTAATAGAAATATAAAACTAAAACTTGGAAGCGACCAAATAATGCTAAGAGATAAGGGACAAAGGTAAAGAACTTGATTCACATTCACGGTCTGATTACTGTCAGTAGCCAAGTTCCTTTGGAAAAAGATGCAAAGGATTATATTGAATTCACTGCAAATCACATCAACCAAATTCCTGTCCATAAGAACAATGGACATTTGAGTCCACAAAACATAAGGTAGCAATGGTATGACTACTTATCGTCCAAGAAAAAAACTGTAGTCAAGTCAGCTTGACAGATTACTGTGAGAGACAAGAAAAGTAATGTCTGAAAAATATTTCCGGTATTTAAGTGCATAACTACCTCTCTCTGCACACTATCTGAGAAAGATTCTCAGGATAAATGCACAGTAAAGGAAAGAATTTTTTAAATTTATACAAAGAAGAAAGAGTTGGGCAATAAAATAAAAAAGTCACAGAATAAAGAAGAAAACCAGAGAAATAAGTAAGGCACAAAAACTGCATATATGTGGATTTTGGAACTCTACAGCTAGAGGCCTCAGGAATTCCAAGAACATGAAATCCAAATCATTTGACTGAAGAAAAGAAAGATGACTGGTGCATGAAGAAATGTAATGCAATTTTTCATACACTACACATCAGACACTGAGTAGCTGCTGGAGACATGAAAGAAATACCTGGAAAACCAGCTAAATCAATCTGATTATAAACATGCTATATAAACAAATCACTCTTGAAGGCAAACTATACTCACAAGTGAACCTTGGTAATATGAGGATATTCAAAGTGAAACAGTTAAAAATGGGAAAGTTTCCAGAGTACAGGAGAAAATATCTGAGGAGGATGCCATCAGAGCTTGTGGATGGGGAGAACAAAACAAACAAGGAGAGATACAAGATGACTGGCTAAATGCCAGTTGTTCCAACCCTTAAGTAAGGATGCGCAGTCAGTCCAACTAACTAGATATTTAAGCTTATTGACAGCACCAGGAAAAATAAAGAGGGGAAAATGCAACAAATTAACATAGCTGTAAGAGATAACAGCACGTTCGACTTACGTAATACTCAAATTTGGACAATTAATGGAACAGATTCACTGAATAGTAAAAACATTTGATTCAGTTTAGAAGTAAGCTCTGTAGAAAGTGAGAAACTATGTCCTGCTGCAGGTAAGATAATGAAAAATACAAATTTTTCAAATAGTTTTATATAATGCAGTAAGGATTGCGGGAAGGGAATGAAAACAGAAAAGAAAGGTAATTGATTCCCTTGAAGTTTAGTAGAAAGAAACACATTGTTTTTCATCTTCACCTTCAACTGACACAGCAGTGATATCAGAGGACACAACCAGTGGCAAAATGAAAAAACAAAAAAATAATTTTTTTTTTTTAATTATAATATGAATGGTGAAAGGAGGAACTTATTTAATAGCTGTTCCTTTTTCTTAAAACTGTAAAAACACATTTAAAAAAATCCAAAAACTAACACAAAAACTAGATACACAACCTCTATGCTGACAACCAAGCATCTCTCTCCTACGTCAGGAAGCTCCCATGCTTCCCCTGATTCCTGTTTTGACACAGCCACAGCTGCAATACAAAATAAATTATTTCCAGTAGTAGGGTCAAACAAATGCTTGCGGTGAGATGCTCTGAAAAATCTCAGTTCTTGTCATTAGAGATACTTTTAGATCTAATGTTAGTTTTACACATGCTTTATGAGTATTTCTGACATGCTGTCAGCAGTATTTCACTACAGAGTGGTACTATATATGTTGTAATGTCCAAAAATAGATCTTGCAGAGCATCCAAGTTTTTTATTAGTAAACCTTACTCCAGTTACAGTGAGTCTACTTAAAACTTTGTTAAAACATTTTTAAGAACTACCTGCCCTTATAACAATTACTGAAGTTTATATAATTGATGAATATGTAATAAATTTGAATACTGTGTAATTTTCAATGTTTACAGATCTAGACACGGTGCTGCTCTAGATCAGCAACAGTCTGACATCTTAGGGTGATGTCAACACAGAAGAGCTGAGTCCTTCAAAAAAACAAACAAACAAACCAACCACCCAAAACACAACCGACAGCACTTCTGGACATATTTTTCCAACGGAAAAGGGAAATTAAGATAATGAAATATTTATTTTCACACTCCAGTTTGGCACTGGAGTATCACATTTTCAAGTCCATATACTCACAAACATGAGAGCTTAGCTTTCTTGGTTTTAAGTTTACTTAGGAAATTTCAATGAATGAAACTATTCACTGGTATTTCAACAACACTTATCAATTAACTAAAACTACTATGGTCCAGCTTGTTCCCAAACTGAGATACATAAAAATAAAACAAAAGATAAATGCAGAAAGCTCCCAGCAAATATTGTTCTGTAATACTGGTAGGATATTTCAGTACATGAAACTATAATGGAATTGAGCAGAAACCTGTTTTTATAAGGAAATCAGAAAATTATCTCTTCACATTTTTACTTAATAAAAAGCATAAGGTATCCAAATATATTTTAATCTAGCTTTCTTCTATTTTAGTCACATAAATCATCACTTGCAATTAAATTCAAAGAAATTGCCTATCATAGTAAATATGCTGAAACATCAAATCTCTTTCAGCTATAATTCATGCTCTTATCCACCTAAAAAATTCCATCTAGAATAAATAACCATTTGTACAAAGAAACTTCAGTTCTATTTTTACCTCATTTCACTGCTTGTGCAGTAGCTCATGCCCTCTAGTGGAAAGATTAAAAAAGTCTTGTGCAAAAATAGTTAACTGAAACAAACTTGCAGCATTGCTAACATAATAAAATATTTCTCCTATATTTCTTATGCTATGATCTAAATTTTCATAATTCAGAATGTTTCTTTACTGATCATCACAGTTTAAAAAAAACCCAAAATGGCTTTATTGCTCCTGTATGTTGCCCAATATTCCTTTTCTTCACACATATTAGGTTCTTTATTAAAAGAAACATGGAAACCTTCGTTCATCTGCCTATACCTACTTTTTTCTTAATACACTTCTTCCTGCTTATCCAAACATTATAAGACAAGTGTGACAGTGTCCTATTACATTTAAATCAAAGGAATGAAGTTGAGAGTAATTGTAAAGACGTGCTAGTGTATCTTAGAATTTTCAATCTTTTTAAAGGATTTTATACCAACCACATGCAGTACAAAATTACTTTAATTTTTGAATTACCTTAACAAAATCTCTATCAGTTTTCTCCTTCCACTCTTCTCCAAATACAGCAGAAAATGATCCTAAAGCTTTAAGCACAAAAAGCATAATTTAGTAAAATTTTAAAAATTATCATTTTTTACTAATCCATAAACTAAATAAAGATTAAAGAACACTATAGACCCTTCCAGTGTTTCCTTTTGATCTTAAAAAATACAGAATAAACCAACTGAAATGTCTGTTGTCATTTAATTAACAGCTATTGCAGTTTTACAGTTTAAATTGAGAGTAAGGAGTTCATAAGGAAAGGGCTAGTTTGTGAACCCTGTAAAAAAACACAGGGGAAACATTCCCAGAGCTCTTTTCCAGAAGTCAAAATGACTGCTCTATTTTCACCCTCACATTGAGAACTGTTTTCCATATGCACTGTGTAAGCACAAACACTACTGCAGTAATTAAACAAATTACCACTTATGTTTTCTAAAAAACTTAACAGTAGTAAGATTTTGACAGAATTCAATTCAAACTCGATATTTAACCAAGACCAGCAATGGATGTTCTTGGGTGTTTGATGGTGCCACTACCAGAGCTTTTCAAATCATCACTCCTCAAAAGCAGCTAAGACTCAGTCAACCTGATTCAAATGCTGAGTCAATCCAAAAATGAACTTTGTCTTGCAATAGTTCCGTAATGAACAAAGGACACATTTAAGTTACAATCATCATTTGGTTTTGAAAAAAACGCTACAAATCTCAATTACAAGACCACATCAGCTTTCAATTCACAGAATCCAAACCAAGGCCTTATGTAGCTCTCCAAGCTGAATATACTATATAACCCCCAAACCCCTGGGGTTGCCCCATGACCTTCAATCCAACTGTCATCTTGAAGTTTAGGAGGGGATAGGAGGGAAGCTGATGACATATTTTACCTAAAAACACTACATTATAAATAATAACAATTATAAAATCTTAATTATGGACAAGAAAAATCTAAAACCTGAATTAAATGAAGTTAATCAGGTATTTTTTATTGCAACCCAAAAATGTTGTGATAATATTTTCATAATTCCTGAATTTACTAATTAAAGAACTCATTTAATCATGAAACCTGGCAGATTTACCTTAATTACTTATACTATAATAGTATGTAAGTATTTCAAATTGAAGCTTCATGCTTCAAAAATATGTAAACACACCCCTGCCATTTCTTTTCCCCATTTGTCCCAATTAGTCCTCCTAATGCTGCTAGGACATTTCCCCGTATTTATCCAGAAGACATAATCAGGTGAGAAAAGAATGAAGTTTTTCCCAGGGAATGAAAAGAGTAAGTTCATTACATGCTCATCATTCCTATAGGCTTTACCTCAAACATTTTTCAAAAAACACTAATACAGACAAGCTATGGAATAAACCTGTTCTTCAAGTTAAGAACTCCAGAAAACACTGTCTATCTCTAGAATATACAAAAAAAATCACTAAACAGCAATATAGAACTTGATAAAATTATTTGCAAATTCCTAAATCTATAGAAGTTCCATCAAAGGAGGAATCTTGGGCATACCATACTATGTTTATGCTTACACAAGCAAAGTAGATTTATACTCAAACAGATATGATCATCTGTACTATCAGAATTAATTATGCTTGGCTGAAAAGGCTCATTTGAGAAATTTCATATGAAGGTAATTTCTGAAATTCAGTATAAAAAAACCAACCAACTAAACAAAAACCCCCACAAAAGCAAAAAAACCAACCAAAAAACCAAAAACCCAGAAAAACCCCCAAAAAACCAAAACAACCAAAAAAACCCCAACCAAAAAACCCCAGCACATAAACCAGGTAAATACTTCCTCCTCATCACTCCAAGACAAAAGCTACACTGTTATGATTTTGTAATGGTTTAGGTTAACTTATGTTTTGCTCCTCTCTTGACAGGAAGCAATTAACAAGGAATAATTAGGCATGGAGGTCACACTGAAAAAAATCTGAAGAATTTATTTCACATACATTAGTATTTTGATGGAATCAACGAACTCTCTTTTGAAATTTATGTGCTAACACATGAAGTAATTCTGAAAATCAAATTAAGATTTTTATCCCTTGAGTTTTCTGGATTTCACTACAGTTGAATGTGTAGTGAAGTATCAGGGCAAAAATGTTAGCGAATCACTGTTTTCAGACTACATTTTCTTAATTTTTAAATCTGCAACTGCCATTAAAAAAGAATTATAAAAAGTCAGCATGGTCCTAGAAATTCAAAATGAAACAGTAATACACTACAAGCAGCTCGAAATCCAATGCTGTAGATTTAGCATCTTGAACAATTGACCTTTTCTATCAAAAAATTAATTCTTACATTTCACTAGCTCATTAAATAAATTTCTTAATTACCTAACTTAAAAGGCATTTTTAATGTCTGATAAAACCTGTAATTGTGAACAAGTTAAAAACTAGATATAAGTATATTACCATGAAGTAAGTTATTAACATTTTAATTACCATGAGTTGTGAAAGATGCTACAAGAGGTATGGATTAATTTTGTTGCAAAAATGTTGCTATATACTTACTGTCATCAAACACCCCAGCATTTGCAAGCAGTAAAGTGATGATTTTAGGGTCCTTTTCAAGCTGCATAACATGTTTGCTTTCATTTGAAAGAAGAGTACACACATTAATTGCAAAGTCCACTTCATTTGGGAGTCCAGATAACAGTGAAAGCACCAACTTATTATAGTCATTTGGTGAGTTTAAGTCCATAGACAGCCCATAGCTTTGACGAAGATAATCTAAATAAAAAAAAAACCACAACAACATTGTCACAGCTAAACTAATTCAACTTGAGGCAAGACGTTAAGTAGTATTACCATAAGTAAGAATTTTGAAAAGCTCTGTTTATAAATTATTGCAATTTTTCACAAGTTTTTATGGTATTCAATCTATTTTTTTGTCTGGCCAAAATGCTGAACACACTCTACTTTGCTGTGTACCTTCCTAGTTACAAGAAAGGTAATATTAGTTATATGAGTAATATTAGTTTCTTCAGCACCTCTAGAACGCAACACTGCAGCCCATTCTCCCAAAGAAAAGCTTAGAAAACATGAGCTTAAATTAAGGCAGAATGGAATTGTAATACAATTTAAAGTAAATTTCTACACAACAAATTACACGTCCATTCCACAAAGCCCAACAGTTTCTGATTGAAAGCTTAACTAATTGTAGGCTCAATTCCGGTATTTGACTCCGTGAAGAAATGACAAATTGAAAGAAACACATTGCAAATTTTCAAGGTAATTTTTTTCAAGACAAGTAACTACACAGCTCTACTAATTAGAAAGGATAGTATTCCTAAAGAAGAGAAATAGCTTATGGATTTTAATACTTGTTTTGTTGTGGTTCACAGTGGAAAGGTTTTTGAGTGTATTAAACTAATCATTTGAGTGTCCTACAGATTTGACAGTTTTAATAATATTCCAAATTTATCTACACACTATTTCTGTAGCCTGTCAAAAAAAAACCAAAACAAAACAACAAACCCACACATACATGAAGAAAATAGCACTTTTACTCTCAAGAATTTACCTGAAACGCTGTGTTGCTGGTAGTTATAGGAAGTTGGAATTGCACCAATAGGAAGTTGTGGCTTTGGATTGCCTGGTTGTACCTCATCATCCTCCTCTCCAAAATGATGGACTTTTTCATACTTTTCTAGATAACTGAAATAAAATGATAAAAAAAAGTTTTAAGTACAACTAAATCTTTCATCCCAAAAGCTGAACTGCCAAAGGAAGCAATCTATAGAAACATGGAGATTAATTTACTGGAAACAATAATCAAGGTGGTAAAAAACAAAACCTGAGTCAGACTGACAATAGGTGACATAGGAAATGTAGATATGTTCCATTATGCTTTAGATACAAATTTTTTCAGATTTTTCAACAATGATACTTAGCTAAATTGCAACCAATTGAGCCCTTTTGTGACTAAGTCTATTTCTCCCAAACCAGCTTCTGCTACCCAAAATAACTCTGCAGGTGAAAGCATCATAAAAACTACTCTGTGCAGGTTACCAATACATATACCAAGGTCAAGCCCAGAAAAATACTTAATTCTTTTTACCTTGTTTAAAGAGAAACTGTACACTGGGTCCTAACAATTACGCAAGACCAAGAGCATTTAGGCAGGAATACCAAGGGCAGCAATTCAGGATCAAAACTTGAGAGCCATAGCTGCAGCTAATAGCTACTGGAAATCCCTTTGAACCCCTCAAGAAAAAAAAAAGCGGATATACTGTACAAAGAATGGACTTCAAGCACAAAAGTTATATATACTAAAAGTAAACAGTCAAGCAGCTTGGTAAATTATGTCAGTTAACAGTTAATTTAGCACTAAAAATGTAACTTTCAGGACTTCCTACACTCCAAAATACAAAGTCCTAGAAACGTCCACTCTAGACTTAGCTTCACAGTGATAAGTAGTTGCAAAACCCTTCATGAAATTAAGTAAAGATCAAAGCTGCCTAAATTTAGAGATTTTAATTGTGCTAAAAAATGACAATACCAAGTCAATGAAATCATAATAAAAATATTGTACAATCAGAAAATAATTTAAAACATTTATCTTTCTCTTTAAATACACTAAAATAGTACTATATGAGAAAGCTTTTGGTGTCATTTTTGTCAGTATTCAAAGTATTTCACATTCATTAAATTAGCAAATATTTCATGAAGTGAGATATCAATGACATAAACACACCTTTAACAAGTTAGCAAATACATTTTTTCTTAAGAAAAGGGTGCATTTCAGAAGAAAGGAAAGATATCAGAGCTAATAAGGCATATCATCCTTTATTGTATCACATGGAAATACGATTCATGTCTGACTAGAGTTCAAGATATTCAAAGTACTATAGATGTTATTGTTGCATGAACAACTGCCATAGCCCCTTCCTTATTACATAAACTCTTGAATGAGTTAAGGAGTCAGCAAAAATCTTCCCTGCACAATCATTTGCTTTTAGGGATTTTAAAAGACTAAAAATTACATTTAAATATGGTTGCTTTTATCTTTTAACTAAAAATCCTCATTTACGCGAGTTAAGTTCCAACTCAATACGTGCAAGGAAAAGCCTAAAATTGTTAGAACTTTTTTAAAGTCATAGCTCAACTGCCCTAAAATCTAAATCGTAGGTCTTTTCTTCCCCTACGTTTCCTTACCCATTTATTCCACTTCTGTCCTTTAGCTTACATTTTATATCCAGATGAAGCAAATCTGTAATCCAATCAATTTTAATTAACAGAGCCTGTGCATTTATGGTGAAGCCAAAAGGAATAGTTCAAAGACAGCTCGACCTTCCCTTCTTCTGTCCAGTCACTCACTCTTCAGAGAGCTCATTCAGAAAAGTAGGAGAATTCTACATGGGCTTTCCAGTAATTTTTCAAACTGAACAGGGGTCAGATCTGGTGCAGGGGAAAACAGCAGGTGTAGATAGCCAAGCATGGCGCATGTACCATTTCTACACTGGCAGAAGCTACACTGCCGTAGCTTGTCTAATAAATGCTGGGGGTAGAGCTAATTTCCTCGTATTTGTAGGTCTGAGTCAAAGCTTGAGCTTAAAACAGTTTCATTACTGAAATAAAATTTCATAAAAACATTTAATAAGATGAAGTAAAAATCCCTATACAGAAACACATATGGTACTCAAAATACAGTCTGCAAATTATTCTGGACTTGTCCATTCTGCCAAGACTGAACAGCTACTTAAGCATTAAAAAAAAAAAAGGCTGTATAATATAATAAAATAATTAATGTTGTTCCATAGTTTTATATGGAAAATATATACTTAACCTTATGCTTTTTATTAAAGCCATGGCCCAGCCAAGCTGAACAATATGAATACCCTAGATGTTCTCCTCTGCTAATACCTACTTTATTAAAATGTGTTAAAACAGTTCCACCGAACACAGAAAATCTCAAAGTTCAAAAATCTACTTCCTTTCTTCCCTCTCCTAAAAAAAATTAGGTATACATTAAAAGACCTTTGCAAACTAAAATGGTCATAATCTGTTCAGTGTTGACAACTGTCACGAAGTTCTCACAATGTCTTATTACGCATTTCACAGGAAACCAGGACTCAAATTAACTTCAAGTGATGATCTAATTTTTCCCTACACCAATGCAAGGACCAACTTCACTTTACTAAATTTTGAGTTCTTTTTATTATTCAATTTACCAAGATTCCACCTCTTCAAAGAACAATCCTCCTTTCTTATCTCACTCCAAACTATCAAGTTTGCCAAGGAAAATTCAAAACCAAAACAAAATAAAGCCCCCAATAATTCCAAAGCATCAGTTACAAAGGCTAAACCCACCCCAAGAAAAACCCAAACCCCAAACCAAACAACAGAAATACCTTCCCCACCTCTAACACAAACACTTTATTCTCTTAAAGATACTCCTAGTATTGAGGGAGGACGTACTATTTTTTAATCCATTGCGTTTAACAGCACTGTAATACTAAATTTCAAGTATAATAACCAGACAGGAATAGACTCCTGAGTATGCTTCCTTATGCTACGTAAGTACCAACTGTTTACAGACAGCTGTACAGACCTCAACCTTCCAAACATGCCTTTTGTTTCCTGTAAAGAGAATGCATGACATGGAACTTCAGCATAGAGAAGAAGCTTTGCAAATTAGCTTGTACATGAGCTTTACTAGTCTTAAATTCTAATCTCAACAGTCTGGCATACGGCTACTATGTAAACAGCAGAACAGTTTAGCATAAACACATTTCTTGTAAATTTAGAGCAAGACATTAAATTATAATAAATGGAGCTTTTCTATTACTGAAAAACAGTTGTGCAAATACGCTCATGTTACAATCAGTTGCAAAACGCTAATTTCATTTTTCAAAAAAAGTTAGATCTTTACTTTTAGGCTAGAAAGGTATACTTTGATCACAGAAAAAGGTTTTCAGGCAATCAAAATGCTTCCTTAATTTCACAAAGTCACTGGTAGTCACACACAGGTCTCAATCTTCTAATCTTCTCTTTTAGTTTCAATACCAATTGAATGACTAGGTCCCGACAGAGAAAGACGCAGCTAGTATGTACAAACAAGAATTAAAGCAACTAACTAAATGAAAGATCAGAATGAAACTGCTAATAAAACAAACAATGTATATGGGATAGAAAAGTTTAAAAATTTATTTTTAAAAGCCCACTTAAGTACTATGTTGAAGCGTTGGTGAAGATGGAGTAATAAGTAAAACTGCCCTCTGTACACATGCGGAAAGGTGCGCCACACTGTTAGCATGGCACCCTGAACTGCTGTTACCCAGTGCACGCATGAAGCAAAATATTCAAGAAACTGAAATGCAACGAACCCATTTACAGCCCCTCCTAGCCTTTCAGCTTGGATCACTCCTCTGTTCTGAGAGGTTTAATTTAAATTAAATAAATGAATAAATGGAACAACAAATAAATTTTTAAAAAGCTACACACCCCAAACAAAAACAACACCGCCACCACTCCCCAAAACCAACAAAATACACACACACCTCTGGTGAATGGGTAGAACAACAGGATATGCAAAGTACGTAAAGATAGGAAAATATATGGGCAACCAGAGACAGACATGTGCAGACTGGCTACCTTTTGAAGGGCAAGTGATTTTAATGTTTTCTGAAAACTTGACTATTTTAAGGATCTCTCAATTTGGAAATCAAAAGATCTCTTTGAAAATCAAATTAACATATTACGCATTCTGTTCCTCTGACAGAACTTCAATAAGTCACTTTGTTCAAGTCTATGAATAAAAAGTTCTATGAAGACGAGTAATATTTTTATCCATGAAAAATACTTATTTAGTAACAACACAGGTTTTTATCCAGCCCAGTGATTTTTAGGCTTGTTTTCAGCTATTTGGGAAAAAATACTAACAAAAAGAAGTCTAAACTAGGTACATCTAGGGGCATGTAGAATTTACTATAAATAGTAGCCCTGAATGGGGTTGGAGTACACTAGAAACTGTTTCAAGTAACAGTATAAAACATCTGGCTCATTTGGATATTTTGGCTCCCTTTACCAGGACACAGTAAATTCGCTGAATACATATTAAGCCAATGTCCGGCAAAACGTGACACGCAGACATGAACCGTCACAGTCCAACTACCAATTCCCTCATCTTTGTATTCAGCTGAAGAATGAGCAGGTACCATTTGTACTACAGCTCTCCACCTCACCTTTCTTGAAACTATCTTTCTAACAGCATTACGAGTGAGAGATGACAACAGTGACCTTGCATCATTTCTGTTTGCCTGAACACCTTCCATTATGATGCAAGACAGACATGCACTTCCCGATCATTCTCTTGTACTCCCTCTCCCTCTTTGCAATACTGTTAACAGTATCATCCTAGATAATCATGAGACAAAATCCTGACTGTAGTAAGGATTTCACACTATTTAATATTTCAGTTTGTGTTACCTTAAGTGAGAATTGTTGCATAAAGTCTCTCTTTGTCCCTAATTTGACATGTCTCTTGCTCTAGGACTAAGGAACTCATGGCAACTCATGAACTTTTGGTGCCAATCAAAAGCTGCAACCTTTTTAAAAAGATACCATCGTTATTAGAAAATCCATTCAAGTCCTATAGCTTGAATCTATGCCTGATACAGCAACTTCAAAATGCAATCCATTTACGAAGCCTAATAGCAGGCAGTATTTTAATCCCATAGAAGGCTGTTTCTCAGCAGGGCCAAAGCATTTACGCTTGACTCTGCTGCTGGCAAACACAGTGGAGACTGGTGCCACACTCTGCAATGAAACTCCTGCTTAGAACTTGACAAAGCTGCTGCTGCAGCTGCCAAATAATGCACAACTGATTCACTCATCTCATAGATGTTCACTTACTAAATTCCTGTCCCAAGAATTATCCTAAGTAGTTTCTGGAAATGGCAAACACAACAACCTGCTCCAAGGCTGTGCTCAAACTTTCAGTGTACACCAACCAACTGCCTCAAATTTGATTTCATGTCTGAGTGATTTGCCAGTGTCATCAGCAATCTTTTCAGGTTGGTTGTTTTTTTTCCCTGGCCCTGAGGGCACCAGGAATTCCAAGTCAACAGTTAAACCCAATTATTGTCAGAACTGAAGCTTGCAGCTGGATCCTTCAAAAACAACATTTGCGTTTTCCATCTTCACCTTGTCTAACTCAGTAACTACCTCACATACGGCTTCCAGTGAAACACTCTACATGTGATTCTCAGCATTCTTTGTTTGATTTCTGGTTTATTGTGACCACCTAATAGGATAGGCTGACAAATCAAGACTCCTAATGCTGTACTTGGTCAGCCTGCAAGATGAGCACAAACTGTAGCAGCTGTGCTTTTCAAACACCTGGCAGAGTGTCCCACAATGTGCATGCAGGATATTGTCCCAAGCAGCCTGAGCTGGCCTGTTTGGAATGAGGTCCCATGTGGGCCCATAAGACCATACACATTGTACGAGGGGTTCTACCATCCAGTCTCCACCCTTACAAGATTCAGTCACACTTTAGGAGATTTGTGAGCAAACTCAGAAGGCCCTGTGCAGATTAAACAGCCCAAGCCCATACATAACCATATACAAACTATAATTGCATTTAAATGGAATTTAAATATGTTAACATTTCGTAACACATTTTGTAACACATGATAGATGGTCCAATTTGTAGTTTGCTTGAAATTTGGTTAAAAAATTCTTACCCTACCAAGAAACCTTTGCAAACAGAGGAAACCCATATACATTACTTCATGAAGTTCTGAATATTTTCTAAGGCAATCTTTGTTAATCTTTGTTGGAAGAAGTGTAAAAGTTATCAGCAACCCTGCATATTTCACTTTGTTAGACATTACAAGAAGAAAAAGATTAGATGCTTCCAAGAAAAAGAATAAATCATTCAAGTCAATGAAAATACTTTCTTAATATCTATAGGAAAACTGAGAGGAAAGAAATTAAGATACTATTTTATGTTTTCATACTACTAATGTTCCAGCTTAGAAGGGAAACAATAAAAGATATCTGATATCCAACTAAAGTGCTTATGCTGGAGTGCAGTTTCAAAAGACTGAGGTGGCTGAAGGATGACATCAGTGTCTGAAGAAACTGCACTACCAGCAACCCCAAGAGATTCTAGATAAATACACTGCTATACAAGTTTGTCTTCATTTATTTTTTAATTTTATTTACACTGAATCTACATCTACTTGTGATCCACAGCTGTGGTCCAAACTTCTTTTATAGGACTAACTCTTCAACTGCATCCTCACTGCTTGCCAAAACCAATTCAAATCCAGCATCATCTCTTACTGCTTTCAGTGGCTGCTTCATCAGACCTGATGAGCTTCACATCCAGGAATATCTGAGCTGTGCAATTACTAACAGTATTAATTCTCCAGTCTTTATCTTTTCAACAAAGGCAATTCCCAGACGTATTCCTCTTACTAATACTACAGTCATTCTGTTTCCATCTAGGATGACAACTCATCAAGTCTCAAGTAAAATTGCAGTCTGAGTTTAGCACTTCAAGCAAAACATCAAAACCCTCTAGATTTGTTATTATCTCCATCACATTTTCACAAATTCTTAAAAACCCCAAAGTTTCTCTATTTTGAGAAATAATCTACAGTACTGCCTAGATTTCTCCAGAGTGCCTGAACACAAGAGGATCTGAATGGCAAAGATGCACTAATACAAATCGTACCACCAGTTAGGAGCCCCCGTAGGAAATTTTAACCAAGCATTGTGTGGTGTGCCCATTGCACACTCACAACATACTACCACCCACACCAGCCACCTTATTTCAGACCACCACCGAAATCCCAAATACCAACACATTATGAAAGACACTACAACAATTTCAAGTATTCATGTATCCACGGCAAAGCTGGCAGCAATACAAATGAATGTCTCTACACTGTAATATATATTGTGACATAGTAATAATAAAATTTTCAACTAAATACAGCTTCTGACACAGCATTAGTTATAAACAGCATGTCTAGTAAAACAGTCTGCACAGAATGCAAAAGCTTGCACTCAGTGAACATTATTTAGGTCACTTAAGAGAAGTATTGAGGTAAATACTAAAATAAAAATAATTTGTTCATATGGATTCCTTCACAATCATATCCTAGGACTCAGTGGTGTTTTGCCAACAGATGTATTTATCTAATAAGTGTATTTAACAAGAAAATACCTAAAAATTTATTTATAAATATATACATATATAAAATACACTTACATTAAACAAAAATCAGAACAAAGTTATCATTCTTACCCATGATAACTTAGAGCATGTTTTAAAGACAGGGGTTCCATTAAGAAATAGTGGCTTATACTTTGTCAAGTATCAAAGCTAAAAATCTATTAGATACTCCCAAGATTAGCATAAAGCAAAAGCATATTAAACACATTCTAGACTTTGAAACACCAGAGATTAATGACCAGGTGTTTCAAAAGTATGTCCTGAGACAAGCAACTACAAATATGAAGACATTTTAATACAAATACACAAGTACACATTGAATGTGCATTGTGTATGAAGTTGTGTAACTTTCAGAATGGTGAACATGAATAGATGTTTAAGTGGCCTTTATAAGTAATCTATAAATATTTCATTAGCTCTGTGAAGAAAACTACACATATTATAAACAAGTATATGAAGTATAGCTTTATTTGACCATTACTTCTGATATTATTTAACTATTATGAAATTCAAATTGGAGAAAGACTTTTTTTTTTTTGGTGTATGTGTGTGTGTGTTCAGGTAGCACAAAAGAAAGTGGAGAAAGAAACACTTGCTAGAGCAACACCACGTTCTATCAGAGCACAAAGTGAAGAGTGTTCTCACTAAAGAGAAAATGTCTATGGCAATTCAGTCTTGGGTTTTTTCCCCAAATTCAAGATGCAAGCTGGCCTTGTAGTACATACAATTAAGGAAGAGATTCTCTCTTTTTTTTAGCTCACAGTTCCATTACCAAACATGCAAATAGAGAGAGCTAGTACTTTTTCACAAGAACACTTTACTTTCAGACTTTCACAGACTTCATTACTGTTTTCAGAGAAACCTGACTAGGGGCTTTTGCATTCAAGGAGTAAATTCTTTAATTTTGTGACTGCTAACTATTACACCAAAGTTATTTTCACAAAAATAACACCCTGAATCCATCCCATCAAGAATTCCCAGGTCTTTGACTTTCTCTCAAACCACTACAAATAACACAGCTCGCTATATGATCACAGATGGTAATAACCACTTACCTTGTCTTGGCTATGCAGAATAAATTTATCCTATAAAGGCATAATCTAGTGAAATCCCACAACATGTGAATGGTCACACATCACATACTTACAAGTACAATTACACACTTATTCAAAACATTTTGCTAAAATGTAATCTGTCTCATCTGCAAAGACTTGCATACTGCTTTTCAATTGCAAATACTTATCTTCCATGTTTTTGAAATTTAGAAATATTACACACTTTACAGAATGTAGTAATAAGAAAAAAATACTCTTTTAACTTAAAAATACTCTTTTAACTTAAAATCAATGTAATATTATTAAATTTTTTAATACATCATATTTAAAAATATTATAAGATACTTAACTTTTTAAAAAACAAATTGAAAATACTAAAAATTTTTAACGCATCCTATTTGTGTATTTCATTTTAAGTATGACAGAAACATAGACAGTATAACAGAAATGCTGCTTATGGATAGTAAACCAAAGACCACTCACAAAAACCATATCAGCTGTTTCTAGAATGAGGTGTGGAAGCCCAGACTATACACAAAGTATTGTCTTAATGATTGGAAAATGGCCCTTTCCCCTGGCCTATTATTAATCTCTTTGCCACATTCTGACAGTACTTTGACAAGAAGGGCCAATAGGTTCCCGTAGCAAGCCTTATGGTAATTAGAAGGGTATTATAAAAAAGCACAATAATTGTAGATTTAAACCTCATGAAAACAGCAGCAGAGAAATAGCTCTTCTAGATTTTGGCAATTGTTCTAGCCACCATGCTAAACATTTCCACAATACGCCTTTCAGCGTTATTCAACAGTTACAAAAAAAACCCCAAAAACATAAAACACAGAATAAAAATATAGAATTTACTGATTCTTAATGCTTGTAGTCTGTTTATTAAATTTATTGAATCTTCAAGCATTTATTAAAAACTTACTGCCATGCCATTTTTTCACCTCGGATAGCTATCTGTAATTTCATCATTACTTTCTGAACAGATTCAGCAACTTCAACAGTTGCACTTTTCTGCCTTCATCACAAATCAGTCTTTTCCTGCAATTAAATTTATTAACAATTTCTCTGCCAAACGGTATTCCACACTCTGACCACATTATCAAAGTACATGTACTAGTTTACACGCCCTTATTTATTTAACATTAATTAATTCTTGAACATTCTACCAGATGGATCAAATATTCATGAAAAAAATAAAAATGGAATAAAAACCAATCAGAATAAGAGGATCCTGCTGGGATTCTGCACACTAGGAACATAAATTCTTTCAGGTCCAAGTGGAGAGGGAAAAGCTGCCTTGGGAGTGAGTATTTTCTTTGTCTCAAAATCTTCCCAGAAATCACTTTGTAAAAAGGAATGCAACTGGACAATGTAAAAAGGAATGCAATAAAAACATTCAACCTAAAAACATCTGCATGGTTCGAATATATACAAACCTACCCATATTGAAAGTAAAATAATAACTAATTTTACTTTTTTTGATCACCTAACAATATACAGTTATACGGTTTAAAGTATCCCAGTGCATTCTGAGAAGGCAGCCAAGTGCAAATTGAGAAATGATGATAAAGAGGTAACATATTGATTTAGCTGTCTGAAGTTGTAGAGGCTACACATCTATACCAGTAAAATCAACTGCACTGCATGGAAATGAACTGCCTGTACCACTAAACTGTTAGAAAAGTGCCCGAAACAACTTCTGTCCAGGCCAATTAGCATTCTTTCAAGCAATTTAAAGGCACCATTCAGAAAGCCATCCTTGGTAAGGGGACCATTCCCAGAAGTAACTTTGGATATAACTACCTGGTTTTGGGGCTAGGACTATGGACGTGAGCTGTGTTATGTCAATTAGCCTCAGACATGCTTAATTCATTAATATAGATATAGCCAGAGAATCACTGAATGCTACACAGATGGCCTCTGGCTTAACACTAATTCTGACAAAGCATGAGGAAAGCAGAACGACAGATAAAGTGTTGCTCCTTCAGAAAATATTTTAGAATTACCAGTGACACAATAATCATGAAGAATTTATAAGCATTTTCTTTTTGCTTTTTATAACTGTAATGTAAAGCCACTACAACATATACAAAGATTAAAAAAGACAACAAATGGGTATGATGAATACAGATAAAGCCCAAATATCAGATTTCCTGTTGGAAAATATCCATCTCAGTCACTGAAGATAATCATTGTGAATTGCTTTAAAGGCAGAAGGAAGACAATTTTGGAGTATTAGAATGAAAAAAATAAACCAATAGCTCTATTTTTAACAAATTACAAATCTAAAAAATTACTCAACGAGAATGCTATTGTGAAATACACAATAAAACCACTCAAACCCATATCTTATATAAAACTGAGATACAGATACTAAAAATGTGTTGAGCATACTGGAAGAGAAATTATTCTTTTATAGGAAGGCTAAAAAAAACCACCTCAGTATCAACAGCATTCAGGTATTAAGTATCAGAAAATGCCTGGAGTATATATAGTCCCTGCTGGTGGTCTGGGGTTTAGAGGAGATAAAACCTGATCCTCCACTGTGGATTGACCAGCCTTTTGAAATCCTGTATAAACTCAGTAAGACTTATTGTATTTCTAGTATTTTGAATGGAAATAACTTATGGGAAGGTAAGTACTCTGCAATTAACATACTGTGTCCCTTTTCAAGAGACAGAGGGTAGGGACTTCTAAGACTGAAGAAAGTTCATTATGGAAAGCCACAAAGTCACAAGGTATCTGTATTAAGCAATATAGAGGCAAGTAAACTAACATTTTCCTAAATAACCATCCAGATGTTATCCTTTCTTACCTTAAAACCTTCTACATTGTACATAAATTTGAACAGTTCTAAAGTACCATCAGGATGGCTTTGAGCAACTTGATCTAGGGAAAGATGTCACTGACCATGGCAAGGGGGTGTGTGTGTAGGGTGTGTGTGCTGTGGACTATATGGTCTTTAAACTCAAAGGATTCTATAATTCTGCATTATTAGAGCATATAATGACTGGATTTGCTACTTACGTTTCCTTCACCCTTCCACTTGACTTCTAGAGTGTATAACATCTGGTTAAAACAACAATTTTTTTGAAAACCTGGCTATAAATTCACAACAGTGTACTTCCACAGAAGAAGATACTTAAGTTTCCAGCTAAGACCAGCATATGGTGCTAATCCCTATCTTTAAATACTCAGTATTCTGAAACCAGGCTACCTCAGTGTCATATAAGCTCTGGACACATTTTGAAGATTCTTCTTCAGACTAGTGAAATCTTTTACCAAGATGCAGAGCTCATTTCTACAAAAGAACAAACCTTCTCAGAAATAAATTTCAAACAAGAAATTAAAAATAAATCTTCAGTATTTTCTGCTCACATGTAACAGCCATGCTTTGCAACAGATGGGGAAAAGAGTAAATCCTTAAGTAGCATAGAAACAGTGACAACATCCAATTCCCTGGAAAGACCATGACACAAGAACAAACCACATAAAACAATTTTTTTAAGAACTACCTTAAGATGATCAATGAGCAGTTAAGTTTTAAAATGTTAACTACTGTTTTATGAAGTTATCTAACTTCAAAACTAACTTGAAATAAACTGGCTGATGTCGTACTATCATCAACAATGTATTTACAAGATTCCTCAAGTTAGCAGGCTGTAGAGGGAGCAGTACCTGCCAGCTGATGAGAGACAATGGTGATTCAGGACACACTGAACTGCTGATGTCAGATCCCAAAGTAGTTTAACAGTCGTTTCTCTTAACAGTCTGAAATCCATGTCGTACACAAGCTGTGCTGCACTGAGCTTGTCCAATATGAATACGGAATAGAGCCCATATCTAGTTTTCGCATCACTTGTGCAAGTTGCCCTCTTTCTTTACCACCAAATACGCAACTGAGTTTGGCTGGTAGTTTGGAAAGTGTTGTTTTGTTTGTTTGCTGTTTTTATTTTAATGGACCAGAGGCTCTAATTTATGCCCCAAATAATCTGAACATTTCTTTTGGGTAGCTTCCTTTGGGAAAGATATGGAAAGCATTATTAAATATTTTTTAAAATTTTAAGCTCCTGGGAGCAGGGGCATACCAGATGAGTTACAACAAACTTATGCAAGATAGACAAGAAACTAACTACATTTCTGGGCAGCTAGTTTTTATACCACATGCATGATTTAAAAACAACTTACTGTGGCCACTACAGGAAAGATATTGTTTTTAAAAAGAAAATAAAAGTACCTTTAGAACTGTGTGTATCAAGTTGCAGCGTATAAACATAATCTCACAAGTATTTTGTCATGCTATAGGAAGAGAGAAAGGATCTGATAAGAGGAAAAGAATTGAAGAAAGGGATTTAAGACTGTAAAAAACCAGTGAGATACTGTGGAAGGAGGACACTGATTTAGGAGCTAAAGTGGAGACTGGGAGAACTCTATATTCTCTCTTTAATGCACTAGACTTACAACAAGGGGGAAAGAACATCCAGAAAACAAACCAAAATTAAATTTCCTAAAGTTAGAAAATAAATTTTAAAAATATAGCAAAACAGACCCTACATGAGGATAAACACATGCCAGCCAAAGAGCAGAGGACAAGGAAGGCTTTGGGAAGAAGCTGCCGACAGCATGCACAGTGGCAGGGAAGGGAGGCTGCACTGGCTGTCAAAACTCCTGTATGGTCAGCTGCAGTAGCTGGCCCCATCAGAAAGCACAGACAGAATTTTTTGTATGGTACAGATTAAGAGGAGATGAAGGAGAAAGTGAAATGACATTTACTTTCAAGGGAAACAAGGGAAGATTATCAGTTGTAACAGATGATGGAGAGGAGGCTGAAGAAAAAGCCTGCAAATTTCCCTCCCAGCTGCGTGAAGTTACTATAACGGCATAATAGAATAGTCAGGTGAAGGTGAGCACCACATTCCTGGCTTCCTTCCCCAGCCCTGTTAATGACTGCTCTCTGAACATTAAGAACTAGTTCCATTTCACAGTAAAAACTGTGAAGAGAGGGAAAAGAAAATAAAACCAAAAAACCAGAGTAGCTTACTGGACATAAATCTACACAATAAAAACATCTTATCAAATGAACCTCCAAATCTTTTCAGGTTTGGAAAGCTACTAAAAACACTGATGGCAAGAACTGAATTTTACAATGATTCCAAGTAGCTTTTATCAAATCTCATGCCCTTCTTGACTACAAAATTTTGTAAAATCAAAGGCATATAGCTTTACAAATACCTTTTCAGCACCAGTATCCTTGTAAGCAGTTGCTCATTTTCCCCAGGATTTCTGCCCAATCCTGCATTCCCCCAACACTCTTCTGTCATGCATATGGCATCACAATAATTTATGCAATAAACGTGATAAAGCTAAGAAATTTCTCAGTTGTTTAACACAAGTACTAGGGAGCAATAGAACATCTGACAGGATATTTCCTCTATACTTCCTCCTGCCCCAGAAAAGGCAGGAGGAGGGCAAAAGGACTCCTGGAAACCTTTCCTCCTGTCTATGATTTCAAGCCTGTATTATCCTCAAGATGTTTTTTAAGTAAAATAACTGAGAAGTTAGAAGTCTAAGGACAATGAAAAGATATAATATCATTTCAGGTTTGCAACTGCTGACCAAAATTAGGAAGTGATTAAATACAACTTCAGTAATTTCATGATGCAACAAAATCCCAACATAGCAGTGACAACATCATCCCTGCACTGTTGCTGCGTTTGGGATGAGCATAAGCAGTATGAAACATACATGAAGAGCCCTAAAGCTGCAGTTTTTTTATTTTTAGCTATGTATACATCAAAATGAGGTAATATTATGCAATATTGATATCCATTAGAAGAAACAGTGAATATCAGAAAGGCAAATTTCAGTTGTTATTTTATGAAGACATCAGTGAAACAACTTTAATTTTGTGAGGAAAAATCATGTTAAAAGGAAGCACAAAGAATAACTACACTTTTGAATAGAAATGAAAAAAAAGACGTAAAATATGGGATGCTATTGTAACATGCAGTTAAATGCAATTACAAGAGTGCTTCAAATTTGTCTGACCTCACACTGGGTAGGATAAAAAAAGGCCTATGACTAACAGCCTGTGGCTAATCTAGTAACAAGGGACTATGGCTAGCTAATTAGCCCTTTCACAAACAAAAAGATAAGGAACAACTTGAATTATGTAAAAAGTTTTAATTACAAGCATGCCATAGAATTCAGTCCCTACCATGAAGGTAAACTGAAGATGTAATTTCAGTATCATCCACATTTCTCCGAAGCATCAAACTTCTTTTTACTACCACATCACTATCCCTAGAAATCCATGGAAAAAATAGGAAGATCTATCTATACCATAACATTCCTGTCTTAGAAATTCAACAATTTCAGACTTGTCTATGCTACAGACCATATTAGCCCTTTCTTAATTAGGGTTTTAAACTGTGACGTTTAGCAGGTGTCAAGGTGTGCTACAGTGTTAGGCACATTGCACTTAAATACACAAAAGTCCATTTGTCAGATATTGATCTGAGTTTTATCCTTAGACTGCACAAACTAACATAAGGTGCTGACAGACTTGCAGCTGCACATAAAAATCAGACAACTGAAGCCATCACCATCCAGCCTCTTGCCCCTCCCTGCTGACAAATGTGGCTGCTCTTATATGAAGGCATCTGATGCACCCCTGAATCAGCTCATGAATCACTGATGTTTCAGTTTTGTATTCAAGGAAGCAGGGACAATTTTACCTGAAAACAGTTAGATGGCTCAAGAGTTTATTTATATGCACATCTGACATCACCATTTGGAAAGTGGGGCAAACGTAACATAATACCTTATAACAGTAACAGCTTGAGCCAGATGATTTCTGTTACTAGGTGGCTGCCAAAACCAATAGCCTCCACTATCGGCTCAGAACAGGCCCTACCAGTACTCACTCAAACACTGCAAGTGACACAGTTTGGGTTTATGCAGATTACATGTGTTATACCACACATTTCTTATGTGACCTTGCGGACTACTTAGTATAACTTTAAAAATTATCTGAACAAGCATAATACTAATTCAAGAAAAAGCAACTGCAGAGAGAGTGCAGCCAGCCAGCTTGCCTTCTCCAGCTCCATTACCTACAATTTCTACTACAGTTTTAGCCTATGGAGTCAGGAAACAATAGACGCAGCTACAGTTTCTCATGAAGTTCCTTCCTTGAGCCAGAGGTTTTTCCAAACAGGAGGTGCCACAGCCCTGCAGGGATGTCTGTACTCGTGTTGCAGAGCCACAACCTTCATCCAATCAGCCAGGCTACCCACACAGTAATTAAATTACACAGATGTGGAGGCAAAGCATGAGCTAATTCGGCACAGACCTCTTCTGAATCGACAAATTCAGGAGGGAGCAGGATAGGAGCTTATATTTTCCACCTTACTGTGTTTGCAAATCTATATAAAGAGTTGCATCAGCAACCTACAGAGTAACTCGCCCTGGACTATGGTGCTGGCAAGAGAGGGAGGAGTAGGAAGACAAGCCATCCCACTTATAATAAGCATCATTAGGTTCCAATCTAGATTTCACCCCTAACTTTGTCAAATAACATAGGTGACACATGCTTATACTGGCTTTTGTTACTGAGGGGTGGAGAGTTGTTTTGTTATTGGTTTTAACTACTTTGTTTTTCTTTTTAATTGCCACAGCCACAGTAATAGAGTCACTGAATGGATGATGCTTAAAAAAAAATTTATAACCACATATTTATTCCCATTGACCATCACTTTTTGGGGCCTTATAAAGATCACATTAACTGTTTTATTACAATAAAATCAGCAAACACACAACTGAAAGATGGCAGAAATTTAATTATTTGAATAGAAGTCAATTTAGTTACATCTCATCTTTAAATTGCTCTAAAAATACTTCTTTTGGATTCAAGTAAAGGATGTAGACCTTAGACTTTTCTTTAATGACATGGAATAACCCTTTAATCAGGTTTTCTAATGTCTCACTGTTTTAAGATACATGCCATATATAGCTTGGTTTCTTTAATTAAAACCAAACCAAAACAAAAACCCCAACACAGACTAGGAAACTACATCCATCACACAAATTAGGAGATAGAGTTAAAATAAAGCTGTAACTCAATTTATTAATTAGTCTTTAGAAAAACCCAAATAAACCCCACAGTTTTATCATCAATAGTGTTACTTTGGTTCATTTATTACTAATAGCCAGAAATGCAGTATTCTCCCTAATGAAAAGGTATTTAAGATATCAGTAGTTGTTAAAGGTTGTCATGTACTACACTTACGAAAATCTAAAATGCCCACAATCATAGATTCAAATAAATAATTCATTACAAAAACAGCCAAGCTATTTGATTAAACAATCAACAAGCAAACATTTCCCTAATTAGCTGTTCAGTGTTAAAAAACAGTCTTGATAATCTTTGGAGTTCAAGCATAAATAAAAACCCTGTGTGCAGAAATCCGTATGGAAGACCAACATTTCTTTTTATCCTAATTTGTTTTTAACTTGCTAAGACTGACGAATGTGGCTGATAGCAAGCGAAGCAGATCTAACTGCAGCTGCTATACTGATACTTTCCCCTGGCAAAGCATTGCTGCTCCCTCTGGTGTCCATCTGACCTTGTGCCAAGCTCTTTCCACACACCATGGTGGCAGAACACAATTTCTTTAACAGTGCATAGGTGTGCATACATGAGCAGAATGACATGAACGTGCATATAGAGACAATTCTTCCCAGTATGGTGACTGAAGTAGCTGAGTTTGGGGTCAGAAGGGCACTGAAGCTGGCACAGATGAGGATGTGACTGTAACAGCCAGAAGTCACATCATGTTATGCTGCCCCACAAGAGCAGCTCATGTTACAGTAAGTTACACTTCCCAGACTGTCCAGCCTCATAATTAGACCATTGCCATCTTTCACCCTCACTCCCAGATGTGCTATACCATCCTACTACTGGTATACTATTTTGCAAAGGCTCTAACATGACAACTATTCTCCAACTGACCCCACTCACTGAAAACCCTAGCAATATCCTGCCTTTTATTTCATTCTTGGACTAGGTTTTTTCCCCACATCAAATCTGATTAATAAACATCAAATCTTGGGGGCAGGGGTAGTGTAAAAAAAAAAAATGCCAAGACCAGTGAAAAACTGGTGGGAGTTCAAAGCTATGCACAAAAAGAAGATGGAGCTCATTTTTTCACTACCGACGATCCATTAGATTACTTGAGCTGATTTGTGCAATTCTTTCCTAGATAAGACTGTTATTTTACTTTCAATTATCTAAAAAATATCTTCAAATTAAGCATGAAAGATAACTTATCTAGAAAATTCCACTGTTCCCTCTCATCACGCCAATGTCAATGATAGGAAGTTTGTTACCGAGTTTCAAGCTGTATTGAAAAACCTTTGTGATATGATATGCTGGGTACAAGTATTATTTCAAAAACTCCAATTTTAAGTGCTGAAAACGGTGCTGTGTAGTCAAAACGAGAAATTATAGCACTTCTTTATATGTACAGTAACATGACACATTTAAAATAGCAGATGTGACACAGAAATACTCTTGACAATACACTGGTTTTGTACCAAAAAAAAATGAAGTGGCCTGGGATATAAAAAAACTGAAGTGTGACCTGTGCACAAATATCTTTCTCTTAACAAGTCACAGTAGAAGTATCTATAAAATAAATACCTAACGAAGTATCTAATCCATTGATCAAATACGCTTTGGTTATAGTAGTTGTTGCCAACAATCTCTACAGTCAAGTCAAATTATGATCATTTTCCTATTATACTGAATAGTGCACAGAATGACTACAGCTCCCAGGGAAGAGAATTAGGATGACAATAATGTGACAATTGCCTAATATGTATCTAAACAAGACAAACATAACAGCTTAAAGTATTTTCACTGCAAACAAGACAAACATAACAGCTTAAAGTATTTTCACAGCAGACATGGCAAATAGATCAGGTTTCATCCTATGACTTGCAACTCATACTCACAATTTAAAGTATGCCGTCAGCTGGGCAGCTGTATTTTGGCTCGTCCTTCAGATGTGTAAAGAATTTAAATACTCACAATTAGGCTTTGACGTTAACACCCTATAAACTCATATGGAAAAAGTTCAATCCTACTGTACTGCTGCTTGAATCTATTGACTCAAGGCAACAGTGAATTTATTTAGTGAATGATAAAAACCGGGGGAAGGTATTTCATTCTAGAGAATGTAAAAAAAGTGAGAAAGACCGACATTTTTTTCTAATTGGAATCTGATGACTACATTACTTTATCATTTAACTGACCTTACCTAATTTTGTCTCAGCGGTTAAACACAATGAGGTAACCCAATTAAAGAGCCAAATTCACACTGAAAAATAAAGTTAACTGTGTGCCTGTAATAGCTGCAGCTGAAAAATAATACTTACATGCAAAATGCAGATATTTAGCTGAAGGTGTTAGAAATCCTTAGAAAAGACTGCACCCTGGTGGAAGACTTGTTAACTTGCTGTAATAGCTACTTGGTAAAGCCATGGGATTTAGGTTTTTATTTAAAATTTAGGTTTTGTAGTAAGAAATTAGTTGCTAAACAAAATGAAAAGTCCTTCAAGCATCTGTTACTTCAGTTCTTAGAGTTCTTCGGTGCCAATTATCGATGACATTTCAAAATACTAAGTCAAATATTTAGAAGTATTTTTATATAACGACATACATTTCTATATCCACATCCTGTGACACAAAGAGTAGGAGGGATAATTTTCTGTAATTCCATTCCTTAGCCACAGCAGGTTAGTAAACATGAAAACTCCCAACCAAACCAATCAACAACAACAACAAATAAAATAATAAAACCAAGTAGGATACCAAGGGGAGTCAAAACAGAAAACATGCTCTTAAAATCTCTGTGAGGAATGCAAATAATGAATCATGGATTTGTGCTTTATATTCCTCGTATTCCCTTAACATGTTGACTTCTCCCTTTGGCCCAAGCAAAAATCTTTATCGACTTCAACATTCCCTAAGTTTTCCTCAAGTTTTATTTCCCCATTTACCAGTCACTGCTTTCTCCTTTATGTGCCTACTAGAGATCTGCAAAGTACTTGCAGCTCCCACAGACCCATCTCTCCAACTAACCAGACAAGGACCAGCACATGCTACAACTGGTTGACAAAAATGTGCAAGTTGGTTTGTGCAGGCTGCTGAAAGCCATTCCACCTGGAATGCATACAGTCCAAGTTGTCCCTAACCCTCCCTCACTGTCAACATTTCTAATGTCTCTTTTCTTTATGGATCTGCTAATTTTCAAATTGGTTATTGGAAATTTAGAAAGAAGTTATTTCTTTCTATCAAGCATGACTGAAGAACTTGGTTAACAGGTTCCAAAGCTCTCGGAGAAGACAGACATATAGTAAAATCGCATGAAACATTCTTCATAAAACTAATACAATTATACAAAAAATTAGGAATTAACAGTAAGAGACCCATAGCCACACATCGCATATGAAAACAAGCAAATAAATACTTGCACTATCTGCTTGAACTAGTAGTTTACTGGCTCTGCATGTAGTGTTAACAAAAGAAATGCATTTATGATTGATGGCACAGACAAGTGGGATGACTGATTCTGAATCTGGGAGCAATGCATACATGAGCGACCATGACACAGAGTTGCAGAAGAAAACTTCCATAGAGCAGCAGGCTAGAATTCATTTAACTTCAGGCTGCCCTAAATTAAAAAAGTATCTTTTCTAAGGCAACAGTTTCATACACACACATACACACACACACACACACACACACACACACACACACACAAAATATACCCCTCCATATTCTGCACTGTCAGCAGGCAATAATGGGAAGAGTAGAATGAGATCATGATGTGCAAGATACTGTTTCAGTTTAACAGACATATTTTTACACGCAAAATAGCACATTCAAAAGAGCAGCAGTACACTTACCATTCGTCTTGCAACCATATTTGGCAATTTAAAAAAAAAAAAAATTTACTCCTGAATTCAAGGTATAAGCATCTATAAATTTGTTCTGAAGAGTACACTAACTTTAAAAAAGGAAGCACATTTCCAACTAGTATTCCCAAACAGATCAAGTTTGCACTTCCAACTTCTTGCCTACTAATTATGAAAGGCTTTTCTTAGCATTGTCTATTCTTGCACCCTTCAGATTCACCAATGCAGTCATGGATCATTATTTGTGACAGTAACGGCAAATACTCTCATTTAATTCAGGTATGACTGGTCTTACACCTGAGATCACTTGAAAATGCTGCTGACACATCAAACAAGACGTAGGAAATTTAACACCATGAAGCAGTTGCATTAATGGTAGGATAAGAGAATTAAAAGTGGTTAATATCATTGCATGCTAATACAGATATAGACCATATTTACTCTCGGAACTTTACTGGAACGGTAATTCTGACATTTGAAGCATCTCTTTTGGTAAGTTTCAAGTATAAATAACCATTCAAACACAAAGAAGGCAAGTAGTTGCCTCTTGCCTCAGATCAGGGTCTCCCATGCAGCCAGTCTTCTACTTCATATTCATACTGCAAGCTAATTAACACATTAACAGTTCTGTTAAATGCAACCCAGTAGTTCTTCCAATATAGATCTCAGTTCAATATAATGAATAATCTTTTTTTTTCCCCGCAAAATTCTGAGGACATAACACCTATGAACTAAACAACCAGTAGTGGATTATGGTAACATATTATGGATAAGTTAATACTGTCATACCTTTCACTGTAAAGGAAGCACTGTACTTCAATCAGATAGTGCTATCATACAAGAATATTTATTACTTGCACAGTTATCTTGATTGAGAAATCATGGAATATTCTGACAACAAAAAAAAGAAATCAACATATATACTACAGAGATTGAAGCAATGATTTTCTATTAAATATGAAAACATTCCAGAGACTGTTAGGGGGTGGGGAGCTTTTAGTGTCTCCTGTACGTAGTTGGCTCCCAACGAATGTGCTGAGATGTGAGACAAAAAACCCCAAGACAACTAGAAAACAGGGCTAGAAATGCCTTTCAAAAGGCTATCTTGTCTGTCATCCCAGTATTGTTTGCAGGTACTGATCTGAATCAATCCCTTCCCAGAAAAGGTTATTCTAACCTGTTTCAAAAATGCCATTGATGGAGATTCCACCAATTCTCTGTAGGGATATGATTGCCCATTGCTTATGTTAGAAAACTTTTAACAACCTTTAATCCAAATCTCACTTGTTCCAGCCACCCTCCTCCATTGCTCCTTGTCCCATCTCTAACAGGCACGAAAGAAGTTTTAGTGTTATAGTTGGTCCTTTCACATACTAAAGAACTCTTATCACATCTCTTTTGTCTTCTCTTCAGTGGACCAAACAAAACATTTTTCTTCCCGTCTTTCTTCAAATTACAGTTTCAAGCCTTCTGATAACCACACAGTAAATGAGTGGATAGTGGATAGGTGGATAGGGGGCATTAGGTAAAAAAGTAAAAATACTTCCACCACTCAAAAACATGCAAGAAACATCTTAGCAACATTTGCACTGGGGGAGGACAAACCATACCAAACAAATGAAAAATAAAAACAAAACCCACCACTAAACCAAACAATAGCTTTCTAAAAATTATGAGATAAAGATTTATAATAAAAAAAGAAATGCATTGAAAAAATATTGGTATCAAGATGCACTGGTATCACATTTCAATATACACATACATATGCACATACAATATACACATTTCATGGTACTATACTGTTAAGCAAGCAAGAGCCTTGTTTAACATGGTACTATATACTGTTAAGCAAGCAAGGCTAAAAAAGACATACTCTTATCTTCCTCCTGTTTTTTATGAACTTCCAAAACCCTTTTAAGACCCTGGTAAATGATTATACAGGATTGCACACTATGAATGAAAATATGGTACAAGATATCAAGAAACAGCATGAAAACTGTTAAATTCAAGGGGATTTTTAAAGTGTCCAAAGTTAGCATGAATTTCGCTTCTCCTGATCCTTCTTGCTGCACTCTTGCAGCAGCCCCTCTGTAGTCAAGGCCACAATGATAAAGTAAGTGAGATGAGGAAAAATCAGTAAGAATAACATCTAATCCCAGTTTACATATGGATTCCTTCAAATGCTTTAGGAAATCACTTATTGTCCCTTTTATTTCAAGTAGTATATTGACATTACACAATATGTTTATAAGAATCAGATATACTTCCCTGACTACAAAATGGGATAAAATAGTCATAGAAATAGTTTTTGTAAAGTTTCATTTATGTTTCAGAAACATTTGGAATCTGAAAGCAATACTTTTTTTATAGTATTCTGTTTCACATATCATATGCAAAGAAGCTAAGCTCTGTTCAAAAAGTTAGAGATAAATGAATAGAATGAAGGGGTTTGCTAAGCAGGTTGCAGACACTCTGAATACCAGGAACTGTCTCAAAAGAAGTACATACATTTTAAGTCACAGAAACTGAGACATAAAATACTAAGAGAACATTAACTCTACCCTACTGAGCTCTGTTAAACGCAATGAAAGATGAACATTCTGAAGCATGGTTTTTAGCATATGTAGCCCAATCCATGCTTTAGAAACGTAACTTGCTTTTCTCCTGTAGCATAAAAGGAATATTTCTACTTTGTAAAACCCATGTATCTGCATTTACTAGACAACAACCCTACCAGGCACCAGTGTTCAGAAGAATCATAGCAGTCATGCAATTTCATCTGCTGAGATAGCATACATATACCAAATCTAAAGATGAACAGGAAATACGACTTCATCTGTGAAGGACAGACTTCTTACAACCACTGGAATTACACAAAAGTGAACAGCAAAAGCAACATGTAAAATTACTTCTGATGTCACAGAATGTCACAGTTAACACAACCCTACCTCTAATCTTTGCTGTGTATTTTTTAGGATCATGTATAGTAGCAAGCAGTTCAGTATAACCACAAGCTAAATTCTTCAAGGTACTGTACAAAAGATTTCAATGTGCTTTGGGTGTATCTAAAGTTTGAATAATTTATCTCATCCATTTCTAAATTAATATCAGGTTAGAAAGATATTGAAAAAGAAGACTACATTTCTCAACACAATTCTTCATTCATTTCAATTAAAAATAATTAATGAGTTTACTTACAAAAATCTCAGCAGTTTCATTATACACTCAGAAAGCACTGTATTCTGCAGAGGACAGGCAGCATTCACCACTCAAAACAAACGCAGAAATCCTGCTTTCAGTGCAAAGCTAAATAGAACTTGTGCTTCTGAGTCATAATCAAGGACAGCTACCTACGAGGCTGGTTATATACTTCAGGGTTTACTTTTTGTGCTATGCTAAAAAGGAAACAAGACATTAAAAAAAGTTGATATATAAATTGTTTTTTCAAAGCATAAGGTATTCCAATGCCCCATCAGAAACAGCAGGGGGTAGTATTTCCGTGGTTTTTTAAACCCATTTACAAGTCTCATCCTGTATTTTCCCTCTTTACAGGTTACCCTTAAATCCCTCACCTAGATTCCTTTAGTACTTAACAACTTCTGGCTGCGCTCCTGCCAGGCAGAGTTGTCAATCCTCTTCTGAGCTGGCTAGCACAGGTCCTGCAACCTGGTGACCAACCACCTGGCTGCTCTTCTCTGCTCCCTCTGCTTTATAGATTTTACCAGACTTTTACTTACCACTGTTGTAGAAATCATTAACCTAATAACAGATCACCTCACATTGCTAAATTATATATTCCCATAAAAACAGGGACTCACCATCGGTTTAAATTTAAAATTAAAATATTAAGTTGTACAGCACCATAAGTGTGTCTGTCATTCTAAGTACTAAAGGAATATTCCCACCATGAGTTTATAGTCTGAACACATCACAACAGATTCACAATGCAGAATATAAGGATTTTGTGCATGTCTTTTGTAAAACAGTTCTTGAAAATGGCAAAGCTACTTGAACTTTCCCACTGAGAAAATACTTTCCCACTTAGGTTATGAATTTAGACCATCAAACTTTTAGTTTCATCTAAACCAGGCTATGTCCCCCCAACACCTACAAAGCATATTAAATACTCCTCCAGTGAGCCTAATTTTATGAAGGCATTTGAGATAATGTGGTTTTTATTTATTTTTTTTCTTATGCCTCCATGTTTTACTTTTCTTTTTCAGAGTTTAATCTTGATACCCATACTCTACCTCCTCTGCCCTCAAATTCAGATTGCCACAAACAACTGTAGAAAACCTGCTAATTTTTCAAATATTCTATCTGCAATTTTAGGACACATTATCTCATGAATTACCATAAATAGGATCCAGTACTGGTTTTGATTAAAGAGCTGATTCCCAGTTCTCCAATATGACGAATTTAAAAGTATCTGAGAAATGAGACACATTTATTTTTCATTTTTGTGTATAGCATTTTATTTGTATTAGCTCACTTAGAGAGTCATTTTAAGGATTTCTTCTTTAAAATACAGCACAAAGTTTGTGTAAAATATATGAATACTGCTTCACGGCAATTGGCTGAAGGACGTCCCTCTGATGTTGTAATTTGTTCAAAAAGAAACTAAGTTACATTGAGGTCAGAAAAAACCTTCAGCTTCAAAATTTAAAGAAAACTTAAGAGCAGACTTAACTCTCTAACTAATCTTGCATTTAGCATGCAAATAATCACCATCATTATGTATTTAGGGTGAGCAAACTCTCTGATTTCCCTGTAAGTTCCTACATTGTGAAGATGTACCTTGACAAAAAACCAAAAATTAGTGCTAAATTATATTATTTATGGTCATAGAGGATCTAAAAGAACATACACTGAGAAAAATTCATAGTAATAGAGATACTGTATTGTGCACCCACTACTTAGTCCTCTGATTTCACCCAAGCTATTCTATTCAGAAATTTCCAAATGATGCAGAGATGCCATACGCTGCCTTTTCATAGTGGCCGTTTCTATCCTGAAGATACAACTGTACTATCAGTTTTTACTGCTTTAAGTGAAAACTCACCCTAAACAATCCACCCTACCATCTTCCACCTCTAAGTAGACTAGAAACTACTTTTTATCTACTTACCTTGCAGTTCAATCAGGGACTCAATCTGAGTAGCCAATGACCAGTGACAACATAGGGAAGTTACAGGAATCCATTAGCAGAGGAACACAACTCCACTTTTCAAGTCAGAAGGGAACCATATTTCTAGGGGGCAGCTAAACTGCGATCTGCACTGTAGTAGTTCGCACATTGTAAGAATTAAACATTCATCAGCAATTACCTCTGTGATCCCCTTATGATCAATCTACAATATTGTCAAATGAAAAAACCACAAGACCAAAATGATCCAAATCCCACTGGTGGCACACACATGACTGTTGACTACCATGATGATGTAAACCTGGTCAGTATTTCTACAGAACACCAGGTATAATCTTCTAAGTAGAGAATAATAGGTTTTGAAGAAACCCCTGAATGTGACCTCATCCACTGCCTGCTCAAAGCAGAGTTAACTTCAGCAGTCTCTGCACAGTCAAGATTTGTCAGCCTCCAAGGATAGAGGCTTCTCTATCTCTTCTCTTCCCCACTCACTCCAAGCACCAGAAGTGAAGTAAAAGTAGGTAGTTGTATTTATTTCTACCACTACGTATTTGAAAAACACGTACCTGCCAGATGGCTTTTCAAGCACATCAGACTTGAATACTTATCAGTTTTACAAAAATATATTTGAAACAAATCAACAGGTCAACAAAGACTCTAACCTGCTTTTATCAGCTTATTTTTAATAATCTTCATGAGAATCTACAAATCATTACATCAGTTTCAAGAAGATGGTGAAAACCAGCAAAACAGATGTGCAAAATTAAAAGGGATAAAGCCTCTACTTCTAGCTACGCTGTTCATATTTTCAAGAGAATTCTAGTTCTACTGCATTATTTTCTCAGTCAACTGCCAACAAATCAGAGTATCAGATCTTTGACAGAAGCGATTACTTTTCTTACTTGGTTCAAAATAATTTTTTGCTTGTTTACTTTCTTTCTATTCTAGTCTAGTCCTCAACAAAGCATAATTCCTTCTTCCTGCTCAGGGATATAATTATGTCCTCATTAGTTGTGAAATGCAGTACAGTAGGAATCTGTTGATTTTTTGGCAGCATAGGCATACTAAATAAGAATAACCAGATGCTGCTTACATCACTTTCAGATATAGACAAATTAAAAGCAAAATAAAAACCAATGCACAGGTGTTCATGAAAGCAATAAATTCTGAGTTTCCCCACTATTTGGCTCTCTGTTATAGGGGTATTCTACTTTGGGTCCTGAGAAGGACATTGTGTGTTCACAGCTCACAGCTATTTCATGCACTTAGATGTACATATCAAATATAAATTATGCAGAAAAAACTCTGTAACCATCTGGTCATCTAAAGTATTTAATAAAAATTTTAAGTGACCTATTTATTGGTATACAGAATGCTTCCCAGTCTCTATTTTCTTCTTCCTTTTTGCTGGTTTTGACTGTAAGTTCAGAATGGCAGTTTGCAGAACTCCATGATATGTTGTTCTTTTGTTTGCACACCAACAGGTGCACATACAGCTATTAAGCAGGCTGGTGCTAGAGAAGGAAATCAATGGAATTACCAAGGAGGAAAACAAACTGAAGTTCCAAATGAAAAATGACTTGTCACTTGCAGGAGTGTCTAGTTACATCTAAAAATGACACTTTTGTTTTCTGCCATCTTCCAATTTATGACTTGCTAAAACAATAATCACTTCCTGTGTTGGGACTGAAACTGTTCCTGGTCCTCCTCATTTCAGAAAGTTTGTCTGTTTGTGCTTCTTCTGTACAGAAAGGAGAAGGGTATATCAAGGAAATATATTACTATAAAATTTTAAAACGGTATTCAGTATTTTTTGCTCTCCAGGCTCTTTAAATACTGAGTTTTCAGTCCCAGTCTTTCTAGAAGCAAAACTCTGCTTTAATGAATATATTCTAGGGGGAAAAAAACCCAACTGGTTGAGAAAGTACAGACTTAGGATTTCAGTTTAAAACAAACCATCCAATCCCAACAAACCAAACTTCACCACATACAATTCACACACTATTTTCTTGACAGAAGTACAAACTGCAACTGGTGAGATAAGTAAATGAGAGCATATTTTTAGTATTGTAGTATTAAGAATTATTGACATTTGAATACATATTGACAACCTGAATACTCAGTTTTATTTGTCTGAGGGCTATGCTTACCACTAACTTACATAACTTGAAAAGTAAACAGTTTAATACATTAAATCAATTGTGTGCACTAGAGAGCTCATCTCAAATATCCATGCATTTGGAACAGAGACATGAAAGTACAAGTGCTATACAGATAGCCCTAGAATGACCTCCAGGATGATTCCATGCATGGCAGCTCAGTTCAAGTCTAGTTGTCTTTGCTTATTTAATTCAAGTTTACTTAATTCTTCCTTTGGAAGAAATTTATTGCTTGTCTTTACAATCCTCTGTACAATGGGAACTTGATCTAATTCAGAACTCTGCAAGTAAGTGATAAAATGATCATTACTGGAAGGTGTATCTCTAGCATTATGTACTTTTAGGAAGAGGACTGTAGTTCCATGGTCATAACCATCAGATTCTACATTAAAAGGCTGTTACTGAGCAACAGTACAGGTCTATGTGTACAAATAAACCAAAGGGAAGTCTCTCAGTCACCTCTGCAGCTACCTAAGGATGAAAATGAAGATCCTGACTTCCACTACGTGCCTACTTCCTAGACCTGACAGGAGCCATCTGGCCCTCTCCAACAGCTTGCAGTTGCTGCCCACTTGAAATAAAAGCAGAGAAGAGCAAGGTGAAGGACACAATGTGCAAATGTAGAGGAGAGTTTTGTACCATCGCCTTTATAACCAAGTAGTTCTACTATAAAAGGCTACTCCTAAAAATATAGCATGTACTAACCACCAGACAAACCATGCAATACCTACATATCTCCTCAGAAAGACAAATTATACTCTCAGAGCCAAAGGTTAGAATTTTGCCAGCATATCAGGTTTCAAATATTTTTTTTTTTTCAGAAAGCCTCATCCAACTCCTATGAAATTTAGCAGAACTTATTTTAACTGGCTTTGGCTTTAGTTCACAAGAAAATTATGGAACCAAGAATACAAGACCAAGACCTTCAGCCTTATATCCAAAAAAAATAATTGCCAACAACAAACATGAATGTAACATTCTTGACTTCTTATTTAAAATGATTGAACATTTTGATGTTTGAACACATTTTCCAGGCAAAAGCAAGCTCATAAAAGTTACGAGTAACTATAATGAAAATATAAAAAGGCACCACAGATAGAAGTAAATTTGTTATTCATTAGCCTATTTTTTTACAGGGAGTTAGGAAAAACACACATATTTCTGCCTATTAGTGCAGTAAAATTTGTTTTTACTTTTCTAATTTTCTTGAAATTAATGTCTAGTCAAATAACAGAAGTTCTGATCCTGATTTGTTTCCAAATATTTTCTCCATTGTTGATTACTGGCAGATACCTAAAACTGCCTAGACAGTTTTGCATTTTCTAGAAATTACTACAGCATAACTAATCTCCTCTATATTACCATACATTCTTAGTGAAACAATGTAACTATCTTCCCCTGCAAATTGAGTAGCAAACACTGAAAGCCATGACAAAATACGGGTAGCAGAGCCATGCAGCACTCTGCTACAACAGATCTGGTAACGCCTTGCCTCTTGAACCCAAGAGACACAGAAGTTGCTGTGGGGATTAGTAAGAGAAATAAACAATGGTTATTATAAATGTTTAGAGATTAAGGTAGTGAGCTCTCTTTCATCATGTACAGTCTATTACTGAACCACCATAATTAATAATGAATTCACCTGTAATACTTTAAAATGTTCCAAAAAAGAAAAATTAATGAGAAGAGTGTGACTTACTCCTAAAACATCTCATATAAGCTGGTATGCAGCCCATTCATTGTCAAATGCAACACACTTTGGGATTGCACATTCGGATATATACTTCATATGCAGCATGAAGTATCTTTCTAAAATCATATTTGATTAAAACCAGGAAAATTACTAAAGATGGTCACATGCTGCAAAAGCCTGAACGGTTGTAAACGACAAATGTCATAGGACAAGAGTCTGTCAGTCACTTCTTCACACAACAAACCATTTTTTATTTTAAGGAAAACATTTGTTGCATAACTTCCTTGCAAAGTAATTTATCCCACCATTTGTGCAAGCTGAAACACCCAAAAGAGAGCTGTATTTTTCATCTACAAATATATGACAAATGGAAAAGTTTTTGTTACTGGTACTTCTATGTCAGCACACCCTGTATTCCCAGCTCAAAAGTCAGGAACTTCACTGACCTTCTTGAAAAGAACTGAGTGGTTTAAAAACACCACAACATGTATGACAAGAGGTGATAGGAAACATTTTACAAGCTCTGCTGATGTACTAAAGCAGAAACCTGTAAAAGTCAGAAGATAGGCAGACTGTTAACGGATATTTCAGTATATATGTCAATTTACACATATCTAGGCAGATGGAAATATACTACTCTGAGTTATGTATGTATGCAGTAGTAAGCCATAACAGTTATTAGTTTGGCTGATAGTGAAAGTATAAGTAAGACATTTATATAGACATTATTTTCGCCCTAAGAAAATGCGACATTAAATTAGGAAAACTAACATTAAATAATGGATACAAACCTAACATCACTGTCTGAAACATAAATGGAAACTTCAGAAATAATAATGCCACTTAGTTTACAAGCAGTATTCCTCAGAGGATCTAAATCATCTAACAGTTTACCTGTCTAAAATTCCAACTGGTATACCCCTTATCTGTCAGATTAAGGAACAGCCAAAATATCTATCTAGAGGACAAACCACAAAGCACTATTTTCACAGTCTGAATGCTTTGCCTGCCATATGCTCGAAAGTTTGTTCTTCAAATCTGACTTTCACTTTGAAGAAAGAAAAGAAAGTCATTAATGTTTACAGATACAACATTATGGAGACAAATAAATTTTTCCTTTTAACTCTCAGGAAAAAAATGTTAAATTTTCAGAGGCACTACATGGTTTGTTTCTTGAATGCTTAGAGTGATCATTGGTAAATGGTTATGATAGCAATGCTGTATCTCTTAATACAACATCATTCTATTTTTTGCAAATGGCACTCAATAACTGATTTTTGCCTATTAAATATTTTGAATTAAGGTACTCTAAAGAATCAGAAGTAAAAAGTGGTTAGAAAATATAACTGTAACTAATCATCACTTCCTTTAAAACTGACATATACCATGATATAAAGTTCACTGAAAGAGACTAAGTAGCAGATGCTGCACTGATACTGTAACATTCACTAGATTAAACTTCAGTCTTCTACAGATCAACTTTTCCCCTTTCAGTATTTAAAATATTCAAAATTTCATATTTAAATGGAATCTGCAATATTCACCTTTCATTTCATCTTTTATCTCATATAAGCAACTATAAATTATTAAAAAAAAAACAATTGTGAAACTTCCTTATTTTTCCCTCACCTGCAGTATTCAAAACCACATCACAACCTAACGAGAAATGGAAGTAATTGAAAAACCACACTTCATTCAGTGTTGGAAATGGAATATAATTGAACAACTAGTTTTACAGGTGTTTCAAGTTTAAAGGATGCTCTCACTTAAAGGTGTGGCTTCACTACCAGAGAAGCATAAAAATTACATACAAGCAGCATGTGTCACGTTATCTATAATCTGACACCAACACAATCAGGGAGTCTATTTGTTTCCATTATTGGCAATTGTGATGGAAACGATTCTTCTCAAAATACACATGAACAGATTTCTGTATTTTCAAAGAAAAAAACATTAGTTGCATTTATTTCCTCTGCCTTAAACTTCCAGTATTGCCTTGCCATTTTCCATTAGTGTGGAAAAACCAAATAGTTTAAATGACAATTTACCTACCTAATTTGCTGCATTCTGAATGATAACTATTTACATATGCAAATTTCATTATGAAGCCTTAAATTAAATAATTCTCAGTCTTACTGAAGTAGAATAAGAAAAAATAATTTACTAGGGTATACTATGTAGTATTTTCCAAGACACTGAAAATCTCCTATTTTAAAAGTACCATATGTGTGAAACTACTACACTGACAAACTAGATGTTGCTGTATTTCCCTTTAGAAGTCTATTTATATATTTTCAATGAAGTGCATTATGAAAAAGTAATAATTAGTGTTCTGATTTCTGAGACTAACCTAGTTAACCACCATAACTGGCTACAACTTGACACTGTTTCCAAACCACAAGTTATCAACTCACAATACTAATATTTAGTGAAAATAAATTACACATGCCTATCTTTCCTACTCTCACGTGAAAATGTAATCCCAAATCACCCTATTGTAATACTCTGCACAGGAACCATTTGTGATGCTATCACTAGGGATTGCAGCATTAGATAAGAAGAAAGCAACAGACTAAATCCTAGCAAGGATTCCATTATTTTATATTCCTTATTATAAAACACATTATAGAAATTATATTCTCCCCACTTTTTTCTCCTTACAAAACATCTCCAGAAAATACTATGCATTCTTCCATTTCACAGTACTTATAATGGTGTTTCTAAGAAAAGCCCAAGTGTCAGCATGTATTGTGGGTTTTTTCTTCTTTTTTTAAAAGGTGATACTAAAGAAAAAAGATTACTTGTCTTTTGTACTGTCTTTATTTAAAACTTCATCTTTTATTGATGCATGTAAATATGGTTCTTGGAAAATATATCACTGAACAGCTTATAAAAGGTAGATTAACTTCTCCCATTTTTTACCTTCCAGATCTTCTCATTAAGAATTTTACATTTTTGTATCATGTGAAAAAGAGGTGGTAAAAATATTCTACTTAAAATTATGCTTCAAAACCAACTGTTCTTAGTAGCTCATAGAAGTTCCTAAGCAATTTGATGAATGGGCCCCTATTTCTACCCCCTTATATATCTGCATCAACGCACAGCATGTCCAGGAACTGTGACAAGTCATTTTAAGGAAACATATAAATGTTAAATCAGCTAAATAATTCTGACATCTCCTAAATTCCGAAGGTTTGGGGGTCACGGTAGTCAAGTTTGTTTGTTTTGAACAAAAACTTCATTTCCTAAAAAGAAATAAGGAAACTAGAAAGCAATGCATTACTATTTTTTCCAACAGCCCAACACTTCTAAGAGGTAGAACGTCATCATCCCAGAAAAGTGTCATGAGCTCTTAGCATCCCATGAGGAGTTAGGGAAGACAGAAGCCAACTTCCTCTTCTACCTTGTCAAAAGACAGGAAACTTCCGCTGTACTTGCTCAGTTTCCTGTTTATAAAAAGGAAAAGGGGAAACTGGCACAACTGCAAAAATTTCAGAACAGGAAGGTCTTCAGAAAACCCGAACTACTCCTTCCCCCCATCACTACTCCTGAGACTCAAATAGACTTTGCCATCCTGGCTACAGCATATATTACTCCTTACTCTTTTCAGTGGCAGAGGTGCCACTCATATTTAGTGATCATTCTGACATGCTGTCAAATTAAAATGAAGAATGTAAATAAAGGAGAAGGAAATGGAAAGACAGTTTAACTACCTAAAACACAGACAAATCATAATGTAACAATGGGATGAACAGGAGGTACTTCTCTAACTATAGGGCCTTGACCTTGCCAAACTATAGTAGTCAGCTACAGCCAAAAGAAGTCGTGGAAATAAAAAAGACTGAAATTAACAGAAAAGTAAAGAACTGCTAGCAGCCTTTCTACTAGGTTAAGTGTAAGACAACTTACATCTGTCAACAACTATAGATAATTAAAGCACCAACCCAGAAAAAGAATCCTTATCCTTTTAATTTTGATTTTTAATTATACAAATTGTCCCTCAAGTGAGTGCTTCTGACATTTTCAGAACAAAGAAAAATTATTCCTGATTAAAACAGATTATTTTAAGTGTAGATAAAGGAATTGCTTTGAATTGTTCCAAATTCTTCCAGAGTTTACGTGTTATCTTTAAATGCCAATGGGAATATTTTACCTCCGACATTTTACAAAAAATTATCACAGTAAAAGCCACTCTTACCAAAATGGTACTACTGTAAAATTCTGTTATGCTAGCCATAGTCTGCAAATAATAATGCAAATAATATATTATTTACTTCAGAGATGTTTTTATTATCAAAACACTAGGCCTATCTTGAAAATATTTGTACTTTCTACTATTGAACTAAAAAATACACATTGTAAAATCTTAGCACATATTTCATGTTTTGTAGTAAACTCATACTCAGAACTATTTGTTTACCAGAATTAAATCTGTTTTATATAATATGCACTTAGCAGTTCTCAAATGTACAAAGCATCAGAAGCACATTTCGGATATCAAATAGTAACCAAATTACTATCAGGTAGATTTACTACACCACACACCTTACATAAAACGCAACACTGAAAAATTCTCCTGAAATTAGGAAACCCTGGCACCACTCATTGTCCCACCCAGAGAACATCCCCAATTCTAAAATCTATGGGAAGAAGCATTATTCACCTATTTAAGGCAAAAGGCAAACACATTACTAGTCTTTAAATGACAGGTAAAACAGCACTACATGGTAGCTTAATTGCAATTCCTCCCTGTTCTTCTAAACAAGTGCTATGCAGATATCATTAGCTTTATATTGGCTTTTAAACTTGATACTTCTACTGTCCTTATAGCATCTGATTAAAAAGTAAATGTACTAAAGTCACTTCACTATTTCTGAAAGAGGACAACTGATTCCTTTGTGTTCATGAGCAGAACAGAATACAAGAACCAGCCCAACAGTGGGCCATTCCAACTACAGTTGAAGTAACTTACTTATTTTTGAGGTCACTTTGTAAGGTAAAGCCTAAAAGTTACTGATCTTAATGTTGCAGTAAATAACTCATTTTTAAAACAGCAAAATTTGCTTACCTTTTTGTATGTTATGAGAGTACTACTTACTACAGTGCTGAACTAATGGACTAAATACATGAAAACCAGTACCTCCAAGGACATCTTACTAATATATTAAATAACCCCACATAATCCATCTGGCTAAAACATACATAAAAATGCATAAGAAAGAGATTGAGGACAAGCTTGTGAAAGGTTAGAGAAATACTGCCTACTAAAATTTGGAGATAACTGTATCCCTGATTAACCAGGACACTGACATTTCAGTTTTATCTACATGAAGATATAACTACTACCATGAAGAAAGGAAGTTCCTAATTACAATCCAAACTTCCAAAGCACTTCAACATAATGAGACAGGAGATATTAAAGCATCCTATTCCAAGCTGAGAAAATGCCACTTTGTGAGCAAAGTTTCTTGGAGACATACTTCTAGGATAGAAGCTCCCAGGCACAAAACACCTAGTGCCAGCTAGTCCACAGAGAAGTTCTTCAATTGTGAAAGTAGTCTTCCACTGCCATAATTTCCTCTCCAGAACTTTCAAAAAGACACTTTAACTTAATCAAATTTCTTAGGTATTAAATATTACACTTTCTATACAACTGCAGAATACAGCTCTTGACAATCCGTTTGGAGTCGACAAACACTTATTGCATGTAACATTTTATTGAAGTGAAAACAAGCTTGCAACCTTCAGGGTGAGAACTAAAGTACAGGGAAATAAACACCCTTTCAACCAAACACTCTTTGTAAGGTGTTCTTACCAAAAACTCTTGCCAGTTGTAGGGAAAGTCAGTTTCACCGACTGTATTGCATTACTGAATATGAATATAGTCTAAGATACATTTGTTCATACAAGTGTTTAGATTAGACTCATGACTGTTTCTCTGCCAATAGCCTCCCAATTACATGTCACAGTACACACAACTGGAAAAGGAATATAATGTGACTCCACACATTGACTGCACCTAAACCTCAATTATTGAAGAAAAGTTAGGTGCTACAGAGAATATCCCAAGAGGTAGCCAACAGCTGAGAACAGTTTTAAGATTCTAAATCACTAACGTAACACAAAAAAAAGGAGTGGAAAACCAACCACTTGCTCAGAAAGATGCCACTTGCTCAGTAACTTAAATGTTATTGATAAAATGCACACCTATCTATTTTTTTTAGACAAAGGTGTAAAGGGAAAAATCAGTCCTATGGATGATCTCATTTCACACTTAAATCAACACTTATTTCTCTCTCTTTAGTTTGTTTTTTATGTTGGAGTCTGTATATTTTTTAACATCGAGGATGTTAATTCCTCGATTAACACCCACACTAACACTTGGCCATGAGAAAAACATATGATGATTGAGATATAAAGGTAAAAAAGTAAAGCCACAATGTCAGTCACATCCAGCAAGTAAGTAGTGTCGTTCATTGGCATGATCCTGCAACAGACATACTTCCACAGGATCTGCTTCCTCTAAGGGAAGAATGTCTTACCTTGTATGGCATGAGCTGCATTATTGTCAGGCACTACAGCTGTGGTCTTGGAACTGATCAGCACTTAGGAGAGGTCCATAAGAGCAATACATTACACTTAAAAATTAAAAAGAATGAACATAAACTCTGATACATTCTCTGACAGACTCTTTCTTTAAAATACCATTTGAACTGCTGAAAAAAACCTCAACACATCAAAATAACCAACCAACAATACAAATCTCAGAAACCTAACTAACTTGGTTATAAGGAAATAAATATAAAACATTACATAAATAATGCTTCAGATATCCTGCTAGATGGCTCCAGGAATTTATTATCTTCTTTTTCATCATTTCAGTTCCCACAGTACAACAGATCCACCTATCAAGGATTTGAGCCTTGGCAGCATCTAATTTAACAGTATTTGTTTTCCCTCCCTGACAAAAGGTCCAAAACCACACTAAGGATTCTCTTGTTCCCTTACCGATGCTACATTGCCAAATTTCCTAACAATTCCACATTTTACACTTGATTTCTTACACTCTGTTTTCAACCTTAACTGCTTTATATTTTACATTGCTCATAATAACCAACACAACTCTGGTGTAATTATTAATAACTCCATGCTATTTGTACTCTTTTTACCAAATACCCTCATACTACTATAAAAATTTTCTTTGATTATGTGTCTGGATTACACAAGAATTGGTTAAGGAAAATGTTTTCAAGCATAATTCACTCTGTTCTTCACTCACTACTCCATAAATCTACCCATCTACTTGCAACTTTTGGCATCACCCTTTTTTTGATGAACTCTACTATTTTACTTTCCTACTATAATCTATCATTGTCTTCTTGATCACCAGTACATAATATTCTCTCAATTATTATGCTTTTTGTATATAAAATCTATATACACACAACACTCTACATGACAACCCGTGACTACAAAAGCTCTCCTATTCTAGGACCAGTCCCAACAAAAAACATTCCGACCCAGCTTTCTTGAAAGTATCAGAGAAATAACAACCTCTGTCATCATCATATATCTCCATTTTAGAACTAAGATCCTCTGATCTTTCTCTCTCTTCCTCATTTAGTATCCGCAAACATACTACTCTGATGCTTTCTGAAGTTTTTACTAATTCAATCACTCATTACACCAAACACCCTATTTATCTCCATTTCTAAAGAAATTCCAAGGAGACAACAAAACTGTTAAGCCCTGAAAGTTTACTTAAGTGACAAGACTTGATCTACTACAGTAAAAACTAGTTTAAAAGGTGTGAAATATATATATATACACACAATTAATACATGTGGAGTCCTTTCCTCTATATTCTCTGTTGTACTTTCTGCTTAGTCTATAATAGGACTTCCCTGCCTAAGAGTGGCAACCTACAGAAACCTAAAAGGTAGGCAAACAAAAAACTCCTTTCTTTACAGAAGACTAACCACAATGCCACACAAATAACTCACAAAACTTGATTAAAAGTAACTAATAAATAAACAACAGCAGTAATAAGCTGATTCAAGACTAGAATCTGCTAGCTTCTCTCTCTAGCAGCAATGGAAACCTGATGCAGGTCTTCATGAAAGCAGATCTCTACAATTAAAAACAACCCAAGTCCTCACCACTATCACAACCCTAAAAGCAGAGCTTTTATCACTGGCCATAGCCATATCACTACTGGGGGCCAACGCCAGCAGTACAGCAGCCACTCAAGCGACAGCAGGACTGTCTGCTTGAAAAGGGATAGCACAAGCTGCTATTTAAGATAACAGCAATAATTTCTGATGTACATAAGCAAGCAAGAATGATGACCTATGCTCTTTTTACCCTCCTCTATGCACTGAGGTAGGACAAGGGGTAGAGAAAGGAGATTATGTACCCCTTTTAAATAATGTGTTAGCTTTATTCTCTGGAAATACCAGCATGGCTGACAGTTCAAAACAGAGTGGCAATAAGCACTATTGCTAAACACAAATTTACATTACCTTTAGCAAAAAAATTGCAACTAATAGCTATTCCAATCCAATTCCAAAGAAATTTCCAATCATAGCATTATCAAAATCTCTGTAGCTGGATGATAGTATCTGTCTAAAATAGTAGAAATTGCAGAGTTGCATGAAAAATATAGTTTGTCTACATCTTTGACTAATTCACCTTCTCTCTACTCACTGTTTCCATCAGAACAACTTACCTTCCATAACTTGGAGTAGTTTTAAACAACAGCCATATATATTTTGCTTAGAGAAGGTTGAATTTAAAAGCTATCTTTCCAAATTGCATAAGCCTAAGGCCCAGGACAGGCAACAGTTTCATATCACATATGATCAAGAAACGTCATAAAGAAACAGTACTTTGCACCAACTTCCACCTGTGAGATCCAAACTTGGTCTCTAAATCTTTGTGTTGGTAGGTATAAAAATATTATTAGAAATTTTGAATGTTTGCTCCATTAAATCTTTTTCTCTTGTTGAAAATTCATTCTTAACATATATGCAGCATTAGAAGTGGGACAAGAAATCTATGCAATCTATCCCAAACTTAAGCTGACATCCAGACTTGTAGATGCTGTCTATATGTATACAATAAAATGTATGGACTTCTTATATAATCAATATACAAAATGAAGTATACATAGACATTACTGATTTCCTCAAAGTCACAATAGCATTTGAAGAAATTCTCACTGTTCTACAATAATAACCTTTTTAGCTTTCTTAAGCGCAGCAATGCCCATGAAAAAATATTTTCCAAGATGAGACCTTTCTCCCTGCAAGCTATTTAAGGAACAGAAAAAATCCTTTATTTGATTACGTGCCATTTTATCCCTGTATGTTATTTTAATATAAGGATAAAAGTAACAGTAATTGTGATGATGGCAGATTTTTTAAAAACCAAAATGAAAAGGTAAATTCAGTGTTAATGAAAAATATAAACTAACAGAACAGAAATTAATTCTGCACATGCAGCGCTGGTAGTGCAAGTAAAGACGCAGAAGAACCACTCTAAGGTTTGTACCAGTAAATCAGACACTCATTGTAGAAAAGCAGACACTGCAGCTCAGTACTTTACAAATGACAGTCTTCACTCAGCAGTGACCCAACATCTGGGTGATAAGTCAATTAATATCTACTGAACAATTTAAATGAGGGAGTTGGCTATTAAAGGGTAACTTATCAGCATTTGATTACATAACTCCTCCTTTTCCTTCCACAGTATCTACCCCATCCGCCCTTCCAAACAGTGGTCTCCAAAATTCCCATTCCTCTCTCGTGACCTAATGCATGAATGCACCCAGCTCACTCAACGTTCATATTTCTTTCGTTTGCAATTCAACTACCTATGCACAAAATGTTTCCTCTCCTGCTCTCATTAAAATACCTCCAAACAGCTTGTCTTTCCTCTCTCTCGGCCTACAGGTCACTGAGAAGCAGCCGTGTTTTATCTGGCCCAGCTGGCGGCAGAGTTGGCATATGCCTCCAGCTGGGTACCTGACTATTCAGAGTGCAAGTGTCTCCTGCCAGGCCAGCAACCCAGCAGTACCTGTGCACCTTACATCCTCCAAGCTGCACATCTGCATCAGCTGGCTGCCTGCTCAGATGTATATCTTAGCAATGGGTAGCTTCTAAGTCAAGAAATACACGATGTTTCTGAAGCCACAAACCATAGCAAACACATACCATCTGAGCCAAAAAAGCCTTGAGGAAAAAGACAAGGCAGTCACTTCCCCCTATGTCACAGGGGAATCCTGTACTGGGCACTTTTTAAAGATTCATCCAGTAAAGCACTCAGGTCCACAATCCCACACATTTATATTGTTACTCTATGTTATACAATATGTGAACAAAGATATTTCTCATGTCCATTACACTTTAACTTTCCACCATTATTTCCACAATGTAAAAAATGTTTTAGTCATATTTATTTTGATACTGTGAATACCGGAAATCAGCAATATTAGGGATTACACTATACCAGTGAAAACACAATAGAAATAAGTAAATTCTTTGATAAGTTTCTGAAAACAAGAAACAAACACAGCTCACTTTCCCCACCAACTAAAACAAGCTTCAATGAGGTTACTCACATAAAGAAAAAAAATCTGAACCTTTAATAAACCCTTAAAAAAGGTAACAACTGCTGAAGTTGCAACTCTTGCTTACATTGAAAGATCTCCTGAACACAACTAATTAACACTTTTCATACCAACTGCAGTATCCTAAATTTTCAATGTATCTTTCTTGACTTCACTGGTTTACTTTCTATCCTTGCTAGGGCAGTTCACTGATTTACTTTCTGTCCTTGCTCGGGCAGGCACAGTCTGTGTTAATATACATGGTCCAGATGTTACACACCTGACCTTTCCAAATGCACTACAGGACTGACAGAGGATACCAACAATTTCAGCCCATCTCCAAAGAGGCAAGAATTCTACCTAAGAAAATCTATAGACAATTCAACATGGGCAAAAGTCTACAAATACAGCTCCTACAGCAAACCTACAGAAGCATCAAACCCCCATAAAACTAGAAAAATATTCTGGCTTTCCAACAGGTACATAAATTTATGGCAAGCAAATAGCCATACAGAAAAGTATCACTATGCTTAGGAAACTTGTGTGTTTGTTTAGTGTTACATGCAGAACAGTAGATAATTTTTAAGTCACCTTTTTCTTTGATCTTAAGAAGAACTTTCTTCAACAGCTGGACTAAACCTGTTTACAATACAATTAAACTGTTTAATAGGAGAATGAAAGCTACTACAGAAAAATGAGATTTGTATACTGGTAATATTAAAATCTAAGTAGAAAAAATCTTTGTATTTATCTACCACAAAACCTATCTTTCTAGGAATGTAACTACATTTCACTAACAACAGCTTATTGACTACAGGACATATTAATGAAACAACACTAAACATGATTAAATCATTGGCATCAAGTATTGTATTTTCACTTTCTAACCTTTTACATTTTTACTGTGATACCATATGCATTGACTAACATAACACCTCTCTAATAAATAACTTCATGTTACATAAACAGAGAAGTACATGGCATTACATAGACAAATTCAGCAAAGTTGGAAGGAAATACAATAATCTGAAACATTTGGGGGAAAAAAAATACCCCAAAATCCCACTTACTAAAAATATTCCAAGCTGTATGGTAGTTAGGGCCCTGTATATTCTTCAAATCAACTACATACAGGATTTCACTACAGAGAACAGCCTTTGCACATACCTATGATCAGAAACAATATTTTCACTTAAAAAAAAAAAAAAAAGTATTTCTATGCCTTAGAATTACAAAAATGACCTTGGAAGAACAAGCAAAATATACCCAATGCTGCAATGCCTGACTAAGTCCTGCAGAGTACCTTAAAACACATTTTTCAGGTGTGTGAAATACCCTTTATATATTCATCTGGATCCTGTGAATGCTGCATGCCCACAGCTGCAGAATTTGTTTTTCAGGTAGTCTTTTGCTGTAAAATTCAGTATTTTACTGTTGCTAGGCACCTGACATTTAGTGCTTTGTCCTCTTGCCCTTTTACCTGCATACATCCTTTTTTTCCTTCAATTTTCTTACAATTAGAAATCCATTTGATTACAGTAAATATCCCATGTGCAGTCAATGGGTACAGACATCAAGGGGACAAGGAACAGAAAATTAATTATGGCCTGTAGTCAAAAGATTGAGAAGATGATGATTAGCAGAGAATGAGAGACAAAAAGACCCATGAGCTACACAGCCAGGATAAACAGTATCACAACACTGAATACCCCTCAATCCACAAGCAAAAGAAAGGATTTCTCAGTTGGCCCACATGGGTAACACCACGGAAGACAAGACAGTGGAGAACAGCTGCCCAAAAATCAAACTCAAAACCTCTTTAGAAATAACTAATATTGAGATTAATCAATTATCACATTGAACAATGAGTCAGAATTAATTGTACATTGATAAAACGGATTAATACTGCCATGGAATTTATTCCCGTTTCTCACAGAGAGCACAAGGCTCTACTGTAAAGAATATTCTCTAGAAACCCAGTTGCAAGTTAGGACTTACATGAGGCAATTCCTGATTTTTTCAGGTATTTACAGTATAACTGTAGGATTATATGAACATATAGTATTAAAAATTTTCATTTTCCTGGGGTTTCATAGATGGTATTGGGGAGTGAAAAGCAGCCAAGAAACAGCTCTGTAATCTACAACATTTCAAAGCTATACTAGCACCCCAAAATTACAGAGGACATCTGTGAATTCTGTAACACAGCATTATTTACCAGGCCAGTGCCTGGATTCTACATCATTCCATGGATGTCACTAGCAAACGGACACTCCTGATCAAAATAACCAGGTAACGGAAGAACTGTTCCTCAGCATATTTCTAGAAGTTTTCTTCTAATACATAGATTTAAAAAGCAAACAAACTCATACACATAGTTGTACATCTATCTTACACCGTAATAATTATTAATATACTCAAAACATGCTAGATTTACCCCCAGAATAAACTATTTTCATTTAGCTTAATTAAGACCCTGGGATGTACCCCAAATGAAAGTTCCCCCAATACATTGTGTTCCATTAATACAGATTGTCATAGCACTTAAAAAAACCTGAACTGAGCTACTCGAAGTTAGTCACACATTTGGTGATTTGCAGACCTGAGAATCTCTGGTTTATCATGGAAGCATAGTGACCTTTGGACTTGGAGGCAGAAGCCAACCAGCAGACGTCATAGCACGTAACAATGAAGAAATACATGCAGCTCTAAGTATGGTCCATCTAAACTACGGCAACCATGTCAAAAGTCCACCAAACTCTGAGAGAAAAGGTCTCTGAAACAGAATGACTGCCTTACTTTCCAAGATTTTTATGTATCTTAAGCAGGTATGGATTGACAAGTAACACTGTAAATTTTTCTGAAAGACTAATAATCAACTGTTGCTCCTCCCATATCAATAGAAAATAGTATGAAGACAGTTTACTCTTACAAACAAGGTCCAGTGCATCATTCAACAAAACAACACTCAATTATAACTCTATTATATGCGATCTCTCTTGCAGCATAGCTGCCTTGCTACAATTTATCTGGAGTTAAAATAAATACATGCACATTCAGTTTAAACATAGGAAAACAAAAAGTGGAGTACTCAGCTTCACTACCTTATTGCTTAAAATGTAATTCAGGTCTGCTTCAGACTTGAACTTGTTGCTCCAAGGAGACTGTATTTGAGATGTGATACCTAGCTCACTAATCTAGTACTTCAGGCAAAGCCTAAGCTCACTATTCTGGGTACCATCTTGCTGTTTTATTATCCTTCCTTAAGATAAGCCTCTTTCTTTCAACAGTTTCAATATTTCTCTGCTTAGGTATCCCAAGTTTATTTATTCCCTAAGGAATAAAGATTGTTCTTCCTCTCGTCTCCACCGTATTTTCTGCTTCTCAGCACGGTAGAGGGCAAACAGCCTTATGAATAGTTTTATTTTCCTCATATATTCCTAATTTATATTCATTTTCAAATATTTAAGATATGACATAGAAGCATGAAGAGACACAAACCTGCATTAAAGAGCTTAGAGTCTCACACTTTTCTTTGAGACAGGTAAACAAACATCAGTATGGCCACTTTATAAATATGAATAAAAAGATTGCAAATGATTTAACTAAGGCCACATAATCAATAAGTATCAGACTGGTAACCAGAAACAAGATCACATGATGGGATCTCCAGCCTATACCCAATCCCCTCTGTGAACTGTGTTGTCCTGTAATAATGTGGACTGATACTACAGTTACTCCAAGCAGTTTCATTTAAGCTGTAAAACACCACTCTGACACTCTGAACAAGCATTTTAAAACAAAACACAGCAAAACAAAACACAAACAGCTCATTCTCATGATCTTACATATTTAGTTTTCAGTTCTCCAATTCACAGAACATAACAGCATCATTTGAAAAATAAAACAGGATTTCTCAGCTATTGATTAAAGAGGAATTTTAAAAGACAGTAATAGTAGTCTCCTTTTATGGGCAGATTAACTAATTCTCAAAATGAAGAAATCTTCCTGTCAGAACTGGATTCTAGCATTATTATAACAACTGTCTTTACTGTATTTGGGTTTCATTTTTATTTGACATGCACTCTCAAAGTAAAAGTCTGAACCCCTGTGCACCTCTAGTACCTCATCTGTAAAAACAAACAAATTATATCTCTCTATTTCACTACTGGGAAAAGTGGGGAAAGGGTTAAGAAAGAAAGAAAGAAAAGAAAGAGTATGAAAGTCTTATCTATTGAGGTTTAACTGCAAATAAGCAAGGTAATTAAAGCCTACTACCTCCAGAATAAAATTAAACAAACAAAAAACTGACCAAAATCAAACTAAACAACTTTTCTTAGACCAGGCTTATTCAATTTCACAAGGAAAGAAGTAATACCCCTGCATTCCATATGCATTCTTGATGTTGTAATATGCTTAGCATTCATTCAAACCTAAGACATTACAACAGATAATAATAATTTTAAGGCATAAATTCATTTAAATACTGTTTCAGTTAAAGAACAGAAAATGGTCTTAAACAGAAGTTTCCACCAATTCTTAGAAGATTCAGTAGGTCCTAAAAGTCACCACAGTTATTACAGTGCTGCCAGAAACTTGCTGTTTGTAGATTACTAGTTCTGACATCTGCCCAGATAAGCTTTCAAGTTAAACAATCAGAATTCTGTATTAAAACTGAAGAACAACATTTACTCCTCCCCAAATAAACAAATATATTTCAGCATAACAGCAGCAACTTAGGTAATTTCTACAGAAGGTTTGCAGAAAATTATCAGGAAAATATGTTAATGTTCATTGCACTAATTTTTCACTACATTTTCCAGCAATAAGATGGAGCTTACCCTCTGAAGGAAAAGCTGAGAAACTTTGATAGAGGCCAAACCCATCTGAACAGTAAACTGGTATCACAACATAACTCTAATAAAGAGCAATTTTAAGGTAGCTATGTCCCCTTGCATCGGCTCCTTGCTCTCCTCAGATGAGTCCTAATGCAAATGTTGTATTATAAAACTTCTGTTTTCCTTTGAGCAGCTTCCCAACAACCTGGACAAGACAACATCCACCCAAGTAAATTACTTCTATTGAGAGGCATTCTAAGATTTTAACAACCAACATAATTTCCCTAAATAAAGCTTTATGGTATGAACAGTATCTAGTCTTGATTATATATTGGCTGTATGATTCAGTACAACACAAACAAAATTCCCCCTTCAACTATGTAAAATATTCATTTCAGACTTTAAAAGAAAAGCCTCAGATATCTGACTGAAACACGCATTACAATTCTTTTTTTGAGGGGGGCAAATAAAATTTTAAGAAGACATCATAAAAATGTCATCCATGTATTTGTTTCCTGTCTTGCCAGTGACTGCAGGATTTGGGACAAAATTAAGGGCAAAAGATTCCACAAAGTCAAGTCCATAGCTATGCAAGATGAAAGCCTTCATCATGGCATTATTCAAGGATGGACAAAATCTGTATGGTCAGCCAGGCTCCTTCTCTGCCATTCCTGGCTCATTACCTGTTGCACATGTATTGGTGTCCTGGCCAGGCTTGTGCTTGGTGTGGGGGTTCCCCCATACTCTGCCTGGCATACTATTCATACCAAAAGCTGTTCAGGTATATCTTGGGAGGTTTTGCGCTGCTGTCTGCTCTGAATTTTCTCCAGTTTTATCTCAGCTTACACATTAACACAACTTCTTCTGTTATTTAAAATTACTCCCCTTTTATCTATATAGACTCCTCAAAATGCTTGGAAGATATCATTTCCCCTTCTCACACAAACTATTAATTGAGCCAAGCAAAACATATTTATTTATCTGTTTTTGGCTTTTTTGGGTTTTTTTTAAATCAATTAGTCCCTTCAGTCTTCTCAACATTTTGGTGCTCTTCTCTAAGTTTCTGTTAAGTTACCCCACCTATTGCAAAGGCTCTGAAGTAAAATAGTACTCCAAACACAGTCCCATAATCTTATACAAAAATCCATCTCCCAGTTGTCTAATGCTTGCTCAATGCCACTGTGGATCCAACCTAAACTCGTTCTGAATTTTACAAAGTCTATATATCATATTGCAAATTAGGGCCTGTCCTTCCTGTCAGAAGCATGCACAAATCCCTTTCATATGAAAGGGAGTTGGGTGCACACAACTGACAGGATTATCAGGCCCATGGTATCACTCCTATCCCTTTTTCAGCAATACTGCTTTCCAGGTTATTCCCTCACAATGAATACCTGTTTTGGACTACGGGCCCTCGACTGTTTTAGCTTTGCATTTTTCATTTGTACTTTCCAACAATGTGCCTAATTTCTTTAGATTACCTTTTCTTTTCTGCCCTGACTTGTGTTTAACTCTTCTATCATTGCCTGCTAATGCTGCAAGTGTAGTATTCAACCTCTCATAAAGTTAAGCAAGGCAGACACTAAATACACCTAAAATGGCTAAAATTGTATTACTACGTGCATATGTAAGCACTGATGATACTCTTTTAGCACCTAAAACTGCTGTGACTCACCAAATCTATTCTTTATACTTCATTCTATTTTCGTTTATGGTCCCTAATCCAATTTTTCATTAAGATGATTATCCATATACATACATAATTTCTTAACAAGAGATTTTGAGATGTATTTGAATTTTAAAAAATATGTAAAATTTTACAATAGTTACAACTTTCTATTAATTTACTGGGGCCTTGAATCTGCAATCAGATCTGGCAAACAAGCCAATCCTGTACTTCTCCATACTCACTGAACTGTGCGCAGATGCTGTTGCAGTATCAGATCCTAATACTAAACACTAAACAAGAATAACAAAAAACCTCTCTTAAAGTAATTTTTGCTTAGAAAATTCCAGGCTTCTTATTATTGTTTCCCTGATATTTTTGCCATTCTACTACTAAGAAGAGAATCCCTTTTATCTAGTCCTTAAGCTCATGCTTTTTTCCCCCCCTTTATTATATCTTTTAAGAAATCAGTACTATTGTTTAATTTCTTAGAGGCATCTTGAAGATCAAATGACTTATAAATATCTTCAGATCTTTCAAGATCTCCCTCTATTTGTCATCAATAACTACTTCATATGGTTCTGATTTTTAACTGCTCACTGGTTTTCATCCTACTAAAATAAGGAATTTCAGGAAATTCAGCATAATGGCTTGTCTTAATAATAACTTTATGCAACTTCTCATTTATTAACTGACCTCTTTCCTCTCTATTTGACTTCCCCCTACCTCTCCAATATTTACAACAGCATATTCTTATTCACCTTAAACTATTATTAGCAAATTACTACTGCCTTTGTCAAAGGCTTACAATATCCATGTGCTGCCCACTTTTCAGGAATTCTCCACAGAACTAAGACAAACTTATTTTACATTACAGCTAGTTCTTTCATACCATTTATCTTAATGTAGATAAATAACTTTAAAAAGCAAACTGATCTTCAGTTCAGTTAGGCATACTTCATTCACACATTTAAGTTTACAAGGTCTCTCACTTCCCTAAAAGAGATGAAGATCCACAACATAAATAAATGTATCGTTTACACTCACATGAAAACCAACACAACCTTATACCAACACATGAGGTCACATCAGCCCAATTCTTTGCAGGACTGTAACCTAATCAACCAATAAGATAAAAAACAGACTATATTCCATAACAGCTTTCTTTTTACCTACTGTATGTTTACCAACAAAACCATAAAAGTATGTCCATGTTACTGATATTTACATGTATTACCCCATACTAAAATATTTTCATTAACATTATGAAATAATTTTCCAAGAAGCATTTAGAAAATGCTTTACCAATTCACCTCAATTGAGATGAAACATCCAATTTGCACTACATCCAAAGGAATTACACTCTCTGTTGCTGTAAAGTCTTACAGAACTACACTAACAAGTACAGTCTATCAATGGTTATCGGTACTGTGGCTTTTGACTGCTCACTAAGAACCACAGTGCATAAATTACTTCACCTGTCAGACAGCTCAAAGCAACACAGGCACTAAGTTTGAATGGTTCAGACTTTCCCTATTATAAATTACTTTTTTCAGTCAGAGAAAAGGGAGGGCAGTGCAAGGGAGAAGGGGCAGATAGGATAGGCTATTATGTATTCAACTATCACCTATCATAAAACCTATCAGAATTGTATCACAAATTTAAACAATTCCCTTCTTTAATGAAGCCTAACAAACATTCCCAAAGACACACAGCAAAATTCCAGAACAGTCAAACGAATAAGTTATTTAACCAAAAACACACACCTCAAGATCTGCTTAGAAAAATCATAACCCAATGACTGTTTTGCAGAACATTCAGTTTCATCAAGCCAACAGGACTACTGATCTCACACAAATAAATCAACTTTCTAATTTGTTTACTTAGTAATTTTAAGTAAAAATAACAGCATTATTAGTGGCAACACAGCAAAACAAGCAAGTGGTCCACGTAGCTTGAGATCTTATCTCAGTCAACACGCTATGCCAGATGTTTCATAGAAAGAAGCAACTTTCATCACAAACCATCCCAAATCCGAATCTGCAAACGTATTCATAGAGGTGCACACCACTGAATCCCTCTGAATTCAACAGGGTCTCCATCTGCCATGCAGATCCCTCACTTTACAGTACACATGACATATGATTGGATGAAAAGTGAAATAAAAGTTGATAGGCCTCAATTTGTCTAGCTTTGCTTGGAAAGTCATTACAGTAGTGAGGCCAGATTATAGTCATACTTGAGGTTCACAAGACATACTTTTTTTTTTTTCCAAGGGTAATTGCTCAGCAGTTCATGAAAATCTGGCCTTATAAGAAACCTCAAATTATGTTCTTCAACACTGACAAGATAGACGCTTTTAACAAATTTATCATTACAGCATTTTTTCTTTTCCTAGAACCAAATACTGTCCCCCCTTACACCTTCTATGTTAAAGCTAAACAAATGTTAACCTAGCAGACAGACATGTACATACAGCCTTATTACTGCATATGGAAGGAGGTGACCTCAGCTGGGAAAGAGTTCACATCCAACTTAGATTATGTGAGAAGCAACAGTGAGTAAAGCAGCAATTAAGAAGAAACAAAACCAAACAAAACCCAAAATGACAGCTAAAAACCAGTCCACCCCAAAACCAACAACCTTGATAGTTTATTTCACCCAAAACCAACAGCCTTGATAGTTTATTTCACCCAAAACCAACAGCCTTGATAGTTTATTTCAGAATGGCCTAATCACAGAGATTATGATAACACATTTTTAAAGATTCTTCACCTTAACTGTTTCTCAACTTTTTTCCTAAATTCCAAATAAACAAAACCCCTTAAAATTATTTGTATGCAATCAGTATATATATGTGCATATATATATTCAACAAATGTATTTTCAATAATGTCAATACCAGCATGCCAATAACAAAAATAACATTTTTCTATGCCTCATTGTAATTTAAAAAGTAATACCTTATTAAAAATTAATAGTCATTAGAAGGCTAAATTAACATTAATTGTGTTAACTGTCAAAGCACATAATGGTGTTCAAAACACACATGAAAACAGAAATGACATACAATCTTCTACTGTAAAAAGTTAGGCCATTCAAACACTTACAAAATATGGAAATAGAAATAAAAGGGTAAAACCCAAAATACTATCATTTTGCAAATTATATGTAAAATCTAGTTAAATAATAAATTATATGGTCCAATAGAAAAAATCAAGAAGCAAAAAACTGCTTTCTATGATGTGACAAATCTTCAGCAACACTATCTCAATATTATGTAGGAAAGGGGGAAAAAAAAAAAAAAACAAACCACCAAGAGGGAAGGATATCCTAAAGCAAGCTTCCCACTTAAATTCTAGGCCTGCCACCAACCATAAACTTTGCTAAAGCTATTAACAATGGTAGTTTCTTTTCTTAACCTGGATCTTAAAGCAATCATATGTCACCACCAAAATAAACCCCTAAATTTCAGTAACTACAAATATCTGACTATGGTTTTCCAGACATCACTGTAACTCAATAACTGCTCCACTGTGCTATGAACTCTACAGCTTCAAGCTGGAAGTCAATCTAGGACAACCAATAGAAAGTGCACCTGTACAATTACTGCATTTTCTAATTCAGAAGGCCAAACTAGAGACAGATAAAGCTCGTGAGTACTCAGCTCACCAAAACAGAAATCCAGAAGCCCATACTTATTTTGTACATATTGCACATCTATATTACCATTAACTGCAATGAAAAAATATCATATTTATTTCAGAAACAGAAAATTACATTCCTTAACCAACATACATATAACTTTATTCTAAATGAAATATAAGTATCCATATATATAACATTTAAAACAACTATATACACAATCATTTTAAAATCTTTTCCATAAAGAATCACCCAAACTTAATAAAAATTAATTTTAAAAAAGTAATCTAGTAACTGAATAGTACCAAACACAGTAATTTAAAATATTCAATATGAACTCCATGCTACAATGAAAAATAATCTGTATCACAAAAAAATAATCTATATAATTTCCAAGGAATGCAATCTCATTCTTAAAAACTGCAGAAATTTACTATTTTACAAGTAATAAAAAAATTAAGATCTTTTTACTCTAAAACAGAAAATAATATATGCTGCTAGTAATTGATAACAATATAATTTGTGCAAAGCAGTCTACCTTCCTGCAGATGCATTTTTATTCAACGTCTGACCCCATTAAGCAGTAAACAAATTTACATATATCAACACATTTCAATGCTCCAAATATTAACCTAAGTTTCTGTAACTACAATAACATGATCCCTTAGTAACAGTCCTTTAGTACCGTCATTCTAAAACAATAAAAAAAAATGGCCTCTGACATATATTGTTTGTGTACTTGGGATCCCTTCAAAGTTTAAGGCTTGCAGATGTAAAACAAAAATAACTACAAAACAGAATCACCTTTAACTGACCACTGCACCAGACCAGAAAGGAATTACAAGTTTTTCTGCTTCATTTTACAGCATTTTAAAAGAGGAGGGATATTTTTATTATTGTACACACTGAAAACTAAATATATCCCCGCACTCAAAAATACTACTGCAACAGCTTGATAGCACTCACCGCAAGTAATACTGTTTTAAAGCGAAGGCAGCGTTAGAACAACTTCTGGGAAAGTTAAACTCCTCTACAATTTCTCCCCACTGATTCTTCTCTGATACCTGTCAAAAACAACACACAGGCCGAGATACACAACGTACACGTAAACATGTTCCTGACAGCGAACATCACAAAAAAAACACAGGCTGCCATGAAGCAAATAGATAAATATATAAAAAGAAACAAACATGAATGTATATGGGATTTAGGACTATATATTTTACTGACAGTCGGTAGAATTCCCTTTTCGGGAATAATCCCGCTTCTCAGGGGTCTTCTACTGCATTTGTTTTTTAACACACACGTTATTTTTTTTCGGGGGGAACGGCCGGGAGTGGTGGTATTGTTTTGGGGTTTGTTTGTTTTTGTTTTTACAGCCTGGACAATAACCAATCGGGAGTCCCTCTGTCGCCCCCTTTTAAATCCTAACGCGGTCCGTTAAAAACCCAAAGAAGTTTAAAATAATGCAGGGAAGTGCTGCCGGGGGCGCCCCCTGGGCTGCGGGGCACGGGGGCGCTGGCCCGGGGGGGTCCCCCCAACACACATCCACAGACACAGAGAGGCCTTTCTTTTGAGGCCTACATTTCTGTCCCCAGCCTTGAAGCCTAAAGATGGCTATTTGATTACACACCGTCTTGGGTGCCCCTTTTGTTATTTTTCCCCGGGAAGGGCTCGGAGGGCAGCGCCCGGCCCCCCCCGGCTGCGAGGATCGTTCCCTAGCCCATGCTCCGTGCCGATTATCGATGTTAAACATGCCCGCTAATTTTGAGTTGCACTAAAACTGCACTCAGACTCTCTCCTCTGTCTCTCCCTCTGCAAGAGAGACACGCACAGAGCTGCCACCACAGCCGAAAGAAGCCTCCTCTCGCCGCCCAGCAGCTCCCTGCTCCCCCCTCGCCTTCCCGCGGGAGGGGGGCAGAGGCGAGGGGGTCCGGCGGAGGCGAAGGAGGCAGGAGTGGGGTGCGCGCCGTACCCCCGGGTCCCCCTTCATCGCTCCGCCGACAAGGCCGAGCCACCAACCTGCCTGTCTGCTCGCTTCCTCCTTCCACCCCCCACCTTCTCTAACCGGCTTTAAATAGGACGGTTCCCGGCCACCCCGGCTCCCCCCGCCACCCCCGGGGGTCAGAGGAGACTTTTGGGAAGAGGTTAGTGGGAGGGAAACCCAAATTAAAACTTCCACTCACCTTCCCAAATCCGCCTAAAGTGGTGACTCTGGTATAGAGAGCGTGAAGATCCAGCTCCTTCCCACCCACCACGGGGATCTTCTTAAAAGGAGACCTGCCAAAGGAGATACACACAAAACACCACAACTTGTCAGCTCTGCCCCCTTTTCTCCCCTCGCTGGGGCTGCCGTGTCCTTCAGGGAAGGGGCTGGAAGTTGGATCTGGTCGGTTTAAAAGCCTCCCCCCCTCCCGTTCCATCTCCCCATTTTCCTCACCCTCTGCTGTGGTGAAACTGCCGCAGCTCGTCCAGGAAAGCGAGTCCCTTTCTCCGCTGGTCTGCGTGGTTTTTACCCGTCGAATTTGCCATTTTTGTAATAAAAAAGGTTCTCGTAGAAAAAAAAAAATCCAATTAAAAAAAAAAAACCGGCCGACAACAACAACAACAATCCTCGGCTCCTCCTTGTCTTTAAGAGACCCAGGTGCCCGTGCTCGGCCGGGGATCAGCCATGGAGAGGGGCTTGTTTAAAAAAAAGTTTAAAAGGAATAAGGGAGCCCCGAGAGTGTGGTAATTGCGAGTCCTGTCTCCACACAACACACGGGCGAAGAGGCAGGGAGGGAGAGGGGCACCTCTCAGTAATTCCTCCTCCCGCGGCTGCTGCCTCTCTCAGCACCACAAACCCAGCCGATCCAGCCTGCACATGAGACTCAACATGGTGCTGCTGGATCACACAATGAATTGGGTTACTGTTGTGGTGGGGCGGGGGGGGAGCCGGAGTGAGGTATTGACAGTGTGTGTGTGTTACAGCCGCGGCTCCATGCGATCTCCCTCCCTCGCTCGCTCGCTCCCTCGCTCGCTCCCTTACACACACACACTGTACAGCTACGGCGGCGGCGGCGGCGGTGGCGGCGGCAGCGGGATTCACTTCTCCTCTCGCTCAGACAAAAAGATCTGAGGCCGCCGTGCTTCTGCCTGGACGAGAGAGCGACACAGCGGGCCCCGGAGGCCGGTTCAGGTACTGCAGGAGGCAGCTCCAAAGGCAAA
>VZRF01008828.1:262411-416205 GCA_013396875.1 Vireo altiloquus
GGGGGGGAGCGGGGGGGCGGGAAAGGTGGATTTGGAAAGCGGGGACGAATTTTTTAATTGGACTAAACCCAACGCCCTGAGTTCAAGGGGAGAGAAAACAACAACCGAAGGGGGCACTGATGGGATGTGGACTTTCGAAAAACTTTCCGAGTCCCNAGCAGGAACCCCTCATTTCGAGGCATGAGGGGTTTAAAACTCCCCAAAGGAGAATGCCGAGCGCTCCCCAGAGCAGGAGGTGCCCTAGAGAGGTTTGTCAGCAGGAGCCTGGTCTCGGGGTCACTCCATGAATATTTTTTTTTCCTTCTTTCTCTTGAGATACTATGGCCTGTAATCTAAGTGCCTCAAGACTGCTGTATGCAATCTACAAAACCGCCCGTATATTTCTGTACATTGACGAATGGCACATGGAGCAAAAAATTAATGGAGGAGGAGGGTCTTGGCCCTCATTCTGAGTGGGCAGCAGCCCCCAGTGGCACTGCAAGCCGCTTCCCCTCTGCCTGTGGTGTGCGCAGTGTTTGTAAACACTCACCTCCTGACGTGTTTTCCACATGGAAACCCAGGAGAAGACCTGCACACTGACCATGTTGGAGCTTGGTCCCACTTGGGGTAAATGGGAACAAGAAAGGGCCCATGGGGTGAAGCATGCTGTCCATCAAACCTTAGCTCCTCAGGTAAAGCAAGTGGTGCCCAGGTGGGCATTTGTCCTTCCCTGGCATGCAAACAGCCGCAGGTGAGTGCTTGCTCCAGTTTAAAAGATTCTGAAGGAACATTTGCCCCTCACAACCAGTACACTGAAATCCAAAGCTAGATCGGGCCTACAGGGTTGGGGGTTTTTCAAGCAGAACTTAGTAAAGTCAGCAAGGAGCTGTGTTTTAGAATCAATGGCACATGATGGCCCCCAGTGAGCACTTAAAGAAGGAAAATTGCAATTCCTTTCTACTCCATGTACTAACTTCAGAAAACAATTTTTTTTTTCAAAGAATATTCTTTTCCTTTTGACTCGAATGCTGTTTCAGCTTGAATACAGAGACAGATACAATAATGCTTCATAAGATTAGCCCTGGGTTCATGGTTTGGAGGGAAGGACAGAGAAATACCTCCGTTTCAAATTAATACTCTGTACTGAAAGTTGCCCTCCATGTGTGGATAGAGTGGTGGTGTGTGGATTTCAGAGTATGAAATGCATAGTGTCTTATTGCCTGTAGCATTAAGATCCTTTCCCCCCACCCTTCCCCTAAAATTAGACCTACAGATCTTGGTCTGCAGCTCCTGTCTCTGACACTGAGCTTCTGCTATTTCAGCTACAGTATGCGTAAGACTGCCAAAGCCAGGATAATACAAATCAAGAGAGATTTAAAACAAGCGACTGGGGGGCTAAATCGCTCTTTTAGACACACAGCCAAACCTCCCTTCACGGGAGGGCGGGGGTTTTTAATCATGCCTTAAAAATTCTTTAAAAGCAGGGGGTCTCCCGTCCGCGAGGGGCGGTCGGCAGAGGTGAGTCACCGCTCGCCTGGGCGCTCCGTGAGGGGAGCGGGAGGCAGAGGGGAGGACAGGCAAGCTGCGTAGCAGGGCTAGGTGGGTTTCCATCCTAAGCACAGCAATTGCGCACGGTCCCTTACGTAACTGTCAGCCGGGGATTCCCTAGACGGGGTCACTTTATTCAACCATTACACAGACCCCGGCCGCCGCTCCAGCGCGCTTGGGCTGCCGCGGCTGCCGCAACTCAGGCTGCGGCTGCTGCAGGGAGCGCGACGGATCCTCACAAAATGGCGGCGCCCATAGAAGCAGCAGCCCCATTTTGTGCCCGGCAGAGCCTGTCAACAAACGCCGACTTGGCCGAGGCTGAGGAACAGAAGGCGGCGGCTCGTTCGCGTTACGGAGCGCGGAGGGAGGAGAGCGGAGGATTTCACCGCCCTCCCGCCGCCGAGAGGAGACTCTCGAGCGCGCGCGTTGGGGGAGGGAGGAGAGGGAGGTGAAGGGGGACGCGAGCAGTGAGCGAGTCAGAGGCTGCGTTATCCCAGCGCGGAGCTGCCGGAGCTGCGGCGCGGGGGAGGGGAGGGGAAGGCCGAGGCAGGCGGCCTTGGCGCTGCCCTCGCCGGGGCGCAGCTCCCGGAGACCCGGGGGCTGCGGAGACCTGGGGGCTGCGGGAGCGGCTGGCGGCACGGGGCCGGAGCCCGGGGCTGCCCGCACGAGGGGCGCTGCGCCCCGCTCCGCTCCCGCGCTGCCCGGGCGGACGGGACCGCTCCTGTCGGATTCCGGCGAACCTGTAATGAATGACAGGACGATCGAGCTCCTTGTGTAGCTAACTAGGTCACTGTCAGCACTTAATTACTGTTTGTTTCATTTTAGTGCGTGCCTTATGAATAAACCGGCTATTAGGCTGATGCTTCAAGTAACATTATCCAGCACCAAGGTACAAAATGTCTGTATTGGACTCTGATCTTGTGATGCCAGCTTGGTAATAATTACTGTTTTACATTAACGATGTCTTGGTTGTTATAGCTTGGTTATTCGGCTTATAGCTGAAACAGGTGGAGATTCCTTACGATAAGGTTGCGGAGCTGATTCTAGTATGCCACCGTCGGTTTTTTTTGTTTTACGTTGATCGGGGCTCCTCTGTTTTTAGAGGTGGAGAAGGGGCTTTTGCATTAAGACTTTGTTTTTCTGATCGATTTGTGTTAAATATGCATGCTTTTTAACGGTATTAAATAAAGGAAATGACCTATTTCTGATGGAAGTTATAATTTTTAAATGTACCAAAATTACCTTGATATTAAGGAATTACGAAATATCTTGTTGTGTATTAAAGAGTCAAAGATCAAAAGTAGGGAAAAGGAAAAAATCTTGCTGTTTAGAAAAAAGTCCTTTTATTGATCTCTGTATAGTATTTATCAATGCAATTTGAGTTTATTTGTAAAATAAAACTTGTACTATTTACAAGTGTTATCATATACAATGAGTTTCAGTGTATAAATGTGTTAGTGGAATTCTTGCAGACAGACAGAACAGGTCCAGTAACTGAATTGTCTCTATTCAGTACTGGTTGTATGGTTTTTTTGCCTCTTTCCTGGGTGGGGGTTTTTAAGTATAGCTATGTCAAGTGAATGTTCTGTTCTAGCAGCTGCATCCTGTGTTGCCGTTCCAAATTTTTTTCTTCAATATTTAATACTAAATTTTGCGCTTATTACCTATCTGCAGTATTGATTGTTTACAGAGAGCAGGCCACAGTTGCTCTTGTCAGTGTGCCACTAACTCTGCATTTGCTTTCTGGTGGGTGAAATATTCTCGCTCATTTCCATTTTTGCTTGTGCTGCTCTTGAATTGTGGCAACATTACATTCTGATTAGTGTAACTAGTATCACTAGCTATATGCTACCTGTATTAAACAGCAAACTATAAATCCTTAGAAATGGAAGTTAATTTTATTTGTGTGTATGTGCTTGTATCATATATGTGTTTTTTGAAAATGCAGCCTATTAGATGGAGTTCCCTCTTAAGACTGCACACAGCATATAATAGAGGTGCAATGTAAAAATAAGCACAAGAATTACAGGATGAGTCTCTGGTAGAGGAGAGGATCAGAAAGGCAAATTTGGCAAATTTTAGTAACATGTAGCTCAATCATATTTAATAAAAAATGTTAAAGTGTTGGAGTAGCTGCAGATGCTGGGCTAAAGACTTCACTGTTTGCTTAACTTGCTGTAACAAATGTACACTTCAACAAGGGGTGTTTACTCAGCAAGCCCTACCTCTTCTTACTGAATAACATTTTAAAATTCTTTATTACATTTTAGTGTGCTAGTTTCTTTTAAAGATTCTGCTACTTAGTGTAGACCATAAGTGACTAGTCTTCAATGTTACACCATAAAATCGTAAGTGAAAAGCCTTATGCATGAAATTAAATGCTAAATAGCACAGCAAAGGTGGGAAAGTGGAGGTACAGCATTACAGGCTACTTCCGCACACTTGTACACAATGTTTACATTTACTGGAACTTAACTACCCCAGGAGGCTTGGGTTAGATAATCTTTAAAAAAAAATTAAGAACAGTTTCACATTGAAAAGACCCATCTTCTTAAGCTGTTTATTTAAATCATTCATGGCACATACCCTCCTAAATCTTTCAAGATGATGTGCACCTTTTTCATTTCAACTTTATGGTATTACTACTCAGGAAATAAAACAGAAGGAAAATTTGGCTACATAAACACTATTGAAAATACCCCGGTAAATTTATTAAACACTTTAAAAATGTTATCTGTAATTATTGTAATTTTTTAATACTTGCTGTTCTTCACAAAGGTCCACCTCTTGGAATCGGTGAATTTTATGGTCATAAACTCTTAAGTTATAAGCACTTCAAAGTTGACGATTTTTCAGTTGTGCAATGAAGTATGAAACACAAAGCAGGAAAACCATAAATGTAACTGAAGGAGAAGTAAAAATAAATATGTACATGCATTCCCACATGATTTCAAAACTGCCATACTTTTGGAAGCCTAATTCTTTTGTAGGTCCTGACTTAGGTGTTCTGAACACTGTGGGTTGGCAATACTTCAGCAGTAAGTATAGAAAGATTATTAAATTCATATCATTTTCTTGCAGGCAAAAAAATATTGCTGCTTTAAGTTATCATAACTGTAATGCAGATTAGGACCTCAAGGGCAAAAAATGTTTTGATGTTCTGGCAGGCATTGGTCTATAGCACAGAAGTCATGAATGTCCTGACAGCAAATAGGTACAAGTTTTTTCTTAAAAAAAAAAAAAGTATTTGGTCTTCGTAAATTACCTTTAATCTTATACCTTACTTCAGTATGACCTCTGTGTCAGTGTGATCTGGTTGATGGCACACTTCCCCCTGCCACTATAGCTGTACACTGTTCCCTGAAATAGCACTAGTGTGATTCATGTTTCTGGTTGAATGTGTGAAAGTTTGATTGAGATGCAAAACTGAGAGAGTTCTTCTGAATGTTAAAAAGGAACCATGTTCAGAAATAAAGAAATGATCAGATTAAATTTGGCTTAAAGTGAAAGGGTTTTTGTAGATTAAGAATTATGGTGTCATACTTGGATGGGGAAGGTCCAGTTAACTTAAAGCAAAACCAAACATAGTAACTTCATGATGTTTGTTAGAAGTCAAAGTGGTGAAATTCTGCTAGTAGGAGAGTTCCAAGTATTGCAGATTTGCCAGCAATATTTCCTTGTCATGTATCACTGTCTCATCTTTATATTTTTACCAATTCAAATGACAGTCAACAGTAGCTAAAATTATGTTGAAATTTCTCTGAGTAAGCAGTTGCCTTACCTAACTTTAATATAGGCATAAATGAAAAGGGAAGTAGTTTGTGCAACTGTGAATGCGTGGACAGACAATACATGTGACAATTTATGCATTTCAATATAATATGTGCTGGAAAAACACTTCTGAAAACTTAAATAGTAAATAAAAGAAATACTGACTAAATAACATATAAAGTAAGTAAAAAAGCGGTGACAACACATGAATACCCACAGATGCACTTTAAAAGGAAGAAATTTTTTGTTGTTTAATTATGATTTTCAATGTAATCATTTTTTTCTGTTGGTGATATGCTTAATCTGGATTTGGCCTTACAGACTGCTGATAGTTAGGTACATTGCATTGAATGTTGTTGTGTTGCCCAGATAAAAGGAAGTATTTTTATTTTCAGTGACTGGAAAACAAATCCCCTCAAACTTAGTGTACTGGTTAAATGCTGATGTGATACCTAATTTGAAAATCACACTTAAAGCATAGGACTTAAATTTTTAACTACAGTTGTGTCTAATATAACTGAAAAAAAAAGGTAATGAGAAACAGTTTTTTGAAGTTGTTTACTATAAAGGGTTATAAAAGTAGTTGAGTATCAGTTCCTGTTGCTTGCAGAAACATGATCGCATTTAAAGCTCTTAGGGGAATCTATGACAGTTAATCTCCAGATATTATAAAAATGTTTATTAGGCTGAGCTGCTACTACTTCTGAATTTCAAACCTCAATGTAAGATCTGTCTTACCCAGAATCTTGTTGCAAACTTTCTTTGTAAGCAATGAAAATTGCTTAGGAAAATGCAGAAATGGAGTGCATATATGCTCCTATGTCTTATATCAATTCTTGGTTTTGGGGCTTCTGAGGCTCTCAGGGTGGCTATGTTTAAGAGCAATTGATGCATAGAGCAGGGTCAGTGTCTGGTTTTGAGCTGAGATGCACTTAATAGAGTTCAGAGAAGAGGGAACACAGTCCCTTTACCGAGAGGCAAAAGTGCAGTCTGGGTATTTGGGGTAGCCATGTTCGAACGTGTTACGCAAGCCAGTCTGCTTAGCCTTGTCCTTATCTAGCTTGTGTGCAGAGTGGGGAAACGGCACGCTGGGGAAAGGTCTCTTGCCTCCATGAGACTCCCTTGCATGTTACGGAAAACAGTCAAGAAGCTGGGAAAATTCTCACAGTCCTGCTGAAAGACAAAAAAGGGAGATGAAAGAAAATGGGGTCTTGAGCAAGGGAGTGAGGAAAATCAGATAATTTTGAGTGGGACAACCCCCTGTCTATGTGCTTTCAGCAGTTCCACAGGTGACTTTAGATGCAGATCTCCTTAGGTGCACTTACCCTAAAGTTTGTTTCTGTCTTGTGCCGATTCAGGAATATTAAGTACCATTCACACTTCATTACAAATCAAGAAATTAGACTTTGTTTATTGTTTTGAGTATTTTATTCCGGTTTGTTAAACACGGAGTTCCCAGTGGCTTGAGTCACATGCTGCACCGTAGACTGCTTGTAGTAAGTTCCCCGGCATAAACAGGAGTGGCCTGAATTTACAGAGTCGTCTCTCAGAATGAAACTTCTTCCTGTCTTGTTTCATCCTCCAGGAAGCTACTCTAGTGATACTTTACAAAGTCAAAACAGATTATTTTTTTCTTTAATGCTACAGGTTTGATTAGATTTATAAGACAATAAAAGTGAAGTAAGCCTATCTGTGAATGAAACTTTAGGAATATTGTGTTTCATCTGTTACCTCTATTTTAATAAGTCCAGGCTCATTCTTCACTTTGCTTTAGGAAAATTAAATAATGTCACAGTTTCTCCTTTGAGAGGTTGCCAAGGTATTAGAATCTCCATGGTGTTCCATTGGAATTGATTTTGCTTAGAAGTTATGAAAATTGAGTTGTGTATCCTTAATCTAGGTGTTTGTGTCATGTTTGCAGTAATATACAGAAATTATGGTATGTATTTGATAGTGTGAATTTCCCCATGTCATTTAATTTTTGTTCTAAGGAATAATCTCCTTTTGCCAAAATATGCTAATTAAACTTTCAGAGGTATTTTCTAATTTTTAAAAAAATATTTGGGTCACTAGCTGCAGCCAAGTTCATCTCAGGATCAATTTATTTATTTACAGAAGAAAAATAGATGTTCAATTTACTTTTTTTATCTGCCAGAGAGTTCTTGACTTTAAGTAAAAGTCTAATAGCTTCTGTTTGCATCTGAACATAAAATTATGTATGATTACATGCAAACTTTAACATATATAAAAATTACTGTTGAAGAATTCAGTGCTCATTGCTTAAGTTTTCCATCTGTGACATCATGCATGTGTATTATGATAATCCTCAATTATATGATCACTTTTTTAATGAATGATCCTTCAGTTTGAGTTGGAAACTGCTTACTAAATTAAGAAAATAAAAAAGTTAGTTCTCTGTATTTACATGATGTTAAGCGTTTATCTGAATACAGATTTTCTTTTTGCTATTCCTGCAGGCTTTTCTAGAGTAATCATTAGGAGAGTATCTGAATGCTCATACTAACGAGTTCCCACAATTCTGAACTAGTAGCATTATCATTGTTATATTGCAGAGAAAGCTAAGGCATAGAGGGATTCAATAAGAGAATGGCTGCTAAATTGGGTTGGTTTTCATTTAATCAAAGCACAGTCTCAGTGAATATAATGTACAGGTTATGTGAGGGAAGAGGTTGTTCAGCAGTAGGAGTGCTAGCAATAATTTTAGAGCTGTGTTAAATTCAGCGATAGGCTTTTTCTTGAACTTGTGGGTTCATGCTGTGGTCCTGTCTGCATTATTAGGGCTTTCCTGGTGCAACGTTGTTGGGATGCTCTGTTCCTCAAAACAGTTGCAGTGCTGAGAAGGCTGTATGCATATGGTAGATTCTCCTTGATATTTCTGCATTTATTTTCCAGCAGCTTGAATTTGGAACTCAGAAAATGAGAAGCGCTTCGTTAGAGGCCTCCAGTTCGATACAAGAAAACTTGCTACTCTGTAAATCCCTGATAAAGACAGAAATAGAAGTGGTGTGTACCCAACAGGATGCATTTGCGGTAGCCTCCCAACATCCCCTATCCCTCCCTCCCCCCGAGGCTGCTGCTGGCTCTTGGCGGGGCCTGGATGCCAGAAGAGGGAGCAGTGAACACAGCCGAGCCCCAGCCTGAATGTCCCTGCTGCTGCCTCAGGTAGGAGGAACTCTGCAAGGACCAACCTGCAGCATTGCTGATGCCATAGGTTCTTCAGAAAACCCATCTTCTAGCTCTTTATGTATTTGTCATTATTATTTTTTGCTGTGCATGTGCAGCTTGAGATTCAAAACCATACAGCTTTATCATATTGTTCAATAGGAAAGCTGCCCAAGAGGCATATCTCTGATTCAAAGGCTACTCTCCCACTAAATTTCAAATTTTCTCTTCAAAGTAAAGGCCTTTTCAAGTACATTAAGAGGTTTTTTTCTGTACTTGAGTAAAAATGGGAGGTGTTTTCCTTCCTCAATTTCACACTTGCATTTTTGTTAAAAAGTTCTGTTGAAAACATCAGCTTGAGACAGACACGTGGCCTGGAAAACTTAAACTTAGTTTTAACGTTGAAAAAGCAGCATATCATCCAGTTGTTTCTTTTTATAATGTGTCTTAGAAACTGAAGCTCTATTGAATTTCAACCCTAAAAATATATCCTAGTAGCTGTTTGGCTCTAATTGCATTTATAGTCATTATATGCCATGCGAGTGCAAAATACCTGTACACTGGGTTCAAATACAGAAATGAGCTATCCTTGAAGACGCTTCACTCATTCCAGTATAATGCTTATTACTCAGAATAACACTGTCCAGTACAGAGACATTACGTGAGAGGAAGGTAGCAAGTACTTCTAATCTAAGTAGTAAAAAATAATCCTTATAGTGGTGATTCTTGGTTCTGGCTTCTTCAAATGGGTTTAATTCTCTGGGTAGCTGGAGTGGTTATGCTAGGTACACAAACTGAGTCTTCAGCAATATCCAGACTGTATCCCTTTGCTATGCAGATCTGTGATCACCACATCCAGTTGTAACTTGTTACAGGACCACAATCAAAGAATGGAACACTTTTGTTAATTAGCTGAATGGCATGGGAGAATTCCCAAAAGATTACTTAGTTTGCTAATCTCTGCTCAAGAGGTTCTGGTGGCTTCATTGCTAACAAAGGCTTAGCCTCATAAGTAGTGTCTGCCTTTTTAATTTTTATTTATTTGTTTTAGTTTTAAGAAAGGACTGATGTGTTCATAATGTTAAGGGGTTTTTTGTTCTCACTTTGGTACTACTGGCATCAGTTAGGTCTGAGAATAGAACTTTACACAGCTGTTTGCATCATTTCTCCCTACCCCTTCCACATCTCATTGTCACAAAATGTTTGGGACGTATCTTGCGATTTGAACACCAAGCACTGTTCTATGGTCACTTGCCTCTTTCTTGTGGGTAGGGGAAAACACAAAAAAAGTTCCAAACAGAAAAAAATATAACAAAAACCCTATAGCTGGGGAGAGGGAAGAGTTTCCAATTTTAGTATATGATCTTCATAAGCTCAATTACTGTAGAATAAAGAGGTTTGTGGCTTGAATTCAGTAATACTGTTCTGTAAAAAAACTTTTCATTAAATACTCTGCTGGCTATCTGGATGATATACTGAACATCTGTTGTAATGAAGTCACCATCTTCAGAGGTCTGCTTTTTGGTGCTCTTCTGGTTCCAGAGAAGATGCAGAAAGGCTTCCTTTTTGTTTGTTGTTGCTGGTTTCAGTGGCCAGTTGGGGTTCCTAAGTGTAGAGGTCAGTGAAGCTGACTTTTATATGCCTGCAACTAGTTCAGCTAGCTGGAAAGAAACAGGCACTTCTCAAACAAATTGTTGAAGCAGCTTCAATATTCTTCAGCATCTTTTCATGGAAAGTGAGGGGGTGTGATGTTTGCAAATTTTTGAAGGAAAAATTGGCAGGCAAGGTTTTATGTGGCCTTTTAGGTAGCTCAACACATCTCCCCCTGCCATAGTACATGACAAAACATACGGTGTGCAGTCACCAGCCGCTTAAAAAGCTGTCATGGACATTGAAACACTGCAGCTCTCTAGGTTTTTTGAAAGTGGGTGTCCTGTCTGATGGAGTTTTGTCCATTGCCACACTAGAGTACTGTGCACTGGATGTTAGGAACAAATTTTAAAATTAGCTAAAGCAATGCCACTGATCACCATATTGGGTTGTTATTGCCTTAGTAAAGCTTGCTGATCTGAAATGTGGAGTAGCTGTAAAAAAAAAACAACAAACAAAAAAACCAAAAACCCACAGCTCTGTAAATGCAAATAAAGTTATGGGAAGTTTAACATTTGGAAAGGAAGTAGTAAACAGGCATGTGCGAGTCTGGGCGTGGCAGGAGGAGAGGCTATTGCAGGCCAGCTATCTTGGGTGGCATGTTAGGAGCACAAACTATCAAATGCAGCACTGTACCAGCCTCGCCTTGCTGTTCTTTGTGCTGGTGCCCTCACCTATCAACCAGAGAACAGGAGCTCTTCAAGTCACAGGTCCCAGCATTACTTCCGGGACCTGAACTCAACTACCTAGAAGGGATTTGTATATACATGTATGTCCGCTGGAACTGGAGTCCAGGAGTTGAGCATTGTTTCTCAGAAAATGTTGAATCATCTCTTAAAACTGGAGCACTAGTATTCTGTGTAATGTCTCATGGATGTTTAAAAGTAGTTAGGATTTAAGAACCGATAAACAGTTCACTTTATCATCCTTCATTCATGTCAAAGTTAATTGGACAAAACTACTGCCAATTCACTACTCAAAAATGGTAAGTAAAGATACTTGCGAAGAAACTCACCTGTTGAGTTCATATTCTGCAGCAGTGTTGCCAATTAACTTTTAGTAAGGGTTTACAACTTTAGAGTACTTCATATATATCTTGATCTCTAAAAAATGAGTTTTCAGCATTTTTGTAAAGCTGGAAGAGAGGAATAGATTGTTAACATGAAAATACTTTTTTTTTTGGTCTGAATATAAGATACAAGGCACAGTTTGAATGTATATACATTTATAGTGTTTGATCCCAGAGTTTAGCCATACTGAGCTCTTTCTCATGTACTCCATGATGTGCCACTTAAACAAGAAATAAGGGTGTGTGGAGAGGAGATGGGAGAATTGCAAGCAATCAATTTTGCACATCAGTCACTTCTGAAAGTACACTGTAATTTCAGTAGAACTTAGCAATGTTTTGCATGTTGTTATATTGGTTTAAAAACATTTTATACTTTGCAGTTGTTATTTAACTTACAGACATGAACAATAAAGTTTTGTTATTTGAACTTCTGCTTAATTGTAATGAAAGGAGAAATACAAGCTCTGCAAACAGGTTTTATTGAAGTATGAAAACAGAGCCAGCAGTTTACACAATCTACAGAAATGACATGTCATTACCACAAACTAGCTACTACAGGAAGTAACTCTTGAATTGTGTGCCAGATTATGTATTAGCTTAAGACTCTGCATATGTAAAATTATTTGGGTACAAATATTCCACGTTCTTTAAGAGCCCCTTAAACCTCTGGGGAAGAAAAATCTTAACAGGCAACTTCTAACTCTTTTATTGGACAAATTTTGATATAAAAACTCACATTTCCTCAAAATATGGGATGTAATGTAACTAAGGAGGCAGTTGTTTCATGGGATCACCTCTGAGACATGAAAATGTGTGTGCACAGTATCCATATCTCCTCTTGATCAACACGGGTCTCTCCTGGTGCTGTTTCATTATAGGAACAACTGATATTTTGGGTAAATCCATGGTGCTGAAAGCCTGCAGGTAAGTAATTTACATAATGATATCACTAACCTAATGCAGTAGTTGACTTGCCAAACTAGCAGTTCATGAATTTGTAGCATTTGTAGTCAGAGTAGCTAGCTCCTGAATGTTCACGGTAGCTTTGCCCTCCAGCAGAGTGGCTTTCTACAGTTATGGACTAAATACTCAAAACTGATGGCAAGTTCCGGAACCACTTCTAGTAGTTAGGTAACAGCAAGTTGTTGCACAATTTCTTTAAGATAGCTTAAACTGGTGCTGCTTCCAAAAAGAAGCATATCATACATCTTCATCCTCTTCTTCCTTCCTTCCTCTTGGCATTAGCATTTCACACACCTGTACTGCAACATAGATAAAGATTAATTCAGCTGAAAAATTTACAGGACAAAAATATTGTCATTTAAATGGGCTTGCTACCACTGTGAAGGGCAGCATCGGTGCAAGAGAATGTAGAAATAAGAATCAGAGAAAGACAGGACTCCCTCTAGCCTCCTTCAAAGGCTCCATCATCCCCACTATTGAGATAACAACAACAGGACAGAACATTGTCCCCCTTGCTATCACTGGTGAGGGAGTAGAAGAAATCTGAAGTCAAGGCAATTAGGTGCTGCTAGCACTTCCTTGTTGCTCTTTAAAAGGATGATAAAGTGGTGGCTCTTTTGATAAATATTTCTTCTAGTTTGCTTAGCCCAGTTGCCACAGGCATTTTGAAAGGAGTGCACCTGGCTGAATACTTAACTGTGCTCTTTATTTCTTTTTCAGGGCAGGTGGGGTACAACTGTCATCTTGTGGTGTTTTTAAGAAAACAGAAATAGAAAACTTAACTTTCATTTTATATGCAGCATGTCCATGTGGGATGGACACAGATGATACAAAAAGGAGTTAGAAAAGGCTTTTTGGCTAATAACAACCATGTTATATTTTCCTTCTGTTGCGAGCTTTCAGTCTATGTGTCCCAAAACTTTGCACTGTATCCACAGACCTAAAATTTGGAGTCTGCAGGCTTTGGAGGTGAAGAGAAGTTGAGCCTAGATATCCATAAAGAGAGCCTGTTGGATATTTTCAAGACTGAGATTTGGAAATAAGTTTATCTCCTCCTTTTTTGAAGAATACAATATAGGACCTTTTGGACCATGGCACATCTATATTTAGATTTTCTTTTCCTATATACTTTTCCCCCCCTTTATTTTTATTTGGACAAGTTTTAAAATGAATGCATTTATGAAATAAATTCCACATCTAAAGTCTTGCAAATAAGGGATATTGTAGGAGTGGCTATGCTTCCTATATGTTTTTATAGATGAGAGAGACGAAGGACATATATCACAGGCTTGATTTTGGTAAGATTAATGTTTTAGTCAACATTAAACCTGAATGCTGAAGTACCAAAACACTGCCTTGTGTACTGCTGCCCTCCCACATAGATCCATTGGTTTTAACTTCTGGTAAATCTCATCCATTTTAGACTTCTTTCCATCTTCCACCTCCTCAACCTCCTCTCAGCAGCACTTTGCCACTGGAGCTACAGAATATCTGTCTGGAGATTTATGACGCCCCCGTGAGTGTGGAGTGGAGAATGAAATTGCTGTTAATCCCAGATTGTAATTTTATGTTGCAAACAGTAAAATTAGGCAACTGAAAAAGAAGTACAGACTTTTAACTGTTGCTTTTCAATTAGAATCCCTCCCCTTCCCCATGCAATTGTATCAAATCCATGCCATGCTTTAGAAAAATGGGGAGAGGTAGCTCTTCTAACAGCTCACAGTAGAAATTTTACCATTCCAGTGATGCAAAAGGGTTTGTCTGGAACCCAGAAGAATGCAGCATTATCACCCTCACGCCTCCTCTGTCTTCAACAGCTAATGGGCTTAGTTTCTGCAGAATAACACAATGTCTGATTCTGTGTAAGAGTCCCAGGACAGGTATGACCTTTACATTTCTTGAAACCCTTGGAAGGCTCCAGAACAACATGTCAGATGCCTCTGCATGTGAACAAAGAGGAAATGTGCAGTTTAGACCTTGAGACAAGCTCCAAATAGTCAAAGTTAAGTAAACTAATGTTCTTCAGTGAAAAATCTTTTTTCACAGTAAGACATTATAAAAAAGAATCTGCATTTATTATGTGAGTGAAGCAGAGGATATGGGAAGTCAGAAATGGAAATGAGGAAACAGGATAACTTATTTTTCCCTCTTTTTAAAAGCAAAAATATCATATTTTATCTAAAAGTCCATACTCTTATAGCCCAGTTGTTGTGCTTCCCATGCAACTGAGAAACACTATATAAAGCACTTGCTGTTACGATAGAATTTCTCTCTCGCTTTACTGCAGTTTCCTTCTAAACCACACCCTAGGTCAGCATTTCATGTAAAATAAAAGGAGCCAGGTGCTTCAGAATTGTCAAGAGTGAATTGAGGGCAGCATCACAGTTTTTCTTTAACTGTAGCCATTGATGTCTTGCACAGTTAACATACTTAAAAGTTTTTCATTTAACTTAAAATCCTTTAAATCCTTTTTATCTTTTCTCCAAAGTGGAAAAAAAAATCAGAAACAGCTAATTATTAAAAATGGAGATACTAAACATGTTTTTTCAACTGACAGCAAACTCAGTTTTCACACAGAGTATTTTTCTGTTTGAAGAGAACTTTCCTGTAATCTTAAAACATATCTTAACTGCATATCTGTGAAATCTTCAGTAACACTATGGGGTTATTCATGTATAAAGTTGTGCATGGAGGTAACTGAAAGAGCTTGGGTTAAGAATGTAAATGCTTCCCGACAGACAGTTATCTTCAGGACCTTCAATTCCCCATTACTCAAGCTCAGAGGCTTCCCCCGTTTTTGTGGTATGATTAAAGAAGTACCCCACACAAGTTTCTCTTGAGGACACTGCTGAGGTCGTGTGGCCTTCTACAGAGAGTATCAGACAGGGAATGAGTTGTTTTCTGTTTGTTAGACATTCAAGATGTGGATGTAACTCTACAAGTTTTTTCCAAAGGCAACTTTTCACTCAGCATGACTTAAAATGTCTGGGTCCTGTCGTCTCCTGTACAAACCAGGAGCCTTAACTGCCTCAGAATGTCGTGTTTTTCTGATAAATGTTCAATTTGCCATCATTTTAGAACAAGAAGAGTTCAGGAGCTTGAACAGCAGAATTATAGACTGGGAAAGTTATGAGGACATCATTGAATTCAGAGTTCTATGGCCACATTAAATTGCAGGAACTGTGAACTGACAAAACTCTTCATTACTGAATCAATATGGAGCCATTCTGCTAAGTCTTCCCTCAAGGAAGCAGCTCTAATCCTCACTATGTCAAGACATCTTGGGCACGACATTATAAAGGATGCTCACTGGAAAATGAAATACGGCAATGAGGAGTCATATCCAGTACTGTTGCACCTGGTAAAAGCTTACATGAAGTGGCTGCAAACATGCCAGTCTTGGCACTGGTGAGTCTTGGTATGCTGGGTCTGCTCATCTCCAGAGCTAGCACCAACAACATGAGAATGTCCCCTTAGTCTCCTTGTCCACTCCTAGCCTCAGTAGAGGTAATGAAGGTAGCACCTGTCACACGAGGCCTTGGCACCATGTTTCTAACTTCCTCATCACATTTGTCCTTGGGATATGTTACTAGCCCTTTGCATCAGAGCCGCAGTATTCATCAGAACTACAGCTGTGCTAAGGGAGCCCTCTCACCAAGATTCCCTGTGGCAGGTGATAAGGATATTCAGTTTTTGAAGGTGAAGTGAGGTTTCTGCTGTCAATACAGTGAAAGTGCAACTCCTTGTTCTATGGAACACCAGGTTCCAAACACGTCAGCAGTTGAAGCATGGATTAAGTGCAGAAAATTCAATGACAATTTCTTGACATAGGTGATTGGTGAGACAACTAGAGAAGATGCCCTGGCTGGACTTACTACTCATGAACAATCTGCCTGAGAGTGTAGAGGTTGAAGGCAGCTTTGGCTGCAGCTCTGAGTTTGTACAGTTTAAAATCCTGGGATAAACAAGAAAAGTAATAAAATTGCCAATTTTGACTTAAAAAGGGCAAATTTCAACTTGTTTGGGAATCTGCTGGGTAGGATCACATGAGAGGCAGTCAGTTAACCTGGCACAGCTAGTTGAACTTCAAGAACAGCCTTCTCAAAACACAGAATTGGTCCATTCCAAGTCAAGAAAGGTAAGCAAATGTGGTGCAAGGCCAGTGTGGATGAACAGGACACTCTAGACTGACTGCAAATACGAAATCTAACCAATGAGTGTGTTGCCCATCAACTTCCCTGTGGTAATTGAGGAGGTCTGTGATGGACAGAAGAAAGATACAAGTATCATACCCATCTTCAAGAAGGCTGAAAAAGAAGATCCAGGAAATTCCAAGCTAAGCAGTCTAACCTGAGTCTTCTGGAAGATTTTTCTTCCTGGAAACCATTTCCGAGCTCAGGTACTGCAAAAAAGTGATTAAAAATAGGCAGCATGAATTTACCATGGGCAAATTGTCCTTGATGAACCTGACTGATTGATCATTGTTAGGTGGACTGGTTCTATGGACCAGGGAAGAGTAGTGAACATTGTTTACCTTGACTTCAGCAGAGCTTTTCCCAAGGTCCTTGATAGTATCTGTCCTGGGGTGATGTTATAAGGCTTCTTTATTCCTTAACTATCTGTTTAATGCCCAAAGACGCTATATCTTTAAGATGAGTTCGGGGGCATGGTTGGAACTGCAGGACCTGGGTTTGGGTCAGTTCAACGGATGGGGGTCCAGTGGGCTGGCGCCAACGGTCTGGGTGGTGCTCGAGAGGGGGGAGTGTGCTGGGAGCGCTGTGCTGCTTTTTTTTTTTTTTCTTTTTTCTTTCCCTCTTGTTTTTGCTTGCTCTGGCTGAGGAAACATTTTTTCCCTTCCTTCCCTCTGGTCTCCCTACCCTCCTTCCCTTCTCTCCGATCTGGGGGGACTGTGGAGTGGCCTTGGCTGGTCCAAACCTGAGGAACGCTGAACCGTTTTGCCTGCTGGGAGGAGGAGGATCGGTGCCAGAGGATCAGCAGGTTTTTCTTCCACCTGCCCTGCTGCATGGACTTCCCCTTCCTCTCCCTGGAGACTGGGGGGCCAGTTGTCAGCCCATGTGTTTTTTCCCTTTCTCTGGGCATTTGTTGTATTTTGAGAATTTTTTTCTGTTCTACCCTGGTTTTGTTTTGTGTAAATAAATAGCTTGGTTTTTTTCCACTTTCACCTGCTGTTATCAATTTGCCTCATTGGCAGAGAAAAGAGGGAGGCCCTTTCCCTTTGGAGGAGATCCTCGTTCCAGAGCGTTTCCTCCTGAAATTTTGTCCCCAAAACCGAGACAGTATCCTACCAGTCAAAATAGTGAGTGTGAGACCCTGTTAGGGCCCCACTGAGATGGTTTGTGCCCGGACTGCTTTTTCTTCTCAATCTCTCATCTCAGGAAAAAATAACAAATGACTTCGTTGCTGCTTCAGGTTGTTTATTCTAAGTTATCAAGGGTTCAGGAACACAGTGTCTCCACTGTGTCCAGGTGCCAAAAATGGCTGCAGACACACGGAGCAGGGGGTTTATATAAAGTTTATCATCAAATAGAAAGATTCTACGTACATTATTTTGTTTCTAAATCCAATAACTATCAATATTATTAACGGGTCTCTTCTAAACTAAATTCTCTCTACCAATTACTACATGACAGGAACTGAGGTCACAGAAAAGGGAAGAAGAAGAAGAGGGAAGAAGGAGAAGGACAAGGGACCGACACCCTAAAATCTCCATCTTGGTCCCATAGTAATATATGAGGCAATTCCTAAAACTACAAATCTATTTTTCTGTAGCACATCAAACATTCAGCTTTTCATTTCTTTGGTGTTTGCTGATCACCCAGAAGTGGGGGCAGTTTCTCCCAAGGGCTCATTTCAATGGCAAAGCCGTCTTGTGGAGCTTTGGGGATAAATTAGGTCCCCAGGAGAACAGGCAAAGCTGTTTGATATATCTGTATCAATATATCTGTATCTCCAACACTGAGATATGGACAGGATAAGCAGATTATAAGGTGGATAGAAAATTGGTTGAAATACCAGGCCAGACAGGTCGTGATTGGTAGTACAAAGTCCATCCCACAGCTGGTTGCTAGTGGCAGTCCTCAAGGACAGATTGTGGGGTAAATGCAGTTTGGTGTCTTCACTGCTAATGATCTGATCTAATGCGAGAGCTTGCACTGTCAGCAGACTCATGGATGATATTAGGCTTCAGGGAAGGAGTTGATATGCCAGAGGGCAGGGCTGTTACTCAGAGGGACCAAGAAAGGCTAGAGGAATGCATTGCTAGGAGTCTCAGCAAAGACAGCTGAGAAGTCTTGCACATGCTGGAGGTGAACTGACTGAAGAGCAGCTTTGTAGAAAGGGACCTGTGATACTGGTGGACACAATGAGCATGAGTTGACACGAACAAGGTCAGCCTCATCCCACATTATATTGGCAAGCTGTAAACAGCAGGTCTGGGGAAGAAATTGTTCCCTCTTGCACTTGTGAAACGGCTTCTGGAGTACTGTTTTTGCTGCTCAGCACGAGAGACTGACACATAGTTTTGAATGCAGCAGTGTCACTAAGATCTCACAGGCTGTAGTATGTTTGTATGAGCAGAGTGTGATAGGATGAATATAGGAAGGAGATCCAAACTCTTCTTCAAGTTGTATGGTGGCAGGGGAAGAGCTAATGGACACAAGTTGCAATACAGGAAATTCTGCCTGTAAGGAAAAATATTTTCACTATTAATATAATCAAATGCTGGAATGGACGTTCAGTCAATATTGTGGAATCTCAAGGTCCTTGAAGAAACTCAAAACCTGAGTGAGCAAGATACTTTAGTTGGAGATGCTTTCAATGAGAAGTTGAGCTAGCAGACCTCCAGAGATCACTTTCAACCTGTGCATCAGAGAAGAGGAGCAAAGACCAGTAAATGGCAATAATTTATCACTGCAGACCTGCTCAAACCCTTATTGCCAGAGAGCTCTAGTGCCAAAGATGAGGCACTTACACATTTCAACACTGAAAGATGACAGCTGAGTTTTCATTTGAGAACTGCAAGTTTCAATGAAGAACCCTAAGGTCTGAATATCTTATTGAATCTGGTTCTTAATAGTCGACTTTTAAAAAAGCGTGGATCAGTTTTCCAAGAGTACAGGCTTCTCTCCTAAAGACATGAAAGACATAAGAGGATGATCGATCTGGATTGCTTTGAGGGACATTTTCTTTCCTGTTGTCCTAAAATGAGATTGGAGGTTGTAGGAAGTGGCAGATGTTTTGGAGTGGCCCCGTTGTTTTCAGGACTTTAAATTGTTGTTTTACTTTGTGAGTTTCCTATCTGCTAATAGCTAATGCATACTTGTAGCTAGTGTACATGGTTGCATTTGGCACCTTTTTGGAGTTAGATGATAGTTGTCTTTTGACTGGTACTAATTGCCATTTCCAAACATTCTGCTTAATTTCAGCATTAGCAAAACTATATGAGAAGGTGATGTTGCTGCACCCTGTCGTGCAGGGCTGAAGTGTAGCTATGCATTACAAGAATAACTGTATAAAATGAAAAGCTAATATACATTAGTATTTTGTTTAAAAGTATGCACATTCTAAACATAGTACTTGGGAATAAAAATTCATTATCTATTCATGACTGATCAAATTCTATACATTTTATAAAAAAACCTTTTGTGTCACTAAAAATTATTAAACGTGATACATACTTCTTTGGAATATATGATTTTTCCTTCTAGTGTAATCATTCACAGTTTTGTAGCAGCTTCCACAGGTATAGGTAAGAGAACAAATACAAGCAAGTGGGTAATCACAATCCCTATATTTAAGAAAAAAAATCCTCCTTATTTTTAACTTTTGGTAACTTGAAAATGTTTTTTGTATTTTGTCTTAAATACAATGTTTCATCATTAGTTTGACAATGCCTCTCTCTCTATGAAAAAAGAGAATATAGACCTTCTTCCTTTCCTCATTGGTATGTAAACAAATCCACATGCTGTCTTATATTTTATTAAATTATGGGTAAGGGGAAATGGGATTTTCCAAATGGAGAAGGAAAAAATATTTGTCAGATTTCAACCCTTGGATTAAATTATATCATGCTCTGTAAGAAAAATTATGTGGCTCTTCAGTTTTGTTTCAGAAGAGGTTCTATGATCCAAAACCCATGCCATATTCAGTGCATATAATAAAAGCATCACTCACATGCTGGTCTCAAGAATATGATTCTATAAAAAAAACTTGTCACTTAAAAGTCTTTTTTCCCAGAGTTAACAAAATAATTTCTATTTGAATAGCTTTGAAATTTCAAGATCAGAATCTTTTTATAAGCAATAGTTTAAAGCCTATGATATAATCTGAAAACTATCAAACATACGATCTTCCTAATGTGCCAGGACTTTGATTACATAAAATACTTTGTTGGTTCTTAGTGAATATTCATAATGGTGTATATATGGTTGGTATGCATATGCACAGTATCAAACAATATTGTTAAAAATACGGCTTTATACTTATGGAAGATTTTAAAAATAAGTCATTCCATTCTACTCTTTTTTTACCCTAATTTTTAATTAATGCCTATTTAATGACTATCTGTATTATCTCGGTATAATTTCTGCTGTGGTGATGTCTCTGTAGAATCATCAATATTTCCTCTAAAATGAGAACTGGAAGACAGTCTATATTAGCTAGTAGTTTACTTGATCATGTCCTGGAATATCCCTAGCCTTCAGTCAAACTCATTGAATTTCCCTCCTGTTTTAGAGTGGGTAGAGGCAGCTGATAGGCCTGGAGTCATGGTCAATGGGGATCTAGTCAAAACAGTCAATATTATCCATAAAGTGAGTCAACTCATTTTAAAACAGGCATCTCCTTTTAGTCAGATATATCACTCTCTAAACTTCATTGATGTAGGTATGTCAAGGTGGATGAGATGGATCCCACCCTCATATTCCCTTGATATTTCTCCTCACTTGTTTGAGAGTGAATTAAAGCACTTAAAAAGAAGTTTGCAGTCCAGTTTGCATTGCATTTGCAATCGGGACAACAACTCTCAGCCTTACTGAGTTAGCTGTAAGTTACCAGCTTGGCACTACCAGCTGTGTATGGGGACTCTACAGTGAATGAACTGGTCATGGTCGATACATGAGTCCGTGGTACATTCAGCATTTAAATGCAGTAAGTTCCTTCAGTGTTCTTACTGAAAAATGGCTCTAATGAGAGAGCCATATTTACACTTTAGCAAGCTTCTTTTTTAAATAGCTCCAGAACTTTTAGATTAAGTTGGCTGACAGATTCTAAAAAATTTTCCAAATGTACCAAATCCATATCGGGTACAAATTCTGACTGCATGTCATTATATAATGCATGCTAAGTTCTGCCGTGTGAATTTGTTTACTGACGTGTGAACAGAGGAACAACCTCATCTTCTTGTTCTGGACCTCCTGCCACTATGTCCCTTCTCAGGAACAGAGAGAAACTTGGAAAGATTGGGTTGAAGCTGCAAATATGCATTAGATAAAAGAGAAAGAAGGAAGATAAGTCTGATGAATCAACATATACAGGAAAGGGGAAAATGACCTGAACTTCTAAGCCATGTCGTTTTCTCCAAACATTGTGCTGTTTTCTATCTCTGTCCCTCATCTCAATTGGGTTGTTTGTCTAATACTCAATTCCACATCTTCCTTAGCACATTGTTGGCAGGTAGGTGAAAATGACAAAAGAGTGGATGGCCCAAAGCAGTGGCGAGCAATTGTAGGTCCTTACAGCAACCAATATGTTTTTTCACAGATGTAGTGGCCCTTGAGGGCTTTATCTTGCAGATGAAGATTAGAGAATAAGTTAGCAGAGGCATTAAATTTAAGGAATTGATATCCTGGTTGGTTGGGTTTTTTTTAAACATCTCAAATACCATGAATTGGGATGGGAACTACTTTTTCCTCTGGAGTTGTGTCAACAGGCAGGTCATGATAGGAATGCTTCCACCCCACTTACTGTACGGCTGAAATGCTGGAGACAGGTTATTTGTTCCTTTGCTGTGCATCACACTGCATAATTCTGGATGCCCTTTGCCTGGAGGAAGTCACAGCCCAGCTCAAGGTTCAGAGGCTTCCTTAGTAGTGTAGGAGGAGAAGTGGGAGTGGATTTCACAGAAACCTCTGATCAGGAAGCTGCCCAAGCAAGCTAGTGGGGAATGGCTGCATTCCAGGGGAGTTTCCTACTTGATGTGCTACTGGGGCATGCTGCAGAGCATATCCTGGCCTGTGCCAAATGCTCTTGTCTTCAGCTGCCTTTTTCCAAGCGCTTGATGGAGGGGTTGTGCTTCAGCCTGCAGGTGAGGCAGGGAGGGAACTTCCTGTAGTGGGAATCTCATTCAAGCTTAAGAGGTGAGCTAGCAGGTTTCAAGGGTTGTCAAGATAATAAAGCTAGGATTCCTTGCCTTGTGGTGAAAGTTTACGCTCATAGAAATGTAGGTAACTACCAACAAGTGCCTCACTGGGGATGATGAAGCTCTGCAGTACCTTTAAACTTTCTAAGAACTGGTGCCAAGTAACAAAAATGTCTCATATCTCTGCCTTGTTCCAAATTCACAGGTTAAAGCAGGTTTTACACTTGCAGGAATATTTTTTCACTGCATGAATTCAATAGTCTGATTTTGCTGCTGTAAGAAGCTGGTATGATACTTGCCTTTTCCCTGGTCTTTAACCAATTGAAATTTGAAAAACATTGTTTTACAATGTCCTTAACATGGGCTTTACGGTAAGTAAACATTACATCCTATTTACATGGACACATCCAGTAAAACCCAAATATTGAAATTTCTGCAAATTCATCCCACATTTTATTTAGTTACATTATATGCATTCAATGTATTTAAAGATTAAACAATGTTAAAACAATTTGTTACTGTGGTTTAAGCAAAACTTTATGGGTACCACAATCTTCTCTACTTTAGAAATTTGCCCCATTCTCTGGAAGAGATTTGAAAGCAGGAAAAAAATGGTAGGAAATGTGAGCTTGCATCATTGTCTGTCTGTAAATATCTTTATAGAATTAATTTTATGATGACAGAAGCTTGCTAACACCAAACAAATAATTTTATGGGTAGAACAGCACTGTTATATGCATAGAAAAAAAAGGCATGCAAAGTGCGAGTGTTTCAAAAGTAAAGTCAAGTTCAGATAGGAATGGTGTTGAAATTTTAAATATTTTAACTACTAATACTGTATCCATCTTCAAATAAGGTCTCAAAAAAATTATTAGAGTCATTACTGAAAGAGAGTCTGTGGTGTTTGTGTAGATGCAAGATGAAAGTAGGCAACCTAGCAGCTTTATCTGCCTCTAGAAACTTTGACTATTTGTCCAGTCAAAACCTATTAAAAGGAGAAAATTTTCATAGTGAAGAAGCTCTGTTTTGCTGTGCTGTATGTGGAGACACCATACTTCTGCTAGCTGGATGTGATGGAATAGCTGATAAGTAAGCTACTCTTCTCATGTGCCCAACTTCAGTGGTGACGAAACACGCATTTTCTAACAATGGATAAATCTTGGGGCTGAGACACCTTTTCTACCTTTTCCCACTGCTATGTATTTTTCTGCTACAACCTCCCCAATTTCTACCAGTCTGCTCTAAATACCTGTACCTGTCCCTGTGTCTTGCTCCAGTTCTCCTCAACAAACCAATCCTAATTTAGTTTATGAGGTTGTTCATCCAGGCTTCTGTTTAACATCATTTTATTTAGTAAAACTTTGACCTAGGAGCTTAAGGCTCCAGTTGTTTTTCCAGTTCCTCCAGTAATGTCCCAGTCCATATCTCTGTTCTTACACAGCCAAGACAAGCTCATTTTCTCTCTCTCTATCATATTTATCTCTTTCTACCTGCTCTATTCTTCAGCCTGTTTTAGCAACTTTGTCTCTGGTCTTGCTCTGATTGATTTGTCAGACCAGTCACTGCTTGCTCTATAGAAAATCTTTTCATGAGATTTTACACCTCTCCCATTTGATGTCCTGGCTCCTACTCTTCACTGGTCACATTATGTACTGTATTTTAAGTGTCTTAACTCTGGCAAAGGAAAAAGGGAGGCCATGTTAAGTACCTAATGTTGGATAGTTGATGTCAGGAATAACCTCCGAAGATCCTCTATAATCGCTAGGAAAGAAAGTAGATGCCTTTGAAGAGGTGGTTCATAATAGCAAGACAGCTTCTTGAAATTAACAGTGTGTGTAGTCCTTAATATCAAAGTTATCAGAGTAACTATAAGCAAATATGACAATTCCTCAGGAGGCTGAAGCAGCTTCCTAGGACTGATGTACTGTTCCAGTTTTATGGCATTGTTCCTGAAATCCCCAGTATTCAATATAACCTCAAGTACCAAACACATTTACAAATAGTGATTATATAAAATGTTGTTTGCTACGGAAGTTTTTCAAATTAATGCAAATAGAAACACCACTACCCTCTTACTTATTTGTGACCAAAATCCTAGAGTCACAATCATAACTCTTAGCAGTGGAATTGGTATCATCATTGGTGACACAAGTATTCATTCCTTAGTCCTTCAGAAATGAATAAATAGGCTGACCTTTTGTCTCACATACTGAATATGTTATGTAATCCTTGAGTGGCTCCACCTATATACAACAGAATTTATTACTAAAATTATTGTAAGAACAAAATAAATGACAGCAGGTTGAATGCTGGGATCCTGCTCTCAAAAGCATGGATATTTTTCTCTTGGGGGAAAAGTAGAGCAATTAAATGAGGGAGGACAGAAAAGAAGAAAGAAAGGGAATAGATGTTCTCACATGCATGTCTCATTTAAAACTTTAACATGCTTTCATACAACAGGAGTTCTAAAATCGATACGGAAAGATAGGATGTAATAGGGCATTATTTATATAGCTCACAACTGTTGCAAGGAAACCATGTAGTCTGAGAAGTCGGGCTTAGGAAATAATGCTGTTCTTCAGAATAGCTGGTGAGGTGGACTTCTGGTAGAGGCTGTTTTGTCAGAGTCAACAGAACTAGTAAAATCACAGCCTAATCCTGAATCAGCTGTTAAAACCTGCACCAATTGGTTTTGGTCCAGTCGCTGTCACCTCCTGCTCCTTCTTCCCCCATCTGCTCCAGCTGTCATCCCAGAGGCTCATCCCTGGGCAGCTTCCGTGTTTGTGTTTTCATGAATCTGGAAATATGCTCTTACAGGCAGATAAACAGCACAGAGGGAAAAACTTCATGGGAGTTTCACTCTTAGTGAACACCAGAAAGCTCGTAGAAATAGTGTGAGGCAAACAAACTTTAATCAGAGTTTGTGTTTTCTTAGATGTTTGGTCAGTCAGGCTTACAACACAAATCCAAGAGGAAAACAAGTTTCCTTAGATCGATTTTCACTGAACTGTGCTTTAATTAATCTAACTTTTGACTTTGGCTTCCAGCAGGACAGTTGCTAGAATGAGAGCTTCGGTATCTTTCTCCTGGGAGATTATTAGCTTCAATATTTAAATAATCAGATGAAATCTGGGACTAACAAATCTTAATTCATACTGAATTATAACACCATGTCCAGTTTTAGACACCAGACTTGAGGAAAGAAGAGAATAAACTGGAAACAGTCCAAAGGAGAGTGACAAAAAAGACAGAAGTGTAGAAATTATGACCTAAAAGGAAAAAAATGGAATAAATTATGTTCGTTTAGTCTGACAGAAAATACAGAATGAAGACACTATAATACAAGAGGTTGCTTCAAGGAGGAAAAGAACAGTCTATTTCCTTTGCCTCTGTTTGATAGAACAAGAAGTAATAGGCTAAATTACAGCAGGGAAGATTTATTTTTAAAATTACAGAAAACTTTAATGGTGAGGATAGGGAATAGATTGCTTGGCAAGCCTTTGGAGCTTCCATCTCAATTGGAGATCTGTAAGATCAGAGTACTTGAATAACTGCTTCCTGAAGGCAAGAGGATGTATTAGGTGTCATCTGGAGGTTCCTTCTGTTTCTTCTGTGTATTTTATTCTTGTAGTAAAACCATAGTTTAAAAGATAGGATTCATGTACACTTCTTACACTATCTTTTTTGTGTCTTCAAGCAGTGATAAAATCCTTCTGTAGAAAAGAGAGTAAACAATGCTATTACTTCAGTGATCTTGTAATGAAAAATGGAAATACATCTTGGAACAAAGTACTTTTTGATATACCTTCATTTAGATAATTGCACAGAAGTACTTGGAAAGTTGGCTGTAATAGGGAAAAAACAGATAATGTGATAAAATTCATTTGTTTAAAATGACTTTTTCGGCACCTGTTACTGTTATACTGAATGATATCACTGTAGATCACTCATGTGGGTACTTCAGAAATCAATTGAATAAAATTGTCCTAATTGCATTCAGAATGCTAAATATAGTTTTAGATTTTTATTTTATCATTCCTTCTATTTTAAAGATTTCATTTAACTGGAAATATTAGAAATAGCACTTCAGTTCTCAAAAATTGTATGCATCATGTGAAATCCATTAGAAATCTAAAAGGATAAAGTGAAGACATTTCAGAGATAACTTTAAAAGTCCTTATTACTGTATTTGCAGTTGAGTCTTCCAGAATAAAATGATTGGACTGGGGCGGCTGACTGACAACTTCTAAATCACGATTCTCCTGACACAAAGTTTAGAATCAATTTATTTGTTTAATCCTGGACATTCTTTATTTTTCACTGTGCATTATAACTTGAATGCAGTTTCTTTACATTGCCTGTAATATGACTGGGACATAGCACTTCTACTGCAGAATGTCACAGAAATTTGACTTGGTAGTTCTTTCTCCAGCTGCTTAAACCTCAACAGATCTTGGTCCTGAAGAAGGACACCATCAACCATCAAGGCTGAGCAACAAACTATGCTTGGTACTACTGAGCCATGCTCATCTAGGTGTTGGGTCCTGGCTCATGGGAAACACTGTCTGTCCTTCCTTGGGTTTTTCAGATGCAGCCTCTGGGAGACCACTGTCCCTACGGGTTCCAGATTCGTGGACTGAATGTGGCTGGCTGGACTCCTCACCTCACCCAGGCTTATGTCAAACCTCGTTCTTCCCTTTATCTTTCTCATCGGAGACAAAGGGAGCAGATATGTACCATTGATACTTTTATTTGTCATTGAAATAACTATGTTTGGGTCCAGTGATATCTGAATTTAGGTGACTTTGCCATATGCAACAGTAGAAATTGATGCGCTGAAAAGGTATAGGCACTTACTCAATGAACAGGGAAACGAGACAAAATTTTGGAGGCTTCACTAGAGTGTAAATGCTAGGCTTGGGTATCTCTGCTCCTGCATACAAACATGCCCTGTAGATTTCAGCATAGGGTAGAGGTATCTGAAGTTAGCTTTAAATGAAATTGGTCAGTTATTGGAAAGGATCTAGCCTCAGTAACAGGTCGCTCTGTCCACAGAAGTTACTGGCAAGATGCTCTGCCATCTCAAAATCATGTAGCTTCTACTTTTTGAAGTCAATTGCTTAAAGCAAGATCAATAGGACCTTGCCACTGGTATTTTGCAAACTGTGACTCACAACAAGTTCCTGGAACATAGTACAACACTGAGTGTTAGCAAGGCAAAAACTCATCGTTATCCATAAGAAAAGATAAACAGTGGCCCAGCCCACTGAAAACCGCACCATTTAGCAACTTGTTGTTGTACCTACATTTTCCATGGCTGTAGCTCTTGAGAATGTGTTCATATGAAAAACACATTAAAATGAAAATTAGTTTAATAAAAAATCAAACAATCATTTTCTTAAATTGAGAGGCTTGAAAGGAAATAGATAGTTGCAAGAAGCAAAAATCTTCACAGGTTTTTGTTACATTTTCAAAATCAGTACCTCTATTCTGGGTATTCATGTTCTCTAATGGAGCTCAGGCACATGTTCAAAGTTGTTTTACAGGTATATTTTTTTACATTCAATAGACACAATGGATTTTAAACAGTTTCATAGCAACAGATGGTTCATTATGACCATTAACCTAGGTAAGGGAGTATCAGTTTGGCACATCCTTAATGGTCCATAGTGGTCTGTGGGTAACAAGTTCTTTCTCTTCATCTGAGTACCTTCCTGAGAGGTACATTTTCAGTTTTAGTTTTGGTTCTTTTTTCCCTAGACTCTGTCTTACAAAGCAAGTTCACATGAATTCTTGCATTCAGAAAAAAAATTTGTACCTGAGAGCTTTGTGGTAAGAACATTTACCACAAAAAATATTTGTTTCTCTGAAATGTAGTAGCCATTGTATATTCTATCAGGTAATCAGAACTTTTAGAAGTTGAGTATTTACCTTGACAGCAGCTAAACAGATATTCCTAAATAGCAGAGATTTTTAAATTATTGTTGTTTTACCCGTTGGAATTTAGAAAGGCAGTTTCACTTGTAGGTTTTATTGTTAAATCCCTCTATGCTGCTGGATATACTGTAGCTTTTCTGTGGGACAAAATGCTATTAATGCCATGGTAGAGGAGTAACTCGCTGTGATACCTGATGATGGAGCTGACACAAAGCCTTGGGAAGAGCAGAACGCAAGCGTTCCAGGAAGTGCAGAGCTGGGATGTGAGGGTCAGTGCTGGGGTGCTGTGTTCCCCAGAGCCAGGATGTGTTGGCACGAGACTGGTTGTATTGGCAGATGCTTCTGATGCAGGCATGGTGCTTGCTATTGGATGAAGACAGTACATCTTGGAGGAAATGACACCACCTCTCAGAGTGGCATAAGTTTGGCATAAGTAGCTCCCACCTCTCTGTCAGCATTGTGTCAGCACAGTGTGTAATCTAGGGCGCATGATTTACTTACCACAAACATGTGCCTTTGGTGATGTAGCTGTGAAGGAAGATTTTGCAGCACACACATGGGTTTATTTCCATCCCTGAGATTCAGCTAGGGTTTACTATATGGTAAAATAAACCCATGTTTTAAAAATAATGCTTTAATATCTGGTGCCCTACATAATATTTCAGACTGATTCTATGGTGATGCATATTTGTGTGAACCTTAATGAAACTTACGAAAGTAAGTGACAAATTTTAGGGAAAATTAAGTTAAGGGGCTTAATTCTCCATAATCAAGTTTTGAGTTTGACACTAGTAGCTCTTACACTGGACATTTGTATTATCACCAATGTATTGGTATAGCAGTGATTACTAGAAGTATGAAACAAATTTCAAAAGCCAGCATTTGCCTTTCTCAAAACTTTGGGCTGTATTTTGTTGTGTGTTGTGGTGGTGTCTAGTACTCTTGCAAAGCCAGTGGCCCCCATGCAGATTTCTGTAAGACACCTGTGATGAACTGTATTGGTTCTTATAACAGTTCTTCCTGATGAATTGTGTCTAGGCAGGTTTTGAATATTTCCTTGGAAGAAGACTCCTCAACTGCTCTGAGCAGTCTGTTCCATTGCTCTTTCACCCTCAAAGTAAAGCCATTTTTCCTCATATTCAGAACTTATTGTGTTTCAGTTTATGCCTGTTACCCCTTGTCCCGTCATTGGGCACTACTGAACTGAGCCTGGCCCCATCCTCATGACATCTGCCCTGAAGATAGTTATGTGCATTGATCAGATCCCCTCTTAGTTGTCTCTTCTTCAAGCAGGCCCAACTCTCTCAGGCTATCCTCATAAGAGAAAAGCATCGCTCCATTCTCCTTGTCATCTTTACAGCCGTCTGCTGGACCCTCTCCAGTAGTTCCTTGTCTTTCTGGTATCCTTGTCTTTCTTGGTTTGACATCAAGTATCTTCTTGCACATAGGTTTATCTGCTTGTTTGGAGATGCACATGTGTGTGTGTGTGTGTCCATGTGTGACTGAGGTTAATTCATTTTTTCTCATTTCTTCTTGCTGGTCACCATCCACACCTGTTCATACCACACTCCATGTTTTGATAGTGGCCACCATGTAGCTGAAAATTGGCTGGGCTTTTAAGGAGCCTGCCTGTACTAGACATTTTTTTGGCTGTTGTGGGATGATGAGGGATTGTCTTGACCTAGCAAAAGGTATTGGTATTTGTATTTGTTAGAGGGAAAAAATGCAGTAAAACCTAGAAGTTAATGTGTTGGATTTATGTGACTGTAGAGGATCATGCTTATAGAGGACCAAGAATGCTTGGTCATAAACAGTAAGGAACTTTTAATGAGACATTTTTGAAGTTAGGCAGTTTGGACTACAATTTTAATATCCTTGGTGAAGTCATCATGTTTTTAAAATAATGAGTTTATTGTGACCTTAACACATTACTAAAATAGAATTATGTAAAAATAAATGAATTTGTTGGACTGATGAAATAAGATATTCTAGAAGAGCTGTGGAATACAAAACAGCTTCACTTTTGGTATGCTTAAGAAATAATTCTTCAGACCTTTTCCCAAGATGACACCTTTGCTTTCTGTGGATCAACGTGTCTTGTCATTGTAAAGATGCTGTGTCTTTAAACTACTATTGGTGGTTTAGTAATGGCATTCCAAAATTTAGTGTTCCCTCTGAAACACTCCAAACCATGTTCCACTTGCTCATTCCTCCATCCTCCTCTCCCTTCCCTGTGGCAGGATGGAGAGGAAAATTGCAAGCACAAAAAGTAAACATCATGGGTTGAGATAAGAACAATTTACTGGAAACAGCAACAAAATTAATAAAAAAACCTACAACAAACTGTAACAGTAACAATATCAAACATGAGTGCTCATCACATGGAATCCCAGCACCCAACCACTCTATGTTAGGGACCCAGAAGGGACCCCTTCCCCTGCCCCTGGAAATCATGTGAGGTGGTAGAGAATAACCTCTGGGTCCTGCCTATGTCCCTCCTGGGTACTGCAACAATTAATCCTGTCCTTGCCAGAACCAGGACAAACAGGAATGAGAAACCCCTTGCAATGCCCAACTTCCTGTCTACTTCTGGAGTTATTTTTAGTCAGCAGGGACATGTAATTAGCGAATGTATCAATTGTCCATTCAGCTTCATACAATCTCAGTTGGATCTGGTGGTCAAAAGTCTTTGACATCTTTGTGACTTCCACTGTTGTTCTAGATTTCACTGAAATTGTCCAAGGGGTAGAAAAATTACCAGGGAAACTGGGGTAGTAGTTGAATGAATGGATAGTGAGCCTACATAAGCCTCATTTCCATAGGACGTTATACAACAAAATGAAAAATCTGCTGGATGGGGACATCTTCAACATTTAGCAGTATAGATGTTTTGTTTCAGTTGTTAATCTTACTGCTAGTTTGTGGAGAGAAGTTAAGTTTGCTTAACAGAAAATATAGCTAATCAGTCTTCATCATGCTTGGCTTTTTCTTTGGAAAACACATAAGAGTTAAATTGAAAACATTCTATCTCAAGTTATCTGTAGTTAGCATTTCTGATCAGAACATCCAGTTCTTTCTTCTCTCTTTCCTTTTAAAATTATGTTTTTATTTCAACCACTTTCTACCAGCAGGCAAAGCTGCTGTTACACTGTTCCCAGCTGTGAAATCAATATGATTTTCATTACAAAGATAACAGAAACTCTCTTAGAAAGACTGTGAATTGCCAAAGGTCAAATAACAGTTAGTGGCACAGCTTAGAATTTAGATGCACTAATTAAAAAATCCTGTGGTATAAATATATTAATGAAATGCACCCTGAGAAATGTTTGCATTTAAGATGGCAACAATTTTAAGGTATTACATTGTTTCTTTAATTACTGTAGTTCATGTAAATCATATCAAAATGTGATGGATTCTTTCTCTGCTTTATGATAATTTCTTATAAAAATAGGTATTAGCTTGTTTCTTTTTAAATTCACAAATATTTGAGCTTGATTAGATTAGAAAGTATAACAGGCACAGAAGTCAGAACATATCTGGTAAGATTTCTCTCATATTGAACTCTAAAAATTACACATACACCAAATGAATGGGTGCATCAGTTATTTCTGTGATATATGACTTCATTAGGAACAAGAGGAAGTGCACCATCAAACTGAAAGTAGCACTTGAGTCTTTCAGCCAAAGCAGCCAGTTCTATTTAAATTAAAATCATCATTTTAAAATAAATGTTATTACTCTTCCCAAGATCATCCTTGATCTCTTCTTTTAAACCTCAATTTTTCCAGCAGTTAAGTTACATTTGCCTTATTACAGATGAAAATATCAGGAAATAAATTATTTTCCTACTTGTATTTGTTTGATATTCCTCTCTCACATTTTTATTTAAATTCTGTCTTTTCTGTGCCGTGTACTAAAACAGTAAATTCCAGTAAATGCCAGTTACCGTGGGTTTTAACAGAAAAAGTTCCTCACCTTACGGCTGAGGGGTTTTTGTGTTACTGTGCTCCCTCTGCTGGATAGTGTCTGTTAATTTTTTGTTCCCTGAGCTGTACTAGTATCCATGTTCTCTAAACAACCAATCACACTGCCTTAAAGACAGAGGTATAAAAAGTGAGAATGTGTCCTTTTGGTCTCAGATAACATGGAAGGTGACATCTGTAGGCTAGGAAAAATCCTGTTGTCTGGCAGCTCGAAAAGCCTTCAGCAGACATTTGAAGAATAATAATTTACTATCTCGAGCAAAACCAGATGGACACAAATAACCTTCTTTCATTTGTATAGCTTAGAGAGGGTGATGTTGATTCTCGTGCTTTGGTAAGTACAACAGTATCCTCAGAAATGTAATGTTATTGGTGTCTCAGTCTTAGTGGCATCATTCTCATAACTTGTTTCATCTTTTGTCGAATCTTACAGAGTCACTGCTGGGCCAGCGTTTGCGCAGTGGGGAAAGCAAACATGCTCTCATGCTCAGTGCCAACCACACAGCAAGGTGATGAGAATACAGTCCTTTCCTGTCCCCACTGCAGTGGGGCAAAAAGAGGAAGAGCAATGCTCCAGTTTTCTTTCTAGAAGTGATTTTGGTCTTTGTGGCCTTTGACTTCATAGGGTGTTTTGGGCTTGTTCTACTGCTCACCTTTCTCTCACTGCTGTCAGACAGTGAACCTGGCTTTGTTCTTCCTTCCTTCCTTCCTTCCTTCCTTCCTTCCTTCCTTCCTTCCTGAAGGCACACCCAACATAACTAATTCAATGTCACAGTTCTCTCTCAATGGACCCTGGAATCTCCTGACAATCCCCCCAGGGGCCACCCAGGCTCTCCATGGAGCACTGCCCAGATCAGGCAGCCCCTGTGTTCCAAATCTCCCAGCACTTCTCTCTGTGGTGGCTGACCTGATTGGTCCTGTGGAAAGGAGATAGAATCTCATCATCCACTTCAGTTGCAGGTGATTTTCTCCATCTAAGCTGCTTCTTCCCAGATCTTGAGCCATTTTTTTTCCAAGGAAGCTGGATACCTTTGCAGTTTCTTTCAAATTTTTAAAAGCCACTGCATATTAGTAACAACAAACTGGGATTTTTTTTTTTTAGTTGGCATGGCTGCCTTTACAGATTAGTCCACATCTCTCCCATATTTTAAAATAGATCAGGCTGGTAGCCTATTCTTGAAAATAAATAGAAAACTGCCAATTGCTAGGGGCAAATAATTATTTTGTTTAATTTATCATTTATTTAAATACTTATATTATATTATATTATATTATATCTTAAATTAAATGTAGTGATTTACCATTAATATTTGTTTAATTTAGCATTGTTATATAATGGTAATTATTTGACTCCTGGTTCAACTAGGAGACTTGTTTTGGGAAAAGGCATTATGGGCAAATTCTAGTTAAGAATTTTTTTTCTAAGGTCAGTTTAAAGTTTCTATATCTGGATATATAAGTTAATATTCAAGATCTTTAAATCTCCCAAACAGTCCTAGAGTGAAGTAATCAGCATAAATATCTTCTCTGATTCTCACTAATAAATAAAAACAACTTACATCTACATGTATGCTTTCTTTTACAAAAGAAGGTGCTTTTTAAAACCACTTTTAAAAGAAAAAACTGGTTAGAAGAATAAATTTCCATTTCCAAAAACCTTCCTGTTCAAGAAGAAAAGACAGATGCTTGGTACATTCTTCTTTCGCTAAAATAATAATAATAAAAGCTTTTCCTGTTGAATAAATATTCTTCCTTAATTTAGCAAGGCCTAAATAAAATCAGCATTACCGTTTGCAGGAGAGCTTGTTGACAGTTGATGACAGTTCTTCTGGTGGTGGGGCTGGGCTGAGGAGGCTGAGAAGGACTTCTGCAGAAGAGACTCTCTATGCAGGAGCTTCCAGGATCAGGTTGGAAATATTTTTCCTCAAATGTCCATTGAATTATAGCTACTAAAACACTTGACAGCTCTTGTCTCAGCAAGAGCACACACCATATGCTTTGAGAACATTCCCAAACAGAATATTATCCTCCTAGTGCCACAGCAAGCTCAGTAATATTCCAGTTACCCATTCAGTGGGACTAATCCAGCAGGCCCTGAAGTCAGTGAGGAGATTCAAGTTGTCTTTAGGATGCTTGAATAGAACCTCAGATGCATAATTTAAGTCACACCACAGGAATTATTTTCCAAAGTTTAAAAGGCTTGCTTATTTTCCAGCTTCTTTATTCCAACCTACTTGTTTTCTTCCATCTTATGAGGAGCAATGATGTGAACTGGAAAAAAGAATATGTTTTTGAAGACTTTGTGTACATTGCTGCTATTTTCCAGAGTTTTTCCAGAGAAGGACTAGAATAAGCTTGCATTGGAATTTCATATAATACTAAATCAAATGCAAATATGTATGTTGAACAGTTTTTTTCTCCAAATATGTGACCACTTCGTGGGAAGAATTGTGGATAAAGAAAGTGCCAGTTTAAGCTATTGTAGTTCTCAGTCAATTCCAGTCGTTCCATATTGCTCTCTGGCCACACAATAAATTTAATAGAAAAATAATATTTTGCAAAGTATCTTATTATATGTAAGAGAAGAAGAATTGCTATTTGCCCGAAAGAACCCCCCCTCAGGTCCCAGTATTTTTCCAGATTATATTTCATCACAGGTTGGAAAATTTTCTTTTCACTCCTATGCATTTTAACAGCAGTTTTGATTTTTTTGAGGAAAAAAAAAGATAATTGAATATGTGGGAAGTGAGGAAGAATGAACCTACAAGCTATACAGACAAAAGATACTATTTCATGTAAGTACATTTATGGTAATGGGAGGGAAACTTAGATCAAACAAGAAGAAAAGACTGGAGAGGATATACTCCAGTTTCCACTGATGTGGTAACAACTGCTATTACAGTATCCAGCTTTTTGACTTAAATATTGATAGAAATAAGAGAATAAACTACTGAGTAAATTGAAATGTATGTTCTGCCTTTGTGAAGTGCTTTTTTTCAGCATCTGGAGTCCTAGAATCAACACCCTTTTATACAATTAATAGTACTAAATAAGGACATCAGCTGACAGGAAATAAGAAAGTTCCTATGGCAACTAAAAATAAGCACAGGAGGAAAAATGCATCAAAGGCTGTCAGCAGACAGCATAAAAGGTGGCTGCGTGTTGATAATAGAATACAAGCAGAATTAAATCCTACTTGTAAACATACATTTTAATCACTTTTACTGGTACATTTTTTTCTTTTGTCTTGTTTTGGGTTTTTTTTTCCCCAAATAGGACTGTGATACTTGGTTACAGAGTCTATTTACTGATATCTCAGATTGGTTTACTGGCATAGGATCCTGGTTTTAAAACCTGTGAAACACAGGGACAGAGCCCTGCATCTTCAGGAGAGCAGCTGTATTCCCTCAGATCTAAATGCCGTTTAAGAAAGTCTTTGGGTGCTTCAAGTCTCGTGCACCTCTGGCACTTTCTCTCCATGTTACTCTTTGGTTCCTGCATACAAAATGTTTGAGAAAAATTTTGGTAGAAGCAGAATGTCTGTTAGAGCTGTGACTCATGAAAGAAATAGAGCTGTACACATCGTGTAGACACTACTTATGTTCATTTAAAGTTACACTGAGCTTGAAGCTGTAGATGATAAAATCCCTGGTGGAGGGGAAACCTGAGTGTGCAGCTGCACTGCTGAGGCCACGTGCAAGCTATTCCTTTCATCTCAGTCGGAGAACTAGTTTTAAGGACAGTTTAACTCTTGAAATTCCTGAGTTATCTGGTTTTCCTTCCTATCTGATCTTCCTACCTTCCCCTCTCTCATAATGATGCCTTAAATGGCCACTTAAAAACAGAGACTAAACAGGAATAAGGGAATAAAGGTAGGTATTTATTTGTAAGGCCTTTGAAGGTACATCCTGGGGGTGCGGATCCTTGGGATCCTGCCCCAGTGGATCCCAAGATGGATGACAGGTCATGGGTTCTTCACCCTTTTATAGGTTTTGGTCCATTTGCATATCAGCATAAATTTGCCAATTAAAACTTTAGCTAATGATGTAATTTCCCCAAGCTTGCCTCCCGCCTCCCCAAGATTAAGGTTTACACTCTTTGGGCCTAGGACAGTCTGGGTGTCTTTGGAGAGCAAGCTGGAGAGGCTTTGTTATATCTGTCTTAGCATAGGAGAGTGGCAGCTAATGAGCTACAAGAAACTTCAGAGTTACACTAGGCAGTACAGAATTTGAAAAAATAGAAAAGTTAAAACCTAAGGCATCAATAAAAAACAAAACCAAACCCCCTCCCACCCTTACCAGACATGTGTGTGGCAGAGAGTGCTGCATCGCTTCTCCTTTGCTCTCTGAAGTTGTTGTTGTCCTTGTGGACACATCCAGGCTCCCCTTTCTGATGTGCAGATGTTGTTTTCATAGTAGAACTCTTCTGCTGAGCAGCACAGGACCCCGCCAGAGTAGCTCTGTTCACCACAGCTTGAGGGGGAAGACAAACCCACTATCAGTTTCTTGGCTAGCGCAGGAAACTTGGTTTGAGACAGAATATTCAGCCCTGCAGGTAGCAATGGGATTTCTGTATTTGTATTTCTCCCCTATTATTCCTATCCTCTTAAGTGATAAAAATGTGAGAGAATGCCAGAGCAAGACCAGAAGTAAGAACTGGGAGAAATATGGTCAAACTGCCTTAATGCCAATAGAGGCTCTTATATTTACTCAGGACTTCTGTAATTTCTGCTTTTTATATGTCTCTTCTAAATGCTGATGCAAATTTTGAATTCAGTACTCAAATTGCAGAAGGAATTCCATTGCTCCAAAGACAACTTTGTTTTCAGTTTTAATATTATACAACTCAGAGGACCTTCTGGGGCAAGCCCACTCCTCACCTATGGTGAGCAGCTATGTTATATAATTGCTTCCATAAAATCAATTTGGACATGTTGCTATATGTATATTTATATATGCTTCCCAATCCTGTTGTTCCATGCTTATATGATAGTATATCAGATGTAACCCATCGTTATGTGACTCAGGCTGCAAGTCGACACATGTAACCACAGGCATGTGGAGCATGAACAGATACCAGGCACTGATACTATTGTAGCTTACTCTGCAGTTTGGGTATGTACAGGTTGTTGAGAACAATACCCAGCCCTCTGTGGACTGTACTTGCACTGCCTGCAAGTCCCCGCATGCACAACTCCAGAGAAATTTAGGAACAGATCATTAGGTAGTCCACAAACAAAACATTGGAAACTAGGTGATAGAGTCACTCAAAGGGAATCACTTTCTGAAACTGGCTGACAAGAACAAGCGTAAACACGTTGTGTTTTGCTCTGACATAATTAGCACAGCAAAGAAATTAGCTGTCTTCTGATTGAATAAAGGTGGATACTACACATAAATACACCAGCAAACAAAATGCTTCTGAAATTATCTGAACCACAATGTCACTGTAAAAGGAAATTGCCCATTATATTGTAACAGAAATTCGGGGGATGGCAGCTGAGTGTTGGCAATTACCTCTATATTCATAACAAACTCATTGTCATTCATGTCGTGGCTACCAGGGCAGAGCAGCCTGTGTCCATGGGAGCTGGCCTTGTGATAGGAAACATTTGGTCTCTGAGCCACCCGTTCCTGGTAGCAGTGTCAGGCAGGTACGGCCTGAAGCAGGAGGCAAGGCACAGCCTGTTCTATCCTTCCCTCCTGTCCATGAGTACACTGTGCTCTTCAACAGCTAGAGGAACTTATTGACCACTTCCCTGGTGCTGCTACAGAGCTAGGTAATTGCAGTGATTACAGAGATCAGATTACAATGCAGTTTTTCCTACTGTGCTTGTGAAATGCTGCAGCTCATTCCACCTTTTATTTATGGCAGATGGTAGATTTGCTGAGTGTATGAATGGGTGCTGCAAGACTAATCCTCTTTCCTATCCCCCCCCCCTCCCCCCCCCCAGTTAAGTTATATTCTTCACCTTGTGTGAACTAGCAGGGCAGTAAAACAGACAGCATGTCTACTTTGTGCAAGTCAGACTTGACATTTAGTTTATCCTCTCATGTTCAACAGCTCTCTGCTGGGTTGAAATAACAGCAACTAATGACAAGCAAAAAGAGCATCAGCGACCTCATAATTTTGTTCCTTAGGTGAACAGATATTCTTGACTGGTTGAAGAATCTAAAGACAAGTAGTAAAAAAGAAATAGAAGAAACTAAACACATAGTCTGAATGTTTGCATCAAACAAGCTTTAAAGAATACGTGGGAACATTGGGATTAAATAGTTTAGGTTGGGTTTTGTTTTGGTTTTTGGGTTTTTAAAATACATTTTTAAAGTAGAAAATGTCAATGTATCCCCTACAAAATTAGTTTAGTTGTAACATAGAATGAACTAAGGTATTGCACTATACTATTGCACTTATAGGTAAGTCCTATACTAAAGGCTCTGAACACCATTGCTGAAATGCTGACTGCTGAAAATGCCAAAATTCACGGAGGTTTAGGTCTTAATGGCTAGAAAGCACAAAAACCAGTTTTCATTTGAAAAGTGTGCTTCAAACAGTTGAAGTGCTAAAAGAATTTCAGAAGCCTTATTTGTGGAAGGGCTAAATGAAATGTCTTTCCTCTCTGCTGTGACATATGTCATCATTTGCTCTAATAAAGCCCACCTCCACTGGACCTGGTGAAATTCTTGATAACATAAGTATTTGTCTTACCTACACTGATGCACAAATTTCTCTTCTAGCAGCAGCAAAAACTCTTTTGGCAAGTTGAGTCAGATTAGTCTGGCCACTGAGTAGACCCAGAAGATGAGAGGGAGCCCGCATTGATTATCACTATTTCAGCGAAGTCCATTGTTGAAACTGTGTCTGGTGTAGGACAGGGAAGGCAGAGGCATTCCCACAGAGTCTGAAGTTCAGGTAACTCCTGCTGACCAAGAATGTGAACAAACTCCTAAAAGAAAAACACTTTTCAGCTGGAAAGAAGTGAAAATGGGGGGAAAAAAGGAGAAAATGGGAATGCTTTTGTAATATTAATGTGTAGTGTAATGTGTTTTTCCTTTATAGAGTGACTAGTGTTCTGAGAACTTCATACTAACAGATCTCATTTAGTGGCTCACTTGCAGATTATGAATGGCAATTCTCTTTGTTTGATGATGAAAATGTCAACAAATTTTTATATAATAAAGTTAGACTAGTTGTTTGCAGATAGTATGCTTGGAAAAGAACATTTTATAGTGATTTTGTGAACACTTGGAACAAAAACTTCTGAAACAAAATTGGATAGCGTACATACAAGTCAGTCTATGTTGGTATGGAAGATTGCTCAGAAACTGAAGGAAATTCTGAAATTGGTGGGTCAAATGTCCTCTTGGTGTAGTCATCCTATTCTGTTGTAATTAACTTTCCTCATTAAAAACAAATGTAAAATTTTGCATGAAACTGTTTTTCAGCTAATTTAGAGAAGGATCTTTCATGTGCTTGTTCCTAAGGAATGCAAAACACTTTTGGCTACTACTGTTATGAAAGTCAAAGTTGTTTAGTACCTCACAGGACAGAGCTAAGAGTAATCAGGGGCAATTGCACATTCCTGGCACCTCAGGCAATGAAGTAATGTCATCTACGTAGTGACCTCCTATGCTCAATAAATATAGCTGTCCCACAGGACACTCATTGCACATGTTTAACCTGAGAGCAATCAGAAATATTTTATCTTATTAGTAAATTAAAAATATGAATTCATTGCATCCTGAAAATTAAGAGTACTTTTCTTTTTGAGTGCATAGATTTTTTTCCTTTCTCAACATGTTTCTGTCTCTTCCGCAAGTGTAATTTGGAAGAGGAAAATTCTGTCACTGATGCATTAAAATCAATCATGCTAGAAAATGCAATATTCAAAAAGTTTTCAGATATTCTGGAAAAAAATCTCAGCAAAGACAAAATGTAGTGCAATGATTAGTACTCATTTGCTATATTGAAGGCAGAAATATGTGGTAGTTTAATTTTACTCATGATTATAAATGGCTCTTGACTTCACTGGAAAGTCCAGCTATACCACAGCTTTTGAGATAACCGGGTTATCTTGCACACGCAGCTTAAAACGCATGTGGCAGAAGGGCATGTGACCTGCATAACTCACTGTCCCTAGCCCCGTGCAGTGCATATCGTTTGCATCACACAGAACATATTTATCATTTTATGCTAATATATGGTAAGGAAATTTTTCAAAGAAGTGTAGCAGGAGTGTTTGAAATCTTCTTATTGTAAGTCACTGGATTAATTTATTAAGCATGGGCTCCAAATCCCTGTTCCAAGTTCAGGCCCTTTAAGGGTAGGCACACAGGGGTGACGAGCACCTGGGAATCTCCTGATTACAAAGGACACAGGACAGAGGGAAGCTCCCAGAAACCTCTGTTTTGTTAAAGGCTGTGATGGTGAGAAGGATGAAAACCTTTGGGGCTTATATCCATAATCAGCTACTGATGGTTTGAGCTGAGGAACAGGGGCTCCAAGGGTGCCAGCTTGCCCAGTGAGAGGCATGAACTGGAGGTAAGGAGCTAGGAAGCCCTTAGCCCTTTTTAGCAGTCTGGTCCCTCAGATGGCACAGGCCCCTTGGACTACCCCTGCACTTCTAAACGAAGTGAGACCAGAGAGGATGCCCAAGCCTTTGACCACTGGTCATAGGCTGCCCATGTCCACCCTTGTCTCTACATCTCTTCCAGCTGCTCAGTGGCATTCCCATGACCCCAGCTCAGAGCTGCTGTCTGAAGTGATTCTGTTGCCTTGCTGTGAGCTGAAGTTGCACCTTGGGTTCTCAGGGCTGTGGCATGGTACAGGGAGGCTGTCCAAGAGTGGCCAGTCTCCTGGGACAATAGTGGGGGCATGTCTGGTGGAGGTAGTGCTAGGGGATGCTGGAAACATTAAATAATATGGGTGATCTCCAGCCTGGAAACTTGGCCCTCTTATTTACCAGGTAAGATATTCTTAACCGAAGTCTTGGGTGAAAGTTTAGCCTGACATTTTTTTCAGCTTCACCTTATGTTCATGGATAACCTGCTGTTAAAGAGGACTGCTTTGTGAAATTGCATCAAAGACATATTTTTACTGTTTGTCATTGCATTGTATTTCAGTGCTAAATCACATAAGCTCCAAAAAGATGTCAGGAAAAAATGGAAAACATGGAAATGTTTTCCAGCAGTGGAAAAATGTCACTGTTCTCATCCCAAGTTTTGTTTGCAGTTCTTTACATTAAAACTCTGATTTCTGTAAGAATTTTGAGGTTGATCTTGCTCTTGTGTCTTCTAGGTTTCAAGGATATATTGTTAGGTACCAAATCAGATCTACGTTTTGCTTATATTATGTTTATGTATTATAAAATCATCTGGTCTAAATGGTGCTCCTAGGGGAGCATATAAGCACTTCAAACCATAAGGTTATAATTTTCATTGTAGCCATTCTGCATTTTGTTACTATTTGCATGCGTTAACATTACATATTTTAAAAAATGTTAAAAGGATGCAAGGTTTAAAAAATCGAGCAATAAAACATAATTGTGTTTCTTTCTGGCTGTAATCTGTGCAATTTTAACTAGCTTCCTTTGGGCTTATGCACCGTGATCAGTCTTTAATTAAAAGAACACACAATTTTTTTTTGTTTTTGTCAATGAACCTCTTCTACTGGAACTCTTAAAGTCAGACACCTGGCATGGAAACATGTTTCATATAGATGATCAATTTTTTAACTCAATATTTGGTTTTATCCTTGTCTTCATGGAACATCCAATGCTGATTCATTTCACGTTGTGCAAGACTGATGTAATGCAGAATTATTTGTTTCCTTACGACCATTTCTTTCATGTTTCTCATTAGTGTACTCAGCTGTTCCGCAAGCAGTAATGAACTTCTTGCCGTACTCGTTTGCTGCAATGAAGAGTATTGTTAGTCCCATTTTTCAGATAATAAGCTGAAGCAGACAAATATGAATACTAACTTTAACTACAAATTTTGGACATGGAGTAGGAAACAAATGGACAACTATTCTTCAGACTTTATTAGTTCACAGTACAGCCCTCCCCAATGTCAGATGTGGTCGTGAGAACCCCACACTTCTGCAAGACCACCATAGTCTTCTGCTCGAGCTGATGCACAGCTGAGGGGCTGAAGAAGGATGCTTTGGGGAATGGCTTTGTGAAGTTAGCTGGGTAAAAGGTCTAGAAAGGAGACCCAAGCCTTTCCCTCACCAGCCACAGGGACTGGTCCCATTAATGCAACCATCGTGTGTAACCTCCACCTTAGTTTTGTGTCTGTCTTCTGGCACAGCACAGCTGGCAAAAGCAATGATAGAGACAGTGTAGGCTTAGCCTCTTTTGCCCTGGGGTCAGAAAGAAAATAGGCTTAGCACAGACAGAATCCTTGGAAATGCTACTTATCAACTGCTACTAAGCATATGCAATCAGATATTTTCTTAATTATTTATAACTTGGCTATGTTTGAGCATTATACCCATCCATACACATAGATGCACAACAAAAGACTTATCCATTGCACGAAGATTATTCAATGCCAAATTTCACTTCCTTGCCTCAAGACATCATACTGCCAGAAATTATTGACAAAACTGTTGTAGTAATCACTGGTAAATAGCATGATTGGCAAATAATATATTTTCTGCTGATTTTACTATTGAAAACAACTGGACAATTTATGCTAACACTCATTTGGAAATCAGATGTGGAACGTTTCAGCCCCAACAGTTAAATTCTGGAAGAGTTTTTAACAACTGAAATGAAGGGTTTCTAATGGGAAGAGTTTGGCAGCATTAACTACAAAGGGCCTTCACCATTCAGTCTGCAATTGCTGCTTCTAAATTGTGAATTGCAGATCCCCTCCGCCCCTAATTCTTGCTGGAGTTACAGTCTCTGGTAAGAACACCCAGAAGTTTAATTTTTTTTTACTTGGTTCATGGGGGTAGAGAGGTTGAGTAGCTCTAGCGTATAGTATTTGTATGAACACCCCACTGCTAAATCATATATGGAAGCAGAAATTATTTGTATGTACGAGGTACACAAATGCCTGTAATGAAATTTTTCAGTTTATTCATCTTTCTGGAATGAGTAGAAATAATGTTATCTGTTATTTGCATAGCTGATATCTTCCAGCTGTAGAATCAATGTAACGTTTTGGTTTAGTTTGAGTTTAGTCATATGAATTCAATGTGAGAAAGATGCAGACTTACGTTAACGTGAGTCCTGCCACAAATGAAAAAAATGGTGTGCACTTGTCAGGGCAAATAAATTATAAAGAGCGTATACAAAGGAGTATGTATGATTGTGGTTCAAATGGTTTTGCTTTATTTTAGCTTTGCTCATAGAAATACCAAGTGCAACGATGCCATAACTTCTTTAAGCTTTTTAAAAGCTTATCTTTCTGGTAGCATGGGCTTAAAAAGAGAGCCAAAGGGCCTCATCTTTGAAGAGTTTCTTTAGTTTCAGGTAAAGCTAATACTTTGTAGAATCCATGCAGGAGCTATTTTAACAGTGTGGGGTTAAAATGGGCTTATTTTTACATTTTTGGGGATTGACAGTCACTTTGTACCTGTTTATTTCACAGCCACATTCCAATTACAACCTGTCCATAAAAGTTGGAAAACACAGAATGGAAGACATTATTATGTATTGAGGCATTCATCAGAATATTTGGTGTGTGTATTTGGGAGGGAGTGAGCAGGAACATCAGCAAGGAGGTGGTTTTCCTTTTAAAATTTGCAAGACGTAACCCAGTGAACTTCTTGTGACTGGGAAGATTATGCCAGCACATTGCAGAAAACAGATTTGCGCTATGAGCACAGTCATCCCCCAACTGCAGGTGTCAGGAGAAAATAGAAAAGCCAAATTTTTGTGATTGATAATACATAATTGATTGGACATGCTGTAAGAGTCAACATCCTGAGTCATGTTTTACCAGTGTGGTGGTAAAATCATTGACATTTGAAAGTATTGATATTTGAGAGTTCTGGATAAGAAGTTTATCCTAAGTAAAAGGAACAGTCCTTTCAACTAGGAGCTTGCAGGCTGGTTTTTTCCCCTCCCCACTGCTAATTGAAGGCAATACAGGGTATGCCTGATAATACAGGCTCCGTGTCCTCACCTTATTTACTGTGTGAGTCCTTCTTGGAGCTATGGCAGCCAGCAAGCTACTGAAGTCTGTCTCTGTTGGAGATGGATACCATAATTTGTTAAAATCAAAGTGACCAGTTTTTCTCATCTCTTTTATTTTTTTTTTTAATTCCCTAACACAGACTGTTATTAGAATGATTCCAGGCTGCAATCACTTAGCAGAACATAAGGGAGCAGTGAGTGCAGTACTGTCCACGTTTTCTCACTGTGATCACAGTGAATAAAGCTTCTGTCTGATCTGTTCCAAACTGTACTTGTGTTATTGCATACTTGGATTATCCAGATCTCAACCTGTAGCCCCAAACTTTGATGGTAACACAGTTTTTACAATAGAAAAACAAGAAAGTCACTTGTATAAATCTCGTTTGTTTTTCCCTTTTCTTCTTCAGTTTTAAGTCTTTTAGAGGTCTTCTCATGGCATTTCAGTAATCTTTATCTTCAAGAATTCAAGCAGCTCTTTTAGCCCAAAGGAACAACTTTTAAAGGTATATATTTTTCTCAGCAAGACCACATCCACTCTGAACACAAAAATATTACTTGGAATTTATAATGTAAAATTGTTGCTCTGAGTCATCAGGATGAATCCACATTAGTTTATTATCACTTACACTCAGCCCCAACACAGTATATAGATGATGTTGTGTAGCTTTGTATCTAAATACTAAAGTCTACCACACCTGTTGTCCTGTCCTGTGTTGCTTAAGGTGATAATTGCTGCTGTTCCCGGACTAGTGCTGTTGTCACTATACACCTGCCTATAACTACACAACATAATCTACTCAGACAGTATGGAACTGGGTACATTTCAGATTTATAGATATTGTCACTTATGATTAAGATATTTATAGTCTCAAGGTACAACCCATAAACATCAGAGTTTATGTTCATGCTTACCAACATAAAAAAGTCATCATTTTTTCTTCAAATTGAAAGGTCTTGGTTTAAAATAAGTACACTCTTCCTTAAAAATGCTATTTATGTTCATGGCAATGACAGTCTGTTCTAAGGCCTAATTTTGCTCTTACTATTCTCAGATGTTAATGAGTTCAAAAGTGCCTAATAATATGTATCACATTGAATAAATCTTCACATTATATAAGTCTTTCAGAAAAGAAGGTTTGTTTGGTTTGTTGTGGTTTGTTGGTTTTTTTAAACTTTTGAGCTTTTTCACTTTCTGCTGTATTGGTTGAAGCTTTCCTGAATTACTTGCAGTGGAGTTTTCAGTTGTGAGTTGCAAACACGATATTTTCCTCATTTGTGTTATTTCATCTAAAGCTGGTAGACTGAGTTAAAAAAAGCAGAAAAAGAAGTCTCTGTCTTCCAGTTTACAAACAAACTCCCAAACGGACCAGAAAAACATCAGTTGAATCTGAAATTTAAGGAATATATGGACATATTTGTGACAATATTCTTGCACGTATGGCTGCTTTTCAGAAGTGCCTCAGCATCTTAATGACACTGATTTTGATGGGGAAAAAGCAGCTGGCATACTGCAGTAATTCTGGAATCCCACAAAGTAATGAACTGCTTTATTAGGCAGTAAATACCTTTAGAAGTGAGGCCCATGATGACCAGAAGCAATATGTTATTTCACTACCTACAATTAATATTTTCTTTGCATAATAATGTTTTTTTAAATACAAAACATAGTTTAAAAGCTTCATTTTTGTGAAACAGCAATAAAGGGTCATTTATTTTACCTGTAGAAGCAATTTTAACAGGCTCTTTTTGTGTATTATTAAAATTTTATGTCCATCTTTCATCCGAATACTGCTTATAAAAATCTTAAAACAAAAACAGTCACCACGAAGTGTGTCCATTGCTATTATCTGACATAAATATATTTATATATATCTGTACAACTAATCATCTGAAAACATGCACATGGGACAGATGAAAAAAATGTGAACAGGTTAAAAATACCAAAGTCAATATAACAAAAATTGAAAGTGATCATGCCAATCAATGACAATTAGGCTTTGTGGTCTGCTGTGACGGTGTCCATAGTTAGAGCTGCTGCAGAGTGGAGCCCAAGCAGGGTTGGAGCCCAGCTGTGCAGCCAGTGAGCCAGGACACTGCCAGTTGCATCCCCCTGGGCACAGGGAGCACAGCCTGCCATGGGGAATGGTCTGGGTGGTCTACAATATACACAGGCCTGTTGAATAACAGGCCAGTTTTCACTTTGTAGCTTCAAAAGGGACTTCCTTTTTAGTAAATCACTCAGGGTTATTTTTAATATTTTATTCTTAGTGACACCTTTTTGGGGGCACAGAATGTAAAAATCAAGAGATACTATTTATACAAATACTCCATTCTTATTGCTAATAAGGAGCAATTAAAAAAGATAAATCATTATTCTATAAATCAGATACAGACAGACAACTTACTGGACTCCTTCCAACATACACTGAGACATGCACCAAAATATCAGAGTGTAATTACTTTCATTATGTATTCCAATTAATCTGAAAACAACTGAGTCTGTAAAGATTGCATCCTGCTAATTTTTACTCACATAAACCCCAATATTATTTATAGAATTGGTTGTCCTCTGTTTACTTGATTAAAATATGGACTAATCAGGCACTGCTTTTCCAGAAATAGTTCTTGACTATGATAATTTGCCATCTTCTGAAATTTTCTTTATTTAGCCAAAACATAAGTGCATATTTTACTTCATGGCAATACTTTAAACTTATATCTTCTTTGGAACCAATGACTTAACTAAAAAAACCTAAACAAAAAGGCCATTTTTAATACATAGCTGAAGGTATGTTCTCTTTTATGAACCCATGTTCTACTTCTGATATTCCGAAGATGTTTTGTTGTTTGATCAACAACAGTTTCCAGTAATCAATTTTTTAATTTTGAAAATTATTTTGATAATGAATTTATCTTCACGTATGACATTGCTTTTAGTTGGGGAAAGGATACATGGCAGTTGCAGGCATGTAACTGTCTCTGACTCTGTGTTGCCAATGTTTTAGACATTCTTCTTTGTATTTCAAAAGCAATGACTTTTCTGTCTTTGTCATTTGTTTCAAAACCTGCTTCCTTTTTCCTTTAAAATGGAGAATCATTTTTGCATATTTGGAACAATATTCTCCAGAATGGGAAAAGAAATAGCATGAATCTTAAAATGTAAGATTTTAAAACGTTAGCTAAGAATATACTATTAATGTAGCATATTTTAATAAAAAACCTTGAAAGCTCTCGTAAAGGATTGGAAAGTTAAAGGAAGATGCTTGATTGCGCTTCCCTGGAAATATGTTATGAGTGATGGAAGAGAAGTGTACAGCAAAACCTGAGCTCTGGGATGATCAGATCAGGCCAAGAACTCTTCGCCCTTGGGGCAGTTGAGTAGGTGCAGGCTTGATGGAAGCTGGGGCAGTGTGTGGGCTTGAGACAGCCCTGCTTTGGTAGGTGGGCTCTTCCTGGACAAGTGGTACCTGCACAGAAAAGTTCACTGAAGACAAGGATGTCTTGCCTTAGTGGTCAGTGTGCAGCAGGCTGTAGAGCTCTTCTATGGAGGGGGGAAGGATATAGCTTTTGCCTATTCCTAATTCCCCAGCTTCCCGAACACTGAATTAATCGATTATGTCTGTAATCCTCTCCTCCTCTATTAAAGTCTTCTCTTCTGACCTCATTCCTCCCTCTTGGCCCCTTCTTCACTGGCACCACGCTTCATTCAGTGCTTAATTACTCCACTGCACTTTGTGTTCCCTCGTCTGGAACCCTTGTTCTTTGTTTTGTCATATTCTGGTAATGCAAATAATCCCCTTCCTTTGAAGGTATTTATATTCTGTGATCTTGTCTCCCCTGAGCCTTCTCTTTGGCAGACTGTAGAAACTGAGATTCTTCTGTCTAACCTAAGTCACTAGATACCTTTTAATGTTATTTTCTCTGTGTGTGCTTTCTGTAGTTTCAAGGTGTGGGGGGCAGGGTAGACCCAAAATGAAGTCCCAGTGTACTTACCTACATAAAGCATGCCATAGCCTGTATTATTTTTACAAAATAGAAATGTACAGTCACTCATCCCTCCTGAACTTTTACTGCAAATCTTCATGTGAAGGAAAGTATCAAGGAAAAGGGGTTTTCAGTAACCTATCAACAATTTGTCGATTTAAAATCTGTGCCCAGTCTAAAATGTGTAAGTCTGTTTTTCACCATGAAAGGCAGTACTGAGACTGGATTGCTGTTTAGAGACTTTTTGGCTTTGTCTTGTCTAAACTGCACTGATGGAATACATTGGTTCTAATGAAGGTATTTGTGGCTTGCATTGACTGATTTAGAGCCTTTGTGTTTCCTAAATCTTTTCTTACAGATGTAGAGTTGATGGAGAGTCTTGTGATCCATTGCTGTGCAGATACATTGGAGAAGATAACAACCAGAAGTCATGAGGCTCCTTCATGTCCTGGATCCTTCTCAGCAAGGTACTGTGTAATAATTTACAGAATGACTTAATAGAAGGAGCTGTGGAAGTACAGTGATCAGAAAATGCACACTGGTCTCTGATGTACAAAGGTACTCTCAGCAAGCACTAATGCCTCAGCTGGTTTTCCTCTGGCATCTTGTCTGCTATTTATTTTCGACCCTGATGGTTTAATCAGTACCAAGTGGACTGAATGCTTCATGTACCTGGAGCTCACGAAGGGCTACAACAGCAGGTTGCAAGAGGCTCATGGCAATGACTGCCATTCAGATCTGTGCAATCTGGTTTTATTGGAAATTATTTGCTACAGATAGATATCTCAAATCATCAATCATTTTAAATCTCTCTTTGTCTTGCATCCCCTTGTCGTGACTCCAAAAGTTAAAGAATAAAACCTGTGCCAGAATATACCTCACTTTTTTTCTGCACATCTCATTGTTTAGTAAGTATTTCTGGAAAATTAAAAGTAAACTTAGAGCAATGCTTCTTCTAGTATACTTATTTATCTCAGTAATTCCTCTTTTCACTTTAAAATAGTAAGTGATAATTGCACCCCTTGGGTACATCTTGGCTGACGTCTAAACCACATCTAGAGCTGTTTTCATTTTACTATGAAAAGCTGTTTGAAATGAGAGGCTACAGATGCTTTAATACCAGGACCACAAAATGAGCTATCAATAAACCTCTATCATTTAAAAAGCCAAGTAGTGCTGAGATTTATTAAATACCAAATATAATTTCACTGCTACCAAATACCATAGCCCCATTCTGTTGCATTAAAAACAAAGGAGAAAATATAAAAATAATTAGTTTTATGCATTCAGAAATCTCATAGACCCCAAGTAATAACTCTGGTCTTGACTTGGTAGTACTCAAAGGATCCACCTCGTGCCACAAATTTTCCCAAAAATTTGCGTACTAATAATGCTTAACGGCTTCAGTGGAACTAGAATTTCTCCCTGAAAAAGTTACTTTCTCCCGCCATTATTGCAAAGTCCAAACCAAAAAACTTAATTAAAATTGTGTTGTACTTTCTAGCACAAATAAGGATACATTTTGTAGGCTTTTCCAGAAGAGGTAAGCGGCATGGATGGATCTTCCCTAGTCCATGCAGTAGAGACAACCTGGGAATCCCACAAGGTGCAGTAGCATAGTACAGTAAGTACAATAATAAATTGTTATTAATCATCTGACAAGGAACGCAAACCAACAAATACACTGGAGAACACCATTTGGCTGTAACACAAGTCCTCAGGGGCCAGGTAGGGAAAAAATGAAGGGAGCACAACAGTTAAATTCGTATTTGCAAAATGATCCTCTTCCAAGCCTGGATCTCGCGTCATAAAGCAGTTCAGGGTGTCCACAATTGCCCCACAAGCTTTGTACAGGCTCTGCACAGGAATGTGTTCAGTGTGAAAAAGATATTCTAAAATATAAATACTAATAATTATTCTCAGTCTCTCTTTTCAAAAATTATAGGCATTTCTGACTGAACAGAGTTGAAATAGTCTTTACATGCTGGTCCAAGTAAATTCAGATTTACTATGAAAAAATATGAAGTAGCTTTTCCTTATACACAAGACTCCGTGGATTCCAAGACAATGGTATCAAATTCCACATTCTGTTCCAAATTCCATTATTTTAATTTCAACACATTAATTTATTAGAATATGTTGCAATCATCTTTTTTTCCTGTCCTCCTCTTGGAGGAGGGGACCAAAGAAGAAAGCCCCTGCAACCAAAGTTTGTGGTTAAATGTTTTTTTTGTCATGGCATTTATTAATGATTTTTCCACAATCATTCACTTTGAAAATATTTTTTTCTTGAGATTTCTGACAAAAGGTTAATGCAAAAGGTGGCTGGGCAGAGTTACTCTGTGGGATCTGGAGGCTGTAGACTGCATTTTCCGCTAGCACTGAGCCCGGGGCCAGCACGCTGCCAGTCAGCTGGGCACTGCCTGGTACCACCCTGCAGTCCCAGCTCGGGGTGTCCACAGGGAGAAAGCACCTCTGCTTTTTGTGCTTTGGAGGTTTTCTCTTTTTTTGGCTACAAGGTCCAAAACCATTACATTAAAAAAAAAACCCAAAAACACAATTAAAATTTTATATATTTTGTATATTAAACATTAGGTTTTGGTAAACTGAATTACCAGGAAATTTGTGGATTCTTGCAACTCACTTCTTATGCAAGAAGATAGAAACTTGCAAGTATCTGATGTCAGCCTTTAACAGGTTGCTTGGTGGAAGAGGAAAACTTTGACAGTGTCTCTAGTCATCTAGTCTCAATAATGCAAAAGACAATGCCAACGATCTGCATCTGTGATGCAACACTGCACAGTTTGCTAAATAATGATACGTTGTAAAAGCTAATCCAATGCATACAACTCTAATAGTATGAAAGGAAAGAAGCCAAACAGGTATGGCACGAAATGTGTGCTGGGCAGTCTTCTGAGGAGTGGGAAAGATGTGAAAATACAATTTTGTATTCTGTGCATTCCAGTTCTTAAAAGCCACCTGAGCAAAACATCTACTATTAGCTGCCCTATAAAGAAGAATAGGAAATGGGCAGCTGAAATATATGAAAGGAACAATAGTCTAAAAGCTAATTGCCCTTATTTCCATATAATTCAAAAATATAAAATTGCCTGAGCAAAATGACAGAAGTGATTTATTCTTAGCCTGAGAATAACCTAAGGCTTACTTGTTTCCCTATTCTAGAAAAGCTTGGGTAGGAAAGCTGAAACAGGATGCTCATGTATGCATTTCTTTCCAGGGTGAGGTTTACCATTCAAAGACGGTATATAGCTCTCAAGCCTGAGCAGGGACAGGTCGTATCTGGAGATGCACCCTTCCCTTGCACAGGCCTCAGATCCCTCACCACAGCTTAGAAGTCAGCATCCCCTTTTTATACTAGGAAGAGCTACTGCTCTCCTCAACAGCATCCTGGAGAGAGTCTTTGTACCAGAATATGTGTTGTACTGTCTCCTCCACTGGAGGGGTGTTTGGGAAGCAGAAGATTCAGGGTGCCACAGCTTCACTCAGTACTGGTCCATCAACCTGAATTGCTGAACCTCTGCTTTGTCTCACAAAAGCAGAGGACAGCATCTCCTGCCTTAGCAGGAGACTCCAGTAGCAGGAAACACAGCTGAAACTGGAAGTAGCAACTGAACTCAATACTGGCAGTGCTACATAGCAGGACTTGAAGTTTAACAGCTCAAAAGTCAGGATGGGAATCATCACTCACACCAAAGCGCACCTCAAAATGTATTTCTTTGAAAATCTAAAGCAATTAATTTAAAATCACCAGGATAGAAAAAATAATGAAACCTATAGAACCGTGTGAAAGGCAGTATTGTAACTACATATCATAGTATCATAGGCTCATAGCATAATCCAGGATGAAAAGCACCTCAGTAGGTCACTAGGCCAGCCTCTTGCTCAAAGCAGGCTCACCTCTGAGCCCAGACCAGGTTGCTCAGATACAGCCATTTGGGTCCTGAAAACCTCCAGAGATGGAGACTGTGCAGCCTCTCTCCACAGCCTCTTCCACAGCCTGATGGGGAAAAAGTGTTCCCTTTCAACTAACCTGAATGTCTCTTAATTCAGATTATGCCTATTGGCTCTTGTTCTCCTGCCATGTACCACTATGAAAAACCCAGATTTCTCTTCTTGCTAACCTCCCCAGAGGTGCCAGGGGGCTGCTCCTGGGTCCTCCCATATCTTCCTCTCTTCCAGGCAGACCAAGCTGGTTCCTTCACTCTCTCCTCAAAGGGCAAATGCTTCAGCCCCCACCCAGACTAGGGGCCTCTGCTGAACTCACTCCAGTTCACCTGTGTTGTTCTTGGTTCAGTATCTAGATAATGCCTTCCCTTAAACTACTGACTAATGCAGCCCAGGAGAGTTCCCAGTCACCATCTCCTTCATGTGCCAGAAGTGCACTCCAAGAGGACTCACTGAATGATTTCCTGAGGAAAGAACGGTAGGCTGAGCAGTCTGCAGTTCTCTGGGTTGATTTTTGTGCCCTTTTGAAGATGAATGAAACACTTAGTTTATGTCAGAGGAGGAGATAAAAGGCAACAAAGTAGATTGTACAATTTTAAGATCTGGCTTTCAGCTTTTCTGTTTAAAGATTTTCAGCTACATCAGAAAGAGTCAGAAAGAACCCTGAAACATCCATGTATTGTCTTCTGGAATGTAAGAACAACAGATTAGGTCAAATAATGAATCTGCTATGTAATCCTAAATCTAATAGTGGTCAGTGTAGGATGCCTAGGGTTTAGGTATTAGAAAGAATATCAGTGAAGGGTTCTTTTCTGTGGTACACCATCTGGTACTCCAGGACACCATCTCATCTTCAGCAGTCATTGAGTTTGGACTGGTGGGCTTCTCAATTGCACCTAAACCACTTTTCAAAACAGTCTTGGAAACCCCATTTTTACAAACTCATTCAATTCCTTTATAGCTCATTATGACTTTGGTAACAATAAATTACACAATTAAATTCTCTGTTATGTTGGAAAAATGCTTCCTTTTGTTTGACTTAAACATACAGCTGAGACTGTCCCCTAGCTCTTGTGTGACAGGAAAAAATGGGAAACTATGAACGATTCCCCGTTCACCTTCTTTCCACTGTATGCAGTTGTCTTAGATCCCATCAAAGCCACTCTTGAGTATTTTCTTTCCTGATGAACTTTCTTTGCAATACATTTTGCATGTCCATCTGTCTTTCATCCCCTTCCCATGTGTCTCTCCCACAAACACCAGTTTGAGAACTGTTTACAAAACAGTCCACAGGTCTCCTGGCAGACTTTTAAGCAAAACATAGTCTCTAGCCAAAGTCTGTGTTTTGGAAACTGTTTTTCTTTAGTAAGAATGGTTTCATTTTTATTTGATTATCTCCATTTGCTAAACATGGTTAGCTAGCATTTTACAACAGCTATGTTCCATCAGCTGGAAAGACAGGAGGGACTCTGGGGCTGTATTTGGAAATGGGAGTAAAACAGGTCAGGAATGGCCTTCACCAAGATCTTTCAAGTTTTTTGTATTCAGAGGGCTCCCACATCCCGTGTCAAGGCAACTGCCCTGTGGAGGCCATTGCTGCCACTCAGGAATTCAGGTGGGAGGCTTTGGAGGAGGACTTGGAGATTGTGAGGGAGAGGCAGGACAAGGATGTTGGGGTGTGAGTGCCTGTGCACTGCGCCTGCTGGCATCTGACCTCTAGGCTGTGGGCATCCTGCCAGGGCAGTGCCTGCTCACAGTCCTGGCTGCCTCATACTCTCAGGAACTGGGATTGTGCTTTTCACACCATCACCTTTGCCTCTGCTTGGGGCTGGGTGTAGCACCTTTGCCATGACAGCACCTGGTGCCAACTCTTCCTCTGTATCAGTGCTCCGGCAGAGCACAAGGCAGTCCTAAAATATTACCCTTGAGGCAGTCAGTATTTTGGCTGTAGTGACCTTAGGACCAATAGTGATATAAACAAATGCCAGAAAATTATTTCTTGCTGTGAAGTTAGAGTTTCAGCACACAGAGATGATGAAGCAGCATGTCCTGGAACACCTGCACCCACAACTCCCTGCACTGCTCTATGAGGCTTTATTACCCATCATGTGGCAGAGAACCTCCTTTCCATTGTTTTTATCATATGGAACTGCAAAGGTGCATTTTATCCTTTTATTAGCAAGCTAGGTCCACCAATAAGGGGAGGACTTACTTTGGGGATAACTTTTCTGGTCATTCTGTTCAGAGCTGCATGTGTTGTCCCTACAAAGCAGACTCCTTTCTGTCTCTCATCTTGCCTCCTGCAAATGCAAAACCCACCAACTACAGACATCTAAATAAAGCTGGAAAAGGACAATGTCTTCTTGTTTCCTTACAGTGACCAGTAATGGTGATCAAGTATAAAAAAAGGAAAGAATAATACGGTAAAGCTATTGATTCTGTCCTGGGTGACATTTGGTTTTAATCTAGGCTTTGGAAAACCTACAAAATTTTCCTCAAGTTCATCATATTTTATGTGTATCTAACTAATCTCTCAGGTCTGAGTTTGAGCAGAAGTGTGGGCCTTCAAGACACATATTTGTATTTTATGGATGGACAAAATTAATGGAGAACTTCCTCAGATACAGCCTCTGAATTTTCCATTCAAGGAGTCATATGCTCTTTAACCTTTTTTTATTATGTAGTTTAGTAAAGTGAACTTGTGCCTGTTCAGCCTGGAGAAAAGAAGGTTGTGTGGAGACTTCATAGCAACCTTCTGGTATCTGAGCGGGGCCTGTGGGGAAGCTGGAGAGGAACACATCATCAGGAACTGTAGTGACAGGACAAGGAGTAATGGGTACAAATTGAAAGACAGTAGGTTTAGATCAGATATTAGGAAGAAATTCTTTAGTGTGAGGGTGGTGAGACACTGGAACAAGTTGCCCAGAGAAGCTGTGGGTGCCCCATCCCTGGAGATGTTCAAGGACAGGTTGGATGGGACTTTGAACAATCTGGTTTAGTAGGAAGCGCCAGTGTCGGTGGCAGTGGAGGTGGAACAAGATGATCATTGAGGTCCCTTCCAACTGAAACCATTCTAAGATTCTATATCAACACTCCAACATTTATGTTTTCTCTTCCACAAATAAAGCCTTTTATTTTCTAGCATCTCCAGTGCTGTGACAAGCCACACAGGTGGATAGTGTCAGGATCTAGAAAATAGATTGCTTTCTATTTTCCCATCACAGTAAAAGGAGCAATCTGAAGGTACTTAACAAAGTTGATGTGCATTTTCTTTGGCAGTAGTGTCAATACTTTGAAGATCTTTCACTTTCCTTTGATTCAGCCATTTAGTGCAATTGTATTAATTTTCTTTAATACTGTTATGTGCTAGAGCTTTTCCTCTTGTCTTATCCAGACTTCTCTTCTAATGGCCATGAGCCTTAATTGTGTACAGTTAAAAATAGAAGGCCATAATCCATTAGTGTTGCCAGTGCAGATAGCATACAGAAGATAAGATCATTTACCTATTGCTTACTCCAGCACAATCTCTTACAGACTATACTGAAAATATGCAGACAGGCAATCTGCATAAGGTTTCTGTGAGTGATCTGGACTGATATTTCTGACTCAGTATTTCTGACTAAGTCCTCAGCTAATTGAAGCTGGCATGCATGTGTAAACCACACTTTTAAATTTTTTCAGTTATGTGCAGTGAACATGTTTATCTCAAATTTAAACAAAATTTAGAGATGGCCAAACATCACAAGCTCTATTAACCAAGAACCCATTTATTCCTACTTGAGTGATAGAAATTTTAAAGTTGGTTAAAACTGTTATGCAGCCAGATGCTTTTCACTGGGCAAACTCAAAAACCTGGTTCAGAAAGTCTTCCAGTCTATATTCAGTCTCTTTGATACTCTGTAGAAAGAATTAATACAATACAGAAAAGTTCCACAAGTTTTAAGAAAAAAAAATTCCATTTCAAACACCCAAAGATGCGTTCTGCATGACCAAATTATTAGAGCTTACCGTTTTTCTGGAATTATATATTGATTATGATACTTTATTTCAAAATTTATCAGTTTGGAGCTACAGTTCCTATAGACTGTTACTCTTTAGTGTAATTCTATTTTAACTATGTCATGGTAATAGGAATAATAGGAATACCAAAGTAATATGGCGATCACCACTGAAGGGAATGGAAAGTTGTGTATTTAAGCAAGCAAGCAGCCCAACGAAAGTGAAACATCAACAAAAATCAATGAAAAAAAACCAAGCAGAATGAAAAAAGACAACATAAGTACACCAAAATAGAAAAAAAAAAAAAAAAAAAAAAAAAAAAAAACCAAGCAAAAAAAAAAAAAAAAAAAAAAGAACCCCAAAAAAAAAAAAAAAAAAAAAAAACAAAAGAAGAAGAGCTATCAAGGTCTTTTATGCACTAGTATACTGGAAAAGAACAATCTTATATTCGTTTATGTGTACTAGGGTTTTTTTCTGGTTGAATAGTACTAGAAAATGCTTTTGCTCAATATATTCCTTATTCTATAAACTCTCATGTAAACTGCACACATGCTTAATATATAGACATATTTTATAATATAACTCCTCATTCTTTAATCTCAATGCGAAAATATAAATTATCTGGCTTTCAATAATAAAGAAGAGAATCAGATGCAGGTTAATGAGAAGATTTGTCTGATTAACCTTCTCCACTGTCAAAGACTTGTAATGATCCATCACTTATCCATGCCTGAGTAGGGTTTCCAAAAGAATTAAAGGCATGCCCAAACATATATTTATAGAAACAATCACAGGTCGCTAAATAAAATCTGGAGCCATGTGTTAATCAATGAACTTCAGAAAAACAGGTTTAGAGAATTCAAACACCTAAAGATGCATTCTGCATGACCAAATTATTAGAGTTTACAGTTTTTCTGGAATTATATACCCAGGTGAGAATTGGATCATATGAAGAAAAAGGGTCACAAACAATAAAAAAATGCCCAGATATTTCCACTTGTTAATAAAACTGAATCTGCTGAAAGATAGTAGTACTTAGCAATTGGAAAATGACATTCCTGTACATAAAATTAGTTGTTAGTCTTAATCCAGTTAGCAGCAGTGAGAAGATAGCTGCATCTTGATCTCTGATGGAACAAAGCCTGGAATTTGAAAAACAAAAATGAGGTGAGATCGATTTCATTCCCTGTTAACGCTGTGGCTACTTTACCCCCATAAAACTGTGTGGGGAAACTCCTGCCTTTCCAGGATCTGTCAAAGAGATAAATACAGATGTCGTTTTTCTAAAGATTCCAAGTAAATACATGAAATGCCATTAACTCTTTTTTGAAGAACTAAAAACAGAACCAAACCCACAATGTGCAGGTAGAACCAGGTCTTGGCTTTTCAGGTTATCACAGGGGTCATTTTAAGAAAAGACATGTTAAAACACTTCGGACTTCTGTTGCCATGTTTGAGACTGTAAATCAGGCACTAGTTTCCAGAGATTAAAAACTGCTCCTTTGTGTGGGTTGCTACATAATGTGCCTTTGAAACATTGGGAATTGGTCACTGTGGAAGAAATGGTAACAGACATCACACTGCTGAAATATAGCAATTCTTCATCTCCTGTGATTATCTACAGAGAAAGAACAATAATTCATTGCCAGTAATTTATTAGATAATTCTTGATTTTTCTCTTTATGAATGGTCACAAACAAAAGTTCAAACTTTCAAATATGGCTATTATTCAAAATTATCTTTTATTTCTATAAAAATGTCTCAGAGATTAGAACATTCATTAAGATAAAAAAATTGGGAGCATTAGCAGGCTGTGCTAATGGCCTTGTTTCGGGCTTCAGTTGGGCTCGTATCTGCAAATATAAATGAAAGGGCAAATTGAAAACACTGAATATTACAAACTAATATGCGATGCAAAATTAACTTTTGAAACAAAGAACATAAATGGTGCCTTTTGTGCTTGCTCGTGATGGAAAGTTGCAAAAAATTGAGTGCTTAGAAAACCAAATCATAGTATGTGCTGACTTTCAAGTACCAGACATTCGAACCCAAGAGCTTTTTCTTTTCCTTGCTAAATTCTGTCTTTTTCACCACCCTAGCCAAAGCACAGACACAACATACCAGCTGCACTAAGGGAAGCATCTGGCCAGCAACTTGGTTCTTGTTCTTCAGCACCACCGTCTTAATTATGTTTTGCTAATTATTTTATTGACCTTCCTCTGAGGAATCTCCTCTCTCATGGAAACAGTATTAACTCAATTAATTTAAAAATGGAAGATGTTACTTCTTTTTTTTAATGAAGCAAAGAGCATTCTAAAAATGCCATGAAAAGGAAGGGTAACAGAGCACAAATACCTCTGCTGCCTACCTTGGGCCATCTCAGACTAATGGAAATTACTCTCTTCTTACCAAGACTGCAGACTGTGAGCAGAAATAGGAAAATTACATCTTCACCATAATAATCAGATATGTGCCTAATGTAGGTCATAGCTTCGGTTAATCTAAGACACTGTGATAAGAATACTGGGATTTTTTACAAAACAAAACAAAAAATATTTTATCTATGTGAACAACATCAAAGACAAATCTCAGGAAGCAGGTGAAGATGGTGTTCTGGTAGGAAGAATCATAAGGAGTCAGGTCTGAAAAGTATTTTGAAGACAATTTGCTAAAAGAACCAAAAGGCATAGTCAAATCTCTCTCAAACATCCTGTGGACAGTTAGACCACCAGGGAATCAATAGTGCCCATGGTGTTTCCAGAAAGAGGAAAGCTAGGTGGGCTTGGTAACCACAAAGAAGAATCAGGGACATTCCCACTGCGTGGGCTTTCCTGGTGAGAACAAACAGGAGCAGCTCAAATGTAGCAGGGGAATATTTAGAACAGAATAAGAAAATAGGTAGTAATGAATCAGCATAACCCTAAGGTATTTCACGAGAGTTGAAAAAGAACTGCTAAGCACAGTGGTCAACCTTCCCCTTAAAAGACAGATGTGAACTGAGTTTTGGAAAAAAAAAAATTAGAAAAGTTCCAAACACCTATAGATGTGTAATTCTGTGTAGGAACATAGACAGAAGAAACTTATGATAAAGCTTAGAACTTCTGTAGGGAGAAAATCTTACCTCATAAATCCACTGAGCTCCTTGGAAATAGTCAGAGTATGGATTGTGGTGGTGCTGTTAATGCAGCATGCTTGTGTTTCCAAAGAGGCTTTGAGATAGTCCCTCCCAAAAGGTTCTTAACTAAGTAAAGCTGTTGTAGTCAAAAAGAAAGGGTAGGAACAAAAGATCATGGGGATTTTCTTGGTATTTTTTTAAAGGGAGATTTCCAGGGCAGTCCTACTAGCATCTATGGATTTGTGTGCCTGCTCCATTTACCCAAAAATCATATGAGAAAAGTGAATAGCAGCATGGAAAAACAGTTTACTTGGCAAAATAGTTTAGGACAATATAAACAAAGGCTGTCTGCAGTATGACAGAGACAGCTCTCAATCTGATACAGTTGGGATTTATTTTACCTAACCACAGCATAGCTGTTAGAGAAACAAAGAACCACCTGAGGCTCATTTTGTACTCAGTGGAGAGAAACAGGCTTGATTCCCCTGGTCTATTTGGGATATATACATTAGACTTGGAGGAATCATGGCCCTGGAGGTGTCTCTTTCTCTCTGCTGCCTATAATGGGATCACATGGTGACTGGCTTAGATGATGTTTATCTACATTTAGTCTGATGAGAAGGCTCTGAATATGCAGGCTGTAAAATAACAGACAAAAATTCAATGTCAATAAATGTAAAATAATGAATATGTAGGGAAACAATTTTAACTAGGCATATATAACTTAATGGATTTTAAATTTGCTATTACCATACAGAAAAGGGAACTAGGAGTCACTGCTGGCAGGTCTGTGGGAAGCACTCAGTTCACTGCTAACAGCAGTCAGAAAGACACTCAGCTTTGTCAAGTGTCAGATATCTGGGGACACCAAGAGCTTCTTAACATAAGCACAACATAGGCGAGGTCAGATGGGAGCTTTATTAACCATGATCACAGGGAACAAACATTTGGACAGCATTGGACTCTCTGCTTCCCTGTGCTTTGCCAAGTGATTGCAGAGAGCCAGTCTGTAGACTGTGTCAGTATGTAAGAAAGGAATAGAAGTCAAACCAAAAATATAGTGATGGCATTGTGAACATGATGTGAAATTACCCTTACTGGTGACAGTTCTGGTCCAATTACTTAAAAAATCATTGTGGAAATGGTACAGATGTAGGAGAAACACAGTGGGGATGGTGCAAAGGTGGGAACATCTTCCAAATAGGGAAATATTAAACCAGCACAACTCATGATGTGCAAAAAGACATTTAAGGGGAATAAAATGAGGAGTGTTGTGGAGAAGTTACTTGGTTATTCATTCTTGCAATTCTGCCAATGTCAGAACTGGCTTGTCATCACAGGCACGTGGACAACAGCATCATGTGGTACCTGGAGTAGTGGAAGCCATGAAACACTGTAATGCATTGCAGCCAGCTCCCAGGAGGAGGGTGTGGGAGGGAACATCAGAAGGAAGATGTTCCATGGCAGCCTTTAGGGGAAACTAGAGATGAGAGAACAAACAGAAAGCCAAAAGGAGCGTCATCACACACCACACAACATGCAACTGGAGAGGCGGGGGACTGCCGAGAAGGCTGTGCACAGTGAGGGATTCAGAGAGCTGAGAGATAGGTGGATCTTGGAGAATCCCTGTGTGTAACAGAAGATAAATCAAATAAATATAGTTTCCTAATCCTCTAACAGCATGATGTCAAAGACAGCACACTTGCTGGACTGTCGAGTGTGAATCCCAGGGAAGCACGTTCCCTTGCTAGAGGTTGAACATCCAGAGTCACCTTTAGCACAAGGAGAGGGCCTGGGACATTGTTTAAGGTACAAGGCTTAAAAGGATCCTAATAATGCACAGTGAAACAAAAAACTATGACAAAGGGGAGAAAACACTGAAAGACTTGTAGATCTAACAGATTGATCAGAACTGTGATCTTTCCACAGTAAATGACCTCAGAAAAACCCTGCAAAACTGAATTATGTTTGATATATAGCATATGTGATATAAATATATATTTATATATAAATATAGACTATTTTAACAGTCTGAATATAGGCATTTGGGAAAATGTCTAAGTTGTTGATTGAAGATTGATTCTTCAGAACTGCCAAAAACTAAAAATCTAACAACACGCCACAAAAATTTGTGAATTAACAGTTTCCATGTTGGAGACCTTCCAAACAGAGTAAGACTATGAAAAATGTCAGAACAAGAATTAAAAAGAAGCAGAAATCTTCTTCCATGTACTTCAGAGCTGGTATGCAACAGCTCCATGCTGGAAATGTACTTCTAGACATTGCAACCACTTAAAGATGCATCAGATTATATTCTATCCTGCTTGAAAGGAAATAACAGGGCCAACTTAATAGTCAACAGTCCTGTACTAATGTGGGGTTAAACACAATGTTTAAACTACAACCTTTGCAGAGACTGGAGAAATTCAGAAGTAATCTTTTCTGGAAAGAGGTGCTAGCTCAGTTTTCTTTCTGGACCCTCTAGTACTTGCTCCCAGAGCAGGAGAGAGAGCAGAAGGTGGGCAAGCACAGGAGGACAGGGGCAGAGGGACCATGGCAGTGGGCCAGAAATGTCAGTGGCACTGGCTGTGGGGGCTCTGCTTCCTCCGGCTCCCACCATGCCACAGAGGACACTGAAATGTTCAGCACAGAGGCAGGAATTTGCCCAGGTCCTGCATGGGGACATAGAGCACAAAGCCTGCTTTTTCTACCTTTCTCTTGTTCAGAAACTCATGCTGGATGATGTAAACCTTTGTAGTTAACAGCTTATTTAATAAAATACTGATTTCTTTTTCCTTATACTTTAGGAAATAGGATATTCAAGCACTTTGATGAAGTACTGTAGTTTCCTCAAACTCTTTTCAAGGTCTAACAAAGTCTAAATCCTAAACTGACTGTTTCCTGTTATATTATATCCACATTTTCTACAGGTCATTTAAAAATGAAGTATGTCCACAAAGATCATGGGTGAAGGAGAGCACCACAACTTTTTGGATGCATCTAGCAGTGCAGATACATCTACAGCTATACACAAAAAAGTGTGTGAGTGTAGTTTTGAGAGGAAAATACCCTCACTGTAAAACAGAGGGGTGCATAAATAAAATGTGGAATAGTCACTTGCTAAATAAAGCTAACCAAAGGGGAAAATAAATTATATGTATATCTCAGAGAAAAAAAAAAAGGTGTAATTTAGATAGTATAAAGTAAGTGCAATTAGTTCGTAAAAGAAATGTGTATATTACGTATTTCTATTTAGTGAATTATAATCTTAGTATTAGAGATGAAGATATATATGAACTAAGGTTTATAAATTTATCTCTTGAAAAATTTTGAAAACAGAAACTATCAATAATTTTTAATCATAAATAAAAATAAGATTACCTGTAGAGTTCTGAAATAGGATTTGGCAGAATTTAACCTGGTGTTATAATACATAGAAAGGAATACAGACATCTATAGAGAACATTTTTCAAAATACCTATTTTTAAAGTACTGTCTTGTTGCTGAGAGTAATTAGGTATTCTCATACACCCACTAAACATAATAATTTCTTCTGTTAGGTCATTGTTTTGATTTCTTCTCCAACCAATGTTTTATATCAAATAACTGAATAATCTTGAGAGCAGAAACTGTAATGATGTAGTCTTCTATGCCTACTCCAAGTGACTAGCTCAGAGAGACATTTTCTGGCTTTCTAGCTCAACAGACATGCAATCATTTAATTAAAACTGGAAAAATTAACCTGGAAAAAGTGGAGAATGACATCCAGGTATATGCTGGTGGCCACAACAAGATTTAGGTTAAAACTGCCTTGGCAGAGGAGAATGGGCAAGGGTCCCACCGACCTGGATGGGTGTCTTCATGGGTACTAGAAAGCAAGGAAATTGAGAAGTTTCCACCAGCAGCTTTCTGGGACTAAGGGAGAAAGGGTTTTTCCCCTCAGCTCAGTGCCAGCTAGATGAGGGAGTTCCATCTTCCTTCTGATGGCTTTTTTTTTTCCTCTGATCCTGTTCAGAGACATGTGGGTGTCCCCACATATACAACAGGGAGCCTAAGTATACAACCCAGGGCTGGATATTTCTCTGTGGAACAAGAACTTGGATTCATCCCACGTAACAGTCAGCCTGACGTATCGCTGGGAATTCTCCATTAACTTCAGAGGAGCTCTGCAAGATTTTTGTTTCTGGCTAAGGTTCCCAAAGTTAGTGGGATGAAGCCAGCTGAAAGTGTCAGAAGTTCAGAATTGAGACACTTGATATCGCAACTTCTAAAGCCTTTTATGGACTGATCTGGTGGGGAAATTTTGGTTGGGTAAATCAGTGGTCTTTTACAATTTAATAGCCCTGGAAGCAATTTAAAGAATTCTGTAAAATAGCTAATGCTGGTACTCTAGAAGTAGATGTTAACTGCCTTTGGTCCGATAATATTGAGGGATCAAAGCCATTCCTCCTAGGTCTTGCTGTAATGAAAGATGGGGTTTTAACCATTCTTTAAAAGCAGTGAATCGTTTCAATTCTTTCTCTCCTGAAAGCTCTTTCTATCAGATGTATTTTGATAGAGTTAGAATCATGTCCCTGTTTTCTTACTAAATGTTCCTATTTATATGTTAAAAAAGCTGGCAGGTTTGCAAGTACTGAAAAAAAACCTCAAGGGGACAGCATTTTTTAAATGGAATGGGATTCAAAGTGAGAATTCATGAATATGCCTTTTGGCTGGCTATGACTGCAAATCTTACAGAGATCTGTGGCACTCTTATTCAGCAGAGTCCAGCTGGGAACTGGCGTGTTGAGTCTGTGTAGCCCTTTGCTCTCTGCATCCGTAGGGAAGGAGGTCAGTCCCGCGCCCCGCGAGGGCAGGACATGGGAGCTCTGGCGCAGTTTGGGGAGGGGCTGTGGTTACAGCTGGAGAGTTGGCTCTCTACAGGGGGCCATGAAACCTGGATCACCTCCATGAAACTGGGCTCCTGCCAGCCTTTTATTTGGTTTTTTGATGAAGAAATTGCGGACTGGGGAAACCCTCCTGAGCTCAGTACTAACATACACATCACTCGAAATCTGCTTTGGCATTTGCTGCTTTCTTCTCTCTGAACACTCACTCTACAGTATAGAAATCACCATATTGCACTGTGCATCCTTAATACAGAAAGCAATTATTGTCACTGCCAAGTCAGAAACATCTGCCTGAGGGAAGATCTTGCTGGTCCAGGCCGTGAAGATGTTGCTGTGAGGTAAAGCATTGGTTATTCCAGCACTGTTTGGTTATGTGACTCAGTTCTCTTCACTTCTCAGTTCACTGATTGTGCTTCCATCTTATTTTTTTTCCTACATTCCCATAAACTGTTGGATGAAAAAGGCCTTAGGAGCTGAGAAGGTCTGGAAGAACTACTGTCAGCTGCCACAGATGAGATAAAGTGCTTCAAGGGCTATAGGGTGTTAGGAAAGATGGTGCCAATCAAGATACTGGTCTAAATTTTTTTGCCTGATTGAAGGTCAATAAAGCCTAAGAAGATACACAAAAATAACTCATTATTATACTTAATGGACAGTTAGTTGTATTGCATCAAGTTTCCTTTATGTTACAGAGTAACTGGGAAAAAGCAGTCTTGCCATACCAACAGGCATCATCTAAAAGCCTGGAAATATTTCTGTATAAAGAGAGATGGAGGGACCACAGCTGCTTGATTCAGAAAGCAAATAAAAATAGTAAATGTATGAATAGAGTCAATATGGAGTGGAAGATGTACAAAATAATAAATGTTACAGAAAAAATCAAGGTCTCCTATTTATTCTTGAGCATAATGCCAAAACAAGGCAATTTGAAATAGAAAAGTGAAAGTGAAAAGCAGTATGTCCTGAGTGGTATGTTATTAATTTATGGTATTGATTGGTGCATCAAAATGAAGGATTTAGTAAAAATAAAAGCAAAGAAAAGTCTGTATGGATAATGAGAAGACCTAAAACCTGCTAGGCAGCGCAGGACAACACAAGCCATGGGAACAAAAGGCAGGGCCTTTATTAATTGGCAGTAGATTTCTTGTGCCTTCATTTTGGCAGTAATCTGAACAGGAGTTTCAGATAGCCAGATCATTTCTCTGGTTATGTGTTGCAGTGTTGTACAGACAAGCTTAGGCAAGATTTTGCTAAAATGCTCAGAAAGGCTTTTGTACATCCACATTTCCAGCTAAAATATATTTAACATGACTTCAATTGCATGCGATGTGGACAACTCGTTGTCAGCCACAGTTGCTTTTCACAGCCTAAGCAGTATTAAGGAATGTGGATTTGGCAAGAAACAACTAAAGAGGAGTACACTCATTCCTAAGGTAACTTCATTGACCTCGCTAGAGCTGATCCAGAGTTCAGTCTAGCCTTGACCTGTCTTTCTGTAGTTTACAAGTTGTGTATCTGGAGAACTGCTTCTACTTCTGCTGTTCTATCCATCTTTGTTCAAGGTAATAACAAAAGAAGTAAAAAAGGTTCAGGGAAGGTTGGCAAAAATAATTGGAGCAGAGGAAAACTCTCATATGAAGGGAGGTTAATAAGGTTGGGGTTGTTTCTCTTAGAGATGACACAAATATAAAGGAGACAAAATAAAAAGAAATCACGAAGGACTCATCCACATAAACCTTTAGAGGACCACAACCATGGAGTTGAACTAAGCTGCTGCCCCTACCAGCTGGCTGTGCAGTTGGGCTCTTTGCCCTGTGCCTTTTGAGGTATAAAGGCTAAAAGTCATTCATGTGGGGGAGGAGCAGCTATTGTCCCTGTTTCCCACCCAAGAAAATAGGGATAGTCACAGAAAGTCTGAGAATATTCCAAGTCAAAGGAGATACTTTTCCACAAAATACACAAACACCCATGGAACCAGGCAATAAACAATGTTTGAAGATGGTTCATATTGGTTTGTAACAAGACTTTTCCGGGTTGTAAGAGGTGCTGGTAAAGCTGGGTGCAGCTGTGCAGCCTAGGGGATGCTGGATGCTCTGTGGCTTGGACAGCGGATACACAAAGACTGGCAGCGATCATGCTTCCCAGGAAAAGGCAAGGCTGAGGTGTCTGAGGCTTCAGCCACACTGGGGAGTTAGCTGCCTGAGTCCAGTCATTATCCTGCATCATCTGAGCTGAGAGAGTCAGCCCATCTTGTGAACATAGCCTGTGGTCAGCGTGGACAGCAGAATTCACAGAGGGATGAAATTGGGTCAGAGCTAACAGGGTTTCTCACACATTAGTGGTAGACAGGCAGCAGAAACAGTGACCAGTTACCATGGTTCAGGTGTTAGGTAGCTCAGGGGTTGATGGTGAGATGTCACAAGATCAAGTCCTAAAAACATGCCACCTCGTGCCTCTGTATTTCATAGGCAGCAGCCATTGTAACAATCTCTGAGGACTCACCAAACAAGTTCCCTAAGCAGCTGATGATAGTGCTGTACTTTCTCAGTAAATTCAATTTCATGTCAGTGAACTTTATTTGATGACTATTTCCTTTTTTTGCTGCAGGGTCAGCAGCAGTGTGGATGGAGACTGCCACTTTTTATCATGTAGTTCACTCATAGCTCACCTGGGTTTGTAAGCCAGCAAGCCCCAGAAATGGTAAAAATCCATCTTTCATGCCTGGGCTGGGTACTTTGGTGGGTTCCTTACTGCCCAGCAAACACCTACAGACTTGGCTGTCATTTGGGAAATGGGAAGGATCAAGCCAGTTGCTGGGACATGGCAGGGACCGAGCCCAGGAGATGACAGTGGATTCCTGCTGCCAAGCCTGGTGAGAAATCTGAGTCTCTGGGGCTTTTCTTTCTAGCTTCTCTTCCTTCCTGAGTCTTTGAATTCCCGTTTATTCTTCACTTCATGGAGGTATTTACACTGATCACTCTTGTTAATTGCTGCTAATAGGAATCGTATTCTTGAATCTCCTGTGTTTGGAAGCATAATTTAGTTTCCAGAGAAAATTCAAATTTGTAAGTGTTCAAGGGAAAAAAAAGTTACCAGACCAGCCTCTGCACTTCCCAGCTGATGTTATACAGCCTTCTCTGATTAGCTTTTTAAAGCTATTTAAATATGTAGCATAGAGCCCTAGACACAAAGCTTGGTGGTGCTTGTCACTTCAAATACACTATCAACAACCTCCTCCAAAAAGGAACAGATTGTAGGTGTGTAAGGGACTCCCCTTTTACCTCCTGCAGAGAGTCTTTACTTTTGATATCAAAAAACTTGGCTGCAATGAATCCCCCAGCTGCTTCAGCCTGACTCCAGAGGTGGCTGAGGCTGCAGGTGAGCTCCCTGTAAAAACTGGGGCATCCCCCAAGTTCAAAGTGAAGCAGCTGGAGCTGAATGGCATGCATTCCACAGACACTTTTGCTTTTGGGGTATTTTTTTTTATTATTATTCCCTTTGTTGTATTATATTACTATATTTCTCTACTGTTTTAGTTCTCATTTTTTCTGACCCAATTAATGTCTTTTCACTTGAAATGGTTTGTACAGTCGTTAGAGAGGATTTGGGGAGAGATAGCAGCTGTAATGCTAAAAAAGCTGGGAGGCTTTATCTTGTAGCCCTCTGTGACTTCCCCTCTTTGTGCTCTCAGAGGCCTTTGTACGTGGTAGCATCACTAAGAGGAGTTTATCTAAGGAATTTAGGTTGTCATACAGATCTCAGTTTTTGGGGGCGGTTGGGTGGATTTAGGATGCTTATGTGAAATTGAGTATATATATGTGGGTAAAAATAATAGCAGGACAAAAGAATATGTAAAATAATTGTCTTTCTAACAGCCAGGCAAAAATAACAGGTTTGTGTATCCTAAAGCATACAGGATGAGCTTTCTGATGACTAGGTGTTGGAACGCTTACTTATATCGTGCCTCAAATATCATGTTGCCTTTTACTTTTTTTGTTTAATGCATGTAAAAATCATTTGCAAAGTTAAATGTAAAAATAATAGTGTTGTGCAACAGCGGCAATATTTTTTTCAGGTGAGCTTTGAAATTTAGTGTTTATGTGTATAGTTAAGAACATATAAGTTTTTCCATCCCCGCCTCTATCTCACATACCTTGTATATTTGCTCTTTTCTAGAATAAAAGTCACTTTCTTTTAGACTGAGCAAAATTTTCTCAAGGGATCTTAAGTAGGAAAATGGTAGGAAATACAGCACAATCATTTTTGTTTCTTTTGAGGTTTTCCAAATTTGAGATGTTCCTAAGCCACTCTTCAGAATATGGATGAAAAGGTTAAATTACAAAGGTATCTGGCAAATTATTTTTATAATGCATTTATAAAACCACAGAAAACTGCCCTCATGTACCCCCACAGCCACCAGCAACACCTGCCCCTCTGTCCTAAGCTCTGCATCGCTTGGGAACACATTGATGGATGACAGCATGTTTTCCTCTGATGCAGAGACATTTCTGAACCTTACTAAAGCCGTCTTTCGCTTCTGCTAAGAGCAGGAAGGATTGAGAGCTGCAGGGGCAACTAAGTTCACTAAAAAGGAAGCACCTAAAGTCAGAAGCGCAATAAATAAATGAGTACAGAAAAAATAATTCAGTTGCTGCCTTGCTCCTGTTCACCCTGTCTTTTGAAAGAGTACTGAAACTTCACACTGCACTTTCAGATGAAGAGCAGAGCTGCCTGTGACTTATGGGCTTTACTTTACACAAGGAGGGATTGCTCTCCTAATCCATCAGACAGGTGAACTGCACTGCATTTAGCCAGTAAAAGGTGGATATTGGAGGAAATAGCCCATTAAATCACCATTACCTAGTCCTAGAGAGATATTCCTGAAAAGACAGATCACAAAGGTGTGAAAGAGCAACCAAGTCTCTCATCAGCTCCTAGTTTTTGAGTTTGGAAAACAGACAGCAGTGGTGCCTGTCTCTGGGTGAGTCACACAGCTTACACACTTTTAAAATCTTCTTATCCATTAGAGAGACACGTGTGTTACACCTGCTCTGTGTTACGTGCAGGTTATGTATCAGATGCTGTAGAGGGCTTTTCCAAAACCAAACCCTCAAAATGCCCCCTGATAGGCAGGGTCAGACCCAAGGGCAGAGGAGAGGCGGCCTCTGCCCTGGGAGATCCCGCAGCAAGTGCATCTCCCCTCAGCCATCCCTTCCCCAGACCTATAAGTAAAGTGGGGTTATCCACTTTCTACTCCTGTTTTTGCTTTTGGGGTGCTTCCAACGGCACCACAGGCAGGGTGAGGAGGTGGGACTGGTGCACAGCTTGGTGAAGGCTTCAGGTGAGATGTTGTGGGAGAGCAGAAGCCAGGCTGGAAGCAGGGGACTGCCTTCCTACCTCACAGATTTCTGGTGCTGGGATCACCCTGGCCCTCAGACCTGCTCAGCTTCACATGGGTCCCCTCAGGGACCCCTTAGTTCACTACCCTAGCAGAGGATGATTAAAGCAGTTGCATTGCCTTCTTTTCTATCTGTAGGAAAAAACCCCTTTATTTGGACTCTGGTTTGGGGACTGGTTTTACAGCCAAGAAAACAGATTTTACTATAAATCCAGTCTTTACAAAGAAATGCAAATCGGTACTTCATTTCATGCAATACCTGCACATCACATCTCATCTTATTTGTAATCTAAACTATCAATCACAATTGTAAGCTATAGATGAGAAAGTATTGCACACATATGTAAATGATGTAAATATCCAATTTGTTTGGGTTTTTTTGAATTGCAAGGTTCTTTGTGAATTGTGCTTCTTTCTAATTTAAAATCCTGAAAATTTGTTCACCTAAATTTGGTACATTCCTAAGATCCAGGTCCAAAAGCACTCAGATTCCTCTAACAATTAAGTTGACAATTGTGAGTCTTTAAAAGCACCTAGCATCTAAGCAGCTTTTTTTCGTAATCCATTCAAAAGTGATGGAATTTTACCATCCTTCTACAAGTTATACTACACATATAAGGCTGCTCAGGTTTTCATCAAGCCTCCTAGCAAGGATAAAACACACTTCTTGACAGATACAGACCACTGAAAATCAGCCCAGAAGTGACATGAAAACAATCTTAAAATCAACTTCTTTGACAAGTAAAATTTTCAGTCTTAGCCAGGATCAGCTTTTGGATTGCAAATGGTCTCAAAATACACATCAATGTCACTAAGTGGAAAGGGTCACATAAAAACTGGAATTTTTTGTATTTTTAGCGAATTGCACGACAAAACTAGGAAAAGTTAGGTCTCAGGTATTATTCACTCCATGTTATGGAATTAGGTGTGTTTTAGCAGCAATACTTCAGTCTTAGGGCTTTATAGAATTATGTTAATTTTCACACTGGGAGATCAATAGATTAATATAAATTTTTTTGTCATTGACACACTTTCTAAGGAAATTCTAAGGAGTTTATTCTAAATTGAAGCTGTTAAGGAAAAATATTCCTTTTCTTATGAACACACACAAATCCTTACAGAAAGGCTCTTGGCTAAAGTGTGGTATTTCTGCTCCAAGCTAGGAGGAAGAGGGAGGAGGAGGAGGGAAAAGAGAAGCAGGGGGGAACATTTATTGTCTTCCTTTCAGCATGGGGGAGTGTCCCAGGCCCCTCCCGGGATTCTGAAAGCTTTGACTCAAGTCAGGCTTCCCTGGTTTCTAACTTGGCAGGAGTGTGCCTAGACTCTGGATGGTAGCTGGGATAAGAATTAGCTGGGAAGGATTCACTGAGTTACTTTTAATGAAATAATTTTGTACTGTCATTTTAGATAATTACACATTGGCGTAGGACCTCAGTCTGCTTTCCCCAAACCCCTGGTGAAAAAGCTTTACTCCAGCTTTTTCCAGGCTTTTAAATATGTTTGTGGAAAACTTCCCAAGGTCATGTGCTTTCCTTTGGTTGCAAAATATATAAGTTTGGACTCTTAGAAACTATCTGGGGAGGGAAAATATTTCCTATTCAGGTCTTGTAACACAACAAAACAAAAAAAAAACCAAAACAAAAAAAAGAAGAAATTTTTCTTTTTTTCCCAATTATAAAGGTTGCTAAGAGATAGATACTTCATTCCTTAAAATTGCTTTTCATGGAACAGTACAAATATTAGCAGACAAAGCAAACTGGTCTTGCTGTATTGTAGGGCGCTGCAGAGAACAGGCCACTAAATAGATTGAAAAGAAAATATTGCTGGGAAATGCTTGCTCTGAAATTAATTAGGTATTTAAATAGGAGGAGCTTATTTCTGTAAAATCAAGAGGATTTCTGTAAAACCAAGAGTGCTTTTTAATCTTTCAGAGTAGTTCAGAGATTAAGTCCTCAATGAAGAAGTCCTCGAGGGCAGCTCTAAAGTGTTGGTAAGCAAAAAACATGGACCAGTGAATAAGAAGGCAATATCTGCTTTATAAATACATAGAAACAGCTTCACCTCTATAATGTATTCATTATGAAGTGTAAAAGCACTTTGGCCCCATGTCTTAAGGAACATTAAAGTGTTACTCTTACTGCAGTGTACTGCCTGTCCTGCTTAGTGTTACTGTACACTCAGTATATCTTTTGGGCTTGTAATTGTGGTATATTGCAGGGTATTTCTTTATGTTTAAATAATCATGGGCCTAATTTTCAGGCTGTCAATATGTCTGGCTGAAATGGAATCAATGGGACCAAACTCCTTTATACTAGCTAAGGAGCTGGTCCTGTGTGCTTAAAAATAGCCTAATGAGGGAAAGACCAATCTACCTACTGAGAGGTTTTGTGACCTACTTCTGCAGCTCTCCTGCTCTTTTGGGAAAGCTCTGCTGGGCTTCTGCTTCTTCATCTCCTTGGTCTCCCCCAAACCACTCACAAAAGCAAATTCCACCAGAGAGAGAGAGAGAGACAGCTGCTCCTGCATATATTAATAATACACAGCTCTATAAATGATTAATAAAAGATACCACTGACTTTGAATTATGGTGTAGTAATTCACGCTTAGCTGTTTAGATGGCTCTCAGCCTTCACCCTGGTGGTGCACGAGGCACCCGGGATGAATGATTATCCTGTCACGCAGACTTGTTTCTAGTTGGTTAAATTGAACACTGCACATATTGGACAGGCTCATGCAGCTGATTACAGCCCGCTGGAGAGACCTTGCCCACCACATGGATGGTCAAAATCTGACTGATTAATTTTTAAAATTGCTTAAAGATGCATCTGTGGGAATGATGTCAGCCATAGACTGTGAGGGCTTCATCCTTTGACATGCTGGAACCTTGATCTGGTCCAAAGAAATGTCTAAACTTGTGATCATATTTAATTTGATCACATGTGCAGATATTCTTGTGAATCCTGTAGAGTGCCTAGTACAGAGCAAAGTCCTGTTGCTCCTCTGGTGATGGATATGTTCATGTTATTGTTCTCCAGCTGTTCACTCCACTGGAAGTCACTGCACTCTCTGCTGTGCCTCTCCGAGCTCTCCATGATGATTATATTTGTGTGAAATCTATCCCTAAAAAGGTATTTTTAATTTTTAAAAAGCTTTGCAAAAATGAGATTGTATTTAAAACAAACAAACCAACCAACCAACCCCAAACTGAGAAGCTGGGGGTTAACTGAGTAGCTGGGAGCTGAGTAAAAGAAATTGTCCATGGGATATAGTGAACAGGACCACAAATATAACCCTGTCTGGTCACCTGCAGACAACTCTGCCAGTTCTCATTTACCTCTGGGTGATTCACCACATCCCAATGTCAATCAAAATGGATCAGAAATATCACACCTGAGAAGTGTCAGTTTGATAATTACAAAGGGATCCTGAGCTGGCTTGCTGAAGTATAGACGTCTATGCTCCAGAGCCCTAAAACTTGTGGAGGTGAGGCTTATTTTTTAAATCCCTGTATTCCCCATTCTCTGTAGCATTGGTAGGCTGCCACTATACAGAAGAATGAAAGGCCACAGTCATCACTAACAACCTGTTCATCAAATAATATTCAGTGATAAAATGCTGCAGTGAAGTGACTCTGCTGATACGGAACTTGGAGGGGTGTAAAATATCCACAGAACCCTTGTCTCTGACTATAGCCTGCAAAGGGGAGGTGGAAAATCTGGTTGGGTTATCCCAGATAGAAGGATAAACACCAAAGTATTTAGATCCACAAGTGAGGCCTCCCTCCTCTTCAGGGCAAAAAATGGGGCCCCAGAAGGAGTTTGGTGCCTTTGTGCTGGTTTCTGAGTGAAACAAACCTTTCAGGGGAAACAATGCTAATAGAATCATCGCTTTGGCACACGAGTCCTGCTAGAGAGAAAACCTGTTAATCCCCTCTATAGTCTCTCTGTTTATACCCTTAGGCTGCACATAAACTGGCCAAGTACAAGAACAAAAGCTGACTAGAAAAATCACTCCTGTGATTGTTGTTCTCATGAGCTATTATCCCCTTTATTAAGGAGCAGGCTTAAAACAACCTCCCTTACAGACAATGTTCTGTGAAGAAATGTGATTATCATGCTGATTTAGGTGAAACTTGGCTCTGTGGCTCAACTCTCCCTCTGCCCTCCTTGCCCATTTTCTTTACTACGCTTTTAAGTGGTGGTGCCATCAGCCAAGCTGGAGGAATGCCCTGGCCCCAGCCCTGCCCTTTGCTTCTTCGGGAGATCAGTATCAAACTACAAGTTAAGTTTGTCTTCCCAGACACTGCTTTAAGACATTTGGTTATATAAGTTTTACAATAAAAAGAAAAAAAATCTTGGACTATGCATTTGTGTACCATCTTAGAGGTGGGATCTTCTAGAGAAGGGTAAGGTGTGGGACAGTTCGCCAGAAGGCCGGTGTCCTTTCTAGTGTTTCTTTACTCATGATCATTTAGAAGTTAATGTATGTGATATTTTGTTTCTTCAGTATATCTGAAGCTGGTTAATAATTGGGATTATCTTCTCTGCAAGTTTTTTTTTGAGAGTAAAAATCCATAACAATGTCCTGTTTCATTGTGACTGAATGGAGATGTACCTTCTTGACCTGGAAGGCAATATAGCCCAGGTTCTTTTGTGTCAGTCAAATTAAAGGAGGAAAAAGATGTCTCTTCTGATCCTTCTGCAAAATACATTTCCAGAGGCCTTTGGAGAGTCTCATCCTTCATTGACATGCACTTGACTGAGAAGATATTTTGAAAATGTGAGTGCAAACAACTCCTCCAGTGGTTTTGTTGGAGAAAAAGGAGCAGGAGGGATTCATCATACTTGGCTATACCAAGCATGGAACGTCTTCTTTAGAAAACTGTCTGCATCAAGAATAGTTGTGTTGCACCTTATGTTCCTGCAATTAAAATTGTTAAAAAGATCAGGTTAGACTTATCTGTAAGAATTTTACAAATTGTGACTAAATATAATGTTTCCATTCATGTATTACCAGTATGATTGAGGATAATTCATTAGATAACATGGACTTAAGGGACCTATGAACTGAATAATGGAGATTCTTGAAGTAAAGTAATAAATATCTTTTTCAGCCTATGTGTTTACAGTTCTCTAACCCTTCCAGTACTGGGCAATCAAAAATTTTATCTACTGTATACCCTGACTTTTCAAGCCACAATCCTATTTAAGGCCAGACAACAGGAATAAATTAAATCAATGCAAAGTGCCACACGTTAATATGTGGGATTTTTTTTTACTCTATAAGCTATTTGTGAAATGAAATTGTTACTCTAATAATGGTTTAATTATAGGTAGGCCAGATGAAACTGCTGGTATTTAAAGACAGGGGATGTTTATATTTAAAGAGATGAAACTCCTGTCACCCTGGAAAGATAAAGCAAAAAAAGCATGATAAGATAGAGTGGTGTGTAGGCTTATGTCTGAGGCTGACTGGAGTCAGATGTTGGACTTAAATGTGGCGGTTGCTGGATTCTTATGAGCTTTCTGAGAGAGCTGAGAGAGCACACCAGAGTGGGGCAGAGAAGAGCTACCCTGATGCTTTTGTGATGATAAGCTACGAAGTACAAGTATAGTCAGTCCTTTGTCTTTGGAAGACCAAGTGAAAACCAGAAGCAACAAGAGAGAGAAAAGGTTTGGGAATTTTTGCACATATGTGACTCATTATGGGATATCTAAGTGAGCAAATTGGGTATTTCTAATTTTTGCAAAAGTCAGACAAATAAGAGGATGTTTATTAGGTCATATGCACAAATCAGGCAATTCCAAAGCTGGAGTGGGGAAAATCTTTCCACTTTGTAATTGAGGTTTGGGCATGCTTATATCTCATTCCTGGGTGAAGAAGAGGGAATTTGGAGACTTTCTTGGCCACCATGCTGAATATAATCTCTTTGGGCTTGGCTGTCTGAACCCATAGATCATCTCTTGCACATTTAATCAGGAATAATCTAGGAAGGTGTTGCACAAAGCCACTAACACCCATGTAGGACCTGCAGTAGCAAATATGAGAGAAAAACCACTGGGAATGACCTCATAATTACAATAATGGCTCATTATTGTAAGAATTTCTTTATCTATTAATATATCTATTTAAAATTTCATAAGTTTCTATTTTCCTGAGAATTCAGCTTTAATTGAAGAGGGATATCTGAAAAATGGAAGAGGTATTCCTGAGCCAGATATTTGCCAGCATTATTAGTGGCAGTTTGAGAAACCAGTCATGAGAACAAGTCTTGCTCTGTCACAGATCCTTCAGCATTTTCCTTGCCAAGTGTCTTGGTGGATGTTCAGCTTCCTCAGAAGTGTCTCAGTGGATGTTCAGCTTCCTCAGGGGGCTTGAATTTGGTCCCCTTCCACTTTCCTTCCGGCCCTGCTGATGCATTTTGAAGACGCATATTCACAAGTTAAGACATCACATATTGCTCACTCCTGCTCTAGCACAAATGGGGTTTAATATTAATCTTTGTTTACTCAAAGTCTAAGTTGTATTTAATCTAAGATCTGTTAAATTTAATACTGATAAATTGAGCACTTTCTTAATATATGTTCACATTCTGTCTTAGTCTATTATATACGTGCTGTACAGATGTGATGCATTGGCTTTATAAACACAAAAATAAAAGCAAGAATAAAAAAAATGTGTTCAAACCAAGTTACTATTCTGTGAAGTAATGGAACTTTGAGAGCAGCAGTTCATTCCATGGGCTCAGTTGATCTAATACATCATAAACCCTGACAGGGCAGGTTTGATCCCCCAGCTTCTGACTGTGTATTCCTTTAACACTGGCTATGGTTCTGGTGGTGTTTGGATCTGTAATGAGCCAGGCTGACTCACTTATCCAGAGAAAAATTGAATAGATAAAAATGGGACGATTTTGTCTCGGGTTAATGAGTTGAGTCATCTTCACAAAGGGCCTGAGGAATGCTGTGCATAGTGAAGGTTGATGGAGAGGGAGAATGATGACTTCTGGGTAGTAGAGATCTGTTAGACCCTCTGTCTTGGAGTGACTTTATGGTGTATCCTATATTGTCTGCCCATTGCCCAGAAAATGAATTGTATGCTTTTCTCTGTTTTTAAACAGAGCCTGAGAGGGGAAAGAAGAAAAAAAGCCAAGCAGTTCTGTGTTTCAAGGTCACTACTTCTCTTTGTTGTTCTGCTGCTGTTGGGGAGTGACAGCTGTTCGGGCAGAGAGAGAGGGAGGAGGAAGCACCTTCTTGGCTTTTTCCAGCCAACTCTCAGCTCTGTTTTCCTTGGGAGAAGAGAGACGGAATTTTTTCTGGGACTTTGGGTTTCTTCTTTTTTTTTTTTTCCCCTCATCTGGACTTGTGCAGGACATCAGAATCTCGAAACCTCACTGAGAGGCTTTTCACCGGCCCGGAAGGGGGGTCCCCCAACACTCTGGGGAGGAGAGAGACCACACCCAAAAGGACTCCAAACTTTCTTCCAGGTTTCTCTCCCCAGTGAGAGATTTTATTATTTAGCATTATTATTCTTTACCTGTGTGTTTGTTAAATAAATAGGGGTTTTTTCCCTCTTTACTTTCCTACGACAAAGTTTTTTTTCCCCAAACCTGGTGGGGGGAGGGGTAACTATGACCTGCTTTCCATCAGGGGATATTCTCCTCTGCATTTGTCTAAAACAGGGACACCCTCTCAGCTGCCTCTTCCACCTCCCCTGCCAGGACACCTGGACATGGGTCTGCAAGACTTTAAAGCACTCTTGCTGTCCTACCCTGATGGGTTGTGACACAGCGCCCTGCTCTTTCTGTGCACCAGCAATTGCGCCCACTGGCCCTGCGATGAGCTCGTAGAATATTCAGTATTTGTGTGATTTTAGTTAGGTCTCTCCCACTTTTGCATCTTGAGCTAGTTCTTCAGGATGTCAATAAACAATATAGTTGAAAAATGTGCAGGAAATCTTGGAGACACAGGATGTGATTGAGCTCTGACAGGGGTGGCTTAGATTACTTGAAGCTGTAGGCTTTAGTGCTACAACAACCTGTTTTCTGCATTTTTGTTTCCCCTTTGCTTGGGTGAGTTTGAGAAGCACGGTTACATTTTCTGTCTGACTGATTTTTCACCTGTACAATCCATATGTATACAATGGACCTAACTCTTATATCTGGGTTGCAAAACTCTCTTCATACCTACAAGATACTGAGAGGAGGCTACAAGAAGATGAATCTATCTAAAGAACAAGAGTACATTAACAATTTTAATAAGATCATACATAGATATAACAACCAAAACCCAAATCACCAGCTCATGTTTTCTCATCAAAAATATCTGCATCTTTTAATATCTGCAATTGTAAGAAATGGATGGACCTGTATCTCCACGCTGATCCATATGTCAAGCAGGAAAATATGTCATGAAGAAAAGTTCCAGCACTGTTCCCCTCTGTCCCATAAATCATATTTAACTGCTTGCTACTCTGGGCATACTTCTTGTAGTAAGGTCTCTGTACTTGACTGAGTTTGTGGTGTGGGTGATACTTTGGTGGGCTATGCACACCTCCTGTGTGTCCGGGACTGCTAAAGGCCATTGGAGAACTAGAACAGACATTGTCTTTGATTTAGTAGTAAAACCTGTTTTTGTTACTTGGTCTCAGGTCCTGAGGACAGCCCAAATCCTCCAGCACAGGAGCTTTCAATAAGACATTGTTTGTACTCCTGCACTGCCAATAAGATGTCATTACTTTAGCTGCAAGATAAGAAAGGATTTGTTAATGGCTCCTCTTGGGGGATGGTGACATTTTTTCCGCCCTGTAGATCACTGGGGAAAAAATACGGGAGCAGGCTGACAAGGAATCAGTTTGGCTCTTTTAAAATTTTTTTTAATTTATGCTTCTCAGTAAATGCTTTAAGCTATGAAAAGCACAAATGTAGCCTTTTTCTTTTATTTGTAGTCATGTGCAAAACCAGTGATATAATGTTCAATGTTCATATGCAAATACCTTTTTAAGAGATAAAAATAAATACTTTAGCATCTTTTAAAAAGAAAGCTGCTGTGAGCAGCAACAGGTCTACAGCCTATCATTAATCTGGAGGTACAGTACTCCCGGAGAGGCAGATCAGTTTTTGCCTTTCCCAGGTCTGAGTAAGTAGTTACTAATTAACAGTAGATATGGTGAGAGGTTTTCAGTCCTTGCTTTGGGATAGCTGTCAGTGTGGTAAGCCAGGGGCTGTGTGGCTGGGGATGGGGCTGCTGCTGCCCTTACCCTGAAACCTCTGCCTCCAGCCAAAACCTCCTGCAAATACCCCTGTCTGGTGTCACCTCTGTCCCAGGCTGCACGGCTGGCTCCTGCAGGTTGCTGTCGTGAAACTCCGTCATTGTCCTGGGGCTTTCAGAGCCCAGGTGACTTTTTGGCAATCTCTGAAAGAGCAATGCCATATTCTTTGCAAAGCCACATTTAGGATAATAATTTAGGGCCCAATCCTGCAAGTTTTTAGCCATATATATAATCTTCAATATAGTTAAAAATATGAGCACACAGGCAGCATGTCTGAACTTGGACAATTCACTTGGCTTCAGGTGAAGCCTGAGCTCAAAGCACAATAGCTACACCTGAATAGGGATATTCAGAGGACACACAGCAGGTGCCAAGACCAGACCTGCTTGTTTGCAGTTGTGCAGGGAATTCTTAAAGGCACAATCCTGCCCATTCATCTGTGTAACTAGCTTAGGCATGCAGGCAAGTCCCTCTTTCTTTAACTCACTAAAATAACTATGGGATGAGGAGCCCATTTGGTTGTGTTTTGGTAGATTTCTTGGGCCAGAGGCCTCCCCAAAGCTGGGCTGCCTCTCCCACCATCTCATCTCTGCTTCCCACCCTGCATGACCCTCTGTCAGGCTGCCCGTGTGGCCACAGGCTGTCCGTACAGCCACAGCCATGCATGCCAGCACAGGCACCCGTGCCAGCACGGCCACCCGTGCCAGCATATCCATCCGTGTGGCCACACTCCCCAGCCCAGTGGACAGCTGCACAAACACAAGGCTTGGCAAGAGGCAGCCCCAGGGTGGCAGGGAGAAGGAAGAGCCCCTGCCTCCTTATGCTGGCATGGCCGCCAAAATATTTTCACAGGACATGTAATCTTAACCCCTGGCAGTCAGGGTACTCTGAGCTCTATAAAACCCAACGACACAACAAACCCCAAGCACCCTCGATCCTCAGTGAAGGGGACGGATGTTCAGGGCTGAATGCCAGGCTGGGGGTGTCGGTCACAATTTCCACTGGCTTGCCTGGCTCCAGCAAGAGAAGAACCTGCAGTGCCCTTCCAGAGAGGCTCACAAGTTCCTGCTCTGAGCAGCCAGACCGGTTTAGAACCTGACCGCATGAATGAGCACAGTACGGCTGTAACAGGACACCAAGCGGGATCCCACGGAACGGGGAGGTAAGGCGATAGCCGCAGGTGGCTGTGGCTCCCAGCACAGCTTATTTGGGTACTGGTGTGATGCCCACACAAGTTGGGGAGGCATCATAATTTCTCAAAAATATTGGAGAAATTTTGTGAGAGGCTTACGTGGATACTACACAAATACCTAACATCCCCCGCCCCGATACTGTGTTAACACTATCGCAGTTGGCTGTAACTTCTCTTGTGTGCACAATTAAAGATATGAGTTTCTCCCCCCACCTTGTTCTGCCCCTGACTCTCTCTTTACATGCTAGAGGTGGCTTTTTGGTGTCCTGGCCTGTGCATGTTGCACTATGGAATGCAGTGGGATTTTCTCCTTGGTTGTGTACTTTTTCTTCTTTTTCTTTCTCTTCAGCATTTAGGATATTACTATAGCCTACGTATTTGTAGGGAATAGTATATCTTGAAACAATTGATACAATTGCTGACTGATTAACTGTAACTTTAATCTCAGCAATTAGCATTGCTTTTACAGGATGTAACAGAGAATGCAGCAGAAATTGTAGAAAGCAATTGTAAAAGATTCTTTTTTTGAGGCAATTCCAGTTTGTAAACAAAAACCACTTTCTTAACTTTCCTGAAAAGAACTTTTTACTATTATCAGGCTATTTAAACACATTATTTTCTTATGAGGAAAATATTGCTCCAAGCTGTATTGAGGTTATTTATGACTAACTACATCCATATCTTTTCAGTGTTTTGCATTCCTGCATGAGGTCCACAAAAATGCAAATAAAAATAAAACTTACAGCCACCATCACTTGTTCCCCTTTATTGGAAAAGCAGCCTCGTGTAATAGACTGGAAATGACAGGTAGGCATACCAGAGAAAAATCTAGACTTGGTGTGGGTTTCTCATACCTTTGCTGACATCTCTGGTGATGCGCAGGCAGAGCACACTAACAGGCTTGGGTGTTCCAGGTGAGTCAGAGCACAGTGTCCTTTCATCTGGTATTTACTGACTATCCAAAATAAGTGCATTTCATCTGCTCTGTGACAGAAAGAATTACATTCTAGCATCACCAGAAGTAAAATGCTATGCTTTAACTATCTGTGTATTAAGTAGAAAAATTACTAAAGCCTGTTGTTTGAACAGTTTTAAATGTATCAATCAATTTAAAACCGCACAATCCTCATATGGATTTGGGCTATGATTATACTATATCTTTCTGCTTGTAGGACAATAATCCTTATTATGCTTTATTCTAAAATTTCTTTTGTTCTTGCTCTGACAAAGCCAAATTGAAGCAAGAGTGGCAGGGCAATGTGGGTACTGGCATGTGTGAGACATAGCCCTTAGTCAGCAGAAAACAGGTTGGAAGTGGTAGTATTTCTGCTCTACAACTATCATAAAGCTGCTGAAAGCAGATCCTGGGAATCCCTATGTGAACTAAACTAACACGCCACAGTGCAAAGAAGGTCTCTATTTAAAATTACCCTCTAGCCTTTCTGTTCTCTGAGCCTTAGAAAAGGATTTCCTCAAAGCAGAGAGCAAGAGACAGAGCAGAAGAGAACTGATGGCTGGATGGCAGAGAGAGACAGAGTGGACTGCCTGGAGGTGGGAGCATCCCAGACTCAGTCCAGATGAAGAAATAAATGATGACTCTGAAACATAGCACAGGGTTTATCATGACAGGAGTGAAAGGTCATAAAGACCTAAACTGTTTATTTGTGTGAGGACATAATGGTTCTTGTCATTGACTTGGCGCTGAAAGGAATGTCTTCCAGCTAGAAGATGCAGAAAAACACAGGAGATAAATTTCAGCACTAGTAACAGTTTAATGGAATAAGATGGAAAGTGAGGATGAATATGGAAATTAGAAAGGGATGACACAGTAATAATTTAAAAGTAGCGTTTGGCAGCAGCAGTATCATTCAAGGAAAAACACACTAATCAACATCAGATATAATGTTATTTTAAAATAGACTTTATTTAATGACAATAAATATAAAGAAATCTTAATATTCAGAAACTAATAGCAAACATTCTTAGAAAAAATACAAAAAATACACACTTACATTCTGAATTTTATTGACATACACAGAGTCTAAAACAGTGGTGATAGTCTGTAATTTATGGTGCTTGTTAAGGCAATGAAATGGTCACTGGTCCAAATTTACCCTGACTTCAACAGATCTGTACAAAATAGGAGTCTGGCCTACATATCAAGTGTAAAAAAAAGGTTAAATGGATTCAGAGTTTAAAATAAATGCTAATTTTTGCTTCAAGCAGATCTTTAATAAAGTGACCTAGCCTAAAAAAAAAACATTACAAACACTCATATTGGCAACTGCCCCCCAGCATTTTGTTCTTATGCTTCTGAAAAGCTTCCTGCATGCAAGCAGAGCACATTTCAGCAGTTGGAGGTAGAAGTTACAGAAATTACACAGCTTAAATCAAACTATTAAAATGCAATTATTAGGCACTGTGTTGGTTTCCCTCTTCTTTTTCTGATTCAGAACTGTGCTGCGAATAACACTGTGCACGTGGCAAACTGAACTGGATTCTTGCTAGAATGTCTTTGAAATGAAATGTTACAGCAAGGAGCACTTCAGAAGAAAATCACTAGAGCAAAAATTTAGTGTTGGCTAGGTGATGCTCACGCAGAGGGCACAGCTCTCTTCAGCCTAGCTATAGTTTCAGCTCTGTGGACTGAGTGCCTGCCAGTAACCATCAAGGGAATATCTAAAAGCTGCCTTCTGGGTCAGTCTAAACCAAAAAGAACTCAGTCCATGTGCACCCAGACTTGTCTGTGATGGGAAGCACTGCCCAGAGGAGACAAGTGGATGACCGGTGTCAAAAGCACATTCACCATCTGAACAAAAAAGGTTACATAGAAACATACTCAGAGGTGATTAGGATTTTATTATGGGAGGAGCCCAAGCCATAGACACACAGGCTTTGCTGATGTAGCATGGTGTTTAATTGTTATTTTAAAGGCAGGAATATAAACTCTTTATGACTCTGAGGGCTAACTCCCCCTTTAGGAAATGGTGCCAACTGACGTAAGAAGAAACAACTTGGAGAGTCCCCAGGTGGCAAACAAGGAGCAAAAGACCAGGCACTCTTGAAAATCAGCCTTGATCTTTCTTAAGACCAAATAATTATCTTAAATGGCCCATTTTGTGCTGCATTTTTCCCCCTTTACCAAAGGATGCCTCCTTACCTGTCCCAGCCCTCTAACACCACACCTGGAAAGGTATTTAAGGCACACTGGTGCAGTGATCACTGATGAGGGAATAAAAATGGCATCTCTCACCCGAATGCAACTGCAGGTTATAAAGGTCCAGTTGAAAGCTAAAATCAAAACTCCAAGTATGAAAGGAGCTAACTGTCCTTTCTAACTCAACTCATTTTACAGACAAATCCTGAGTACTTCACTAAAATTGTTACTTGAAACAGTTTTTTGGACAAAGCTTTGTTAGCTGAAAGTTTGGTATATTATGCAGTGACAGGACCAGAGGCAGTGGGCACAAACTGAAACACCTTTGCACTGTGAGAGTAACTGAGCACTGGCACAGGTGGCACAGAAAGGTTGTGGAGTCCCCATCCCTGGAAATATTCAAAAGAAGAGAAGACCAGCCTGGCTGAACAGACAGCTTTGGCTGGAACTCAGGTAAAAAAGGAGAGTTGATGACCTTTGGAAGAAGGGTCAGGCAGCTCAGGAAAACTAATGCTACCAGATGGCCCAAAACCCAGCTAGAACTTAATATGGCTACTGCATAAAAGACAATAATAAGGTTTCTATAAACATATTAGTGACAAAAGGAGGGCTAAGGACACTCTCGATCTTTATTGGATGTGGTGGGAAATACACAAAGAATGAGGAAAAGGCTGAGGTACTCAATGGCTTCTTTGCCTCAGTCTTCAGCAGTAAGACCAGTGGTTCTCTGAGTACCCAGCCCCCTGAGCTGGGAGACAGGGGCAGGGAGCAGAATGAAGCCCTCGTGATCCAAGGGGAAATGGTCAGTGACCTGCTACACTGCTTTGACAGACACAAGTCTCTGGAGCCAAACGGGTGCTGATCTGCTCACGGCTTGGGCAGACCAACTGTTCACTGGATAAAAACTGGCTGGCTGGCTGGGCCCAGAGAGTGGTATTTAAAAGATGTGTAGATGTGGCACTCAGGGATATGGTTTAGTTGTGGACTTGGCAGTGTTGGGTTAATGGTTGGACTTGATGGTCTGAAAGGTCTTTTCCAATCTGAATGATTTTAGGGTTTGTAGGGTTTGCTTCAAAAGACAGGCTTGAATTACACAGCACTCAGTATTTGGAAGTTTTGCTGCAAAATTCATAGGTTTAACTCCTTCTGATTATTGACCGGATAAAATACATCTTCTAAATGCTATTTAGTTTGTGTAAATGGAGTTCATATGTAAAAAGCTGGATGAATAATCTGTCTAAAAAATCTGCATATCTATTGCATTTAAGAAGGGTACACAATTACAAACATAAAGTAATTTATAAGCCTGATTTATAGAGTACAGGCACAATTTTGCTTTTTTAAAATGCTGTTTTCATGATTTATAAAAATTGCTCCACTAAAACTGTTAAAAGAGAAAGCAAGTTAATAATCTGGAATATCACTGCTTCAGGCACAAAGTAGCCCTCTACATACATGCCTAATGTGTAATTCCCTAATTCTCAGTTTGCAGCTGGAGCCAAAATAAGCAAGCCAATCTGCAGCCTGATTTAAAGATGACTGATGTCTGTAGCACATGCCTCCACACCTCTGACATCCTTCCTTGTTGTTTCAAGCTTCATATCATGGTTAAGGCCTATTATATGGTTTATTCCAATCTCTGGTTTCCATAGATTCATAGTCTTGTCAGAATACATTTTATCACACAATGTTGTATCAAAATGTTCAGTTGTGCATTTGTCCTATGCCAAAACTTCAGGGAAGAGTACATTCTGGTGTGAGAGAAATGCAAAAGACAGCCCTCCCCAAATATTGATTTAGTATGTGAAAAGACTTTTAACACTTATTGCTTTTACACGTAGGAGACTTCCATGGCTATGAGCATTTAGCTCAGAATGGGCAAGTGAACTAATGAAAGTACATTGACTGGGGAAAGATAAAATGCCTGAGTTTTCTACTCACTTGGAGTGCTGTAAGGTCAGTTTGTACGCATTGATTTCAAAGGCAATTCTCCTATTTACACAGAGATTGATGAACAGGATGGGCTCACAGTCCTGTTGCTTCTTGTGATCCAAGTCCTTGATTAATTGAAATATCTTGTTATCCATTTAAGTCTCAGTATGCATAGATAATTCAGAGCAGCAAACAACCGTGCTTAGTATGTCAATTCCAATGGCTTAACAATGGGATTTTGAGTTGTATTTTCTTTCTTTTTCCTTCATGTTTTGACTTTTCCTCTTCATTTTATAGCTGGGGTTTGCATTAGCAAGCAATCAAAACTCCTTCATTAGATGCAATGATATTCTTACAGCAAATCATTCTTCTTCTTAAGGTTTTATTCAAGTCAAACTAGTTATCTAATAGCTGATGCTAAAAAAAAAAAGTAGAAAGCAGCCTAGGTGTTTAGGAATTAATCTGCATCTTCTTAAGAGGATAAATAGTTTTTACCTTCATCTTTTTTTTGAAAATTATGTCCTAAAAAGCTGTTTAAAAAAATGATAACTCTTATCTGAATTGCAGTGGTTGCATTTGTCCAAGGGAAACTGGTAAATGAGTAGGTAAGAGTTGCCACAAACAATGTTTAGTAAATCCAAAGTGCTTGATAGCTATTGGTAATATCTGGACAGGTATTAGTTAGCTAAGTACTGTTATTCCATATGAAAAAGTACTTATTCATCTTTAGGTTGGAAAGTGCTGTCTGCACCTTTGATAATTTTGTCAGCTATCTTACCCATGTTTTTTTGCCACACATTTGAGGTCATTCTCATGTAAGAGTTTCTGTGTGAGGTACTTCTCTCGTTTGACCTTGCTCTTGGTCTTTTGTGACACATCCGGAATTACATACGAAATAATAAATTTCACAAAGTATATGACATGCTGGGAAAGGTGAAAATGAAAAAATGTCAGTCAGGCTGAACAGGACATTATTATGATTATAAATGAAATGTCACTTTTTGTCTTAAGTCTCTGAGCTGATTCAGTACTAGTATCTAACAGGGTAGAAAAGGATTTTAAAAAGACATAACTAATAAGATGGAATAATTATCTGATAAACAAGACTTTCCGATTTTCCAACGGTGATTTGAGCAAGGACTTCTCTGCCTGCTTTGGGGAAACCTTGGTACACAGTGCTTCCCTCCTGCATGGAAACACTGGTTACAGTTTCCTGTAAGATTTTTTAACTTTGTTCAAATGACTCTGGGGCAATTACTTTTCTCTGCTACAGGAACTCTGCTCTAAACAGTTTCATGTTTCTGATGACTTCAGTAGTCCCTGGACCAGCCCCTAAGTACATTTTATAATTAAATAATACCCAATATTTCTCTCTCTTCATCTTGGGCTGACTCCCACCTTTTGTAAGCCCAGGCTGCAGCTGCAGAGGAAGGAGCAATGGCTTTTTGATGATCATCTAGAGACTCACCTCTCACAGTGACTGTCTTTATAGACTTCACTCTGCCATGTATTATGTGCATTTATTAGTACATCTATCATGTATATGCATTCAGGATGCTGTGCACCAACTTAGCTTCTAAGTACATGTATTCTATTTCTGCTACCAAAAATAATTCTACAGTTCTTGAGAAAAGAAGCTGCAGATACATGGGGCAATCCTCACCTGATGTCATGATTTCAAGGAATTCTTTTTCTAATGTTGCTACTCTTAATTTACATCTCCCAAGTTCTTGCTCATGCTGGCACACATCACCAGCTCTGGTAGCTGTGCCTGCTCAAAGCCCCGCACACTGACCTCCATGACGATGATGAAAGCCAGCTTGGCTGCGGTGACATGCCAGTAGTACACGTTGTGCTCATACTGGTGCTGGTGACCGGCAGGGTAGCGGAGATCCCGGTACCTGAAAGCAGAGCAGGAAAGTCAGGAGCTGGTCTCTGCATCTCTGCAGTACGGCGCTGCGGCCAGAGGATGGAGCACGACATGGCCCTGCTGAATGTATCCAGGAACATTAGCTCGGGGAACCACTGTGATGGGTAAAATCATACCTGCCAAATAAGCCGTATTTGCCCGAAGTTNAACCAAATTAAAATAAGAATTTTCTGAGTAGCACAAACTTACGGGTGAATACTTCCACTCCATTCTGCCATTCAAAATAAGCTGGCTTTTCCTGTGTTTTAATGTTTCTTACTGCATGTTGTTAACTGAATTAAATGACTTAGATATAAAAACCATGATTTTTGTCATTGGAAAATGACAAATGCTTATTTAACACTTGCCTGCATGTCGTTTGGTTCCCGAACCAAGGGGAAAATGGCTTGCTTGCATTCTTGAAGTCTGATATATTGAAGACAGAAAGTGTGCTGTTTATATACCCTTCCATAGTGTGACTGCTGTGACTCCCGTAAGGAGGGACCGAGAAGGACCAGTAATAAACCAGACGAGGAATCATGTCAGATGTAAAAGCAATGATCATAGCCTGCATTTCAGAAAGAGAAGACAAAAAAAAGCAGAGCAGCATTAAAGAAATAAGCTTTAATATGCATTCCTTTGCCTTATACTTATCATCTCAACAGTTAGTGTATGAGCTAAAAATAGAAAATACGTGCTTTTCCCGTCAGTGGCTGTTCATTCTGTAAATGAGCATGTAGTCTCTCATGGGCACAAAACAATCCCTTTCTGGCATGTTCACTCTGTACAGTTCCTAAATTATGCTAGCTCTGCTGAATGCCTTAAAACAGTTATACTATAAAACACTTTTTTCATGTGAATGCAGAAGAGATCAGCAAATGTGCTTCTTATGAGTACTTACGAGAGGCTTAAGGAAATTCTGCCTGATGAAGCTAATGGAAACAACAGAAGAGTTCTTCAGTAATAGAAAATTAAATTTCATCATGTTCCCCAATGTTTGAGTAAATGAATTAAATAAATTAGATATATAACTGATCCATCTCCATACTAGAAACATCCCACCCTTTCTAAAGTGCTAGCCAGCCTAAATTCATCTTGGTACTTGCTGCCTCCTACTATAGCATAGTACACGTGGACACTGCTATTCATGCCAAGATAATTTGTTTTAGTAGCAGCTGCATAGTGCTGTTTTACATGACGTGACCATTTGTTTTTATCTGGCTCCCAAGAGAGTCCCTGTCCTACTCAGTCTGCTAGTCACAAACTGGGTAGGAAATTGGATGTGTGGGTTTATTGTGGGAAGTCTTTTCTAAACTCATGAACTTCCCAAAACATCCTATTCTGGAGCACAGGTTAACTATGTTTAATCCAATTTCCTCCTCTGCTACTGCAAGTTCAAAAGGTTCCCCTGTGAGGAAGACTTTCCACTGGCAAGATCTGCAGCTGAGTACTTAGCAAGAGGCTGCCCAGCCAGCTCATGATGACAGGCGTTTCTGGTGCCCAGCACCTGGGAAGGAGTGACCAGCTGCCCTCCAGGACTGAAAGAGAAGTGTTTTGTCCCATGCCAGTATAAAAATACCCACTTGAAACATGAATGGAAAGAACCAGGGCAGAGACATGGAGGAGATAGGTGTGAAGTAGGGATCTCATGGGATCAGGGGAGGAAGATTTAGGCAGAGATGTATAAAAGAGGCAGAAAAAAACTACAGGGAAATCGTGGGACGGAGTTAGGGGCAAAGTCAAGCAGTAATGGGTAACAGAGGAGCATAAAAGCTGGTTAATATCAGTAGTTTGTTCCTCATCATGCCAGTCTGCAATTCACAAAGTCTGTATTTCCTTATTTTCATGACATGGGACAAAAATTTACCATTTTTGTGCACCATTCCCACACGGACAGTCCCAACCTGAGGAGGTATTTGTAACAGTTGTAGAAAAAGGGAAGGGGAGAGAGGAGAAAGGGTGAAAAAAATGTGGATACCCCTTCTACAAAGTTCCTTGAAGAATGCTTTGGTGGCAGTGTTACCTAAAACAACCTCCTGCCTCTGCCTCTAGCAGCTGTGCTCTGCACTGGCCTGGGCATTCCTGGCCGCATGCAGCAGATCAGATGACAATGCTGATCTGACTGGGAATCACCACTGGATCTTTTCCCTGGTCTGATTCATCATGTGTTTATAAAGTGTTGGTGCTGGCCCAATGCAAGAGACAGCACTGAGGGGGAAAAGACAGCGAAGAGAAAGAGCAGGGAGTTGGAAAGGGAGCAAGACCCACCCTACCTCTATTACCACCACTGACAAACGATGAATGCTATCCTAGTGTCTTACCTTTTGAGTTGGCTTACTTTGAATGACCTGAGAAGATAAACTGTAGTCAAGATAAAAGTTGCAGAAACAATCCTTTTGAGACTGTGGTCCAAGATCTGTATTTAGTACTCCAGAATATTGTTACAAGTGAGTTCGGTTGAGAGAAGGTTTGGCTGATGAGAAGTAAAAGGAAGGCATCCTAGGTCTAAAATAAACTCATTGAAAAACTTTGAGGATAAAGTGTTTTTCTTGTACTGCACTTTGGCTTAAATCAAATGTAGTTGGCATGCACTTATAAATACTGTTTTTAAGCATTACATGCCAGTGTGAAATGAAGTGAAAATTATGTGTTGTTTATATTTACATGCTGAGTAGGTGTTTTTGACTGACAAGAAGTATATATTACTGAGTCTTGCAGTTGCAGGGAGACGACCTCACAGCTAAATTACTCTGTTTTTAACTCTGAAGTAGAGTTAAAAGTAGAGTACAAGTAGAGTATTTGTAGTCTGAACTACAAGCATAGAACACTTTTGTTAAATAATTTTTTTTTCTGTTCATTAGCTCATCTAGCCTGACCATAAATGAATTAATATCAACTTAATGGGAAGGCCAAAAAATTTCTTCTCCCTTTGGACCAAGTGAGTTTGATGCTGCTTCTTTGTATCAGAAAGTTGCTGGAACATGGTATTTACACAGCTTAATACTTGATCTTACTGAAGCTTTTTTTGCAAGGCCCCAGGTCTCTCATCATCCTAAATCTGAACCCTGTCTCACTCTCCTCTCTTTCTCAGAATGATCTCCAGATGTGCTCCGGAGAGCTTCAAGGACAGAAATACGAGAGCTAATCCTACGGCATCCTCTCAAAGGAAAAACTTTTTTCCTCTTGAATTATGGGCTGCATTTCAGAGTATTGCACTGGAGAACTACAAACAAACAGCACATTCTTTGCTTCCCAAGCTTTACTGCACACAGTTTTCCATTTATACCATAACTAATTAAAATCAGTCTTCAAATCAACAACAGATGCAATAGCAAGTCCAGTGCCTCACGGCAACTCTCAAAACTGGTCGCTTTGTGCAAAAGTTGCTTGCAAGTCACTAGCAGCTGTTACAAAGGTAACATGCATGAAGGAGAAGATACATGAAGGAGAAGATGATACGCTACCCAAGTATAATCAGCTGTAACAAGTCATGTAGGAGAGAAGAAACACTTTCTGCGTACTAAGGTAAAATCAAGGCAGGGTTGGTAAAGGAAAGACTGATGACTTGGATCAGTTCCTGGATGTCAAACAAGAAAAGAAACATACGTAAAGAAAACTGCTTCTAGCATTTACTCAAGCACATGGCTTCGTGGCCCACACTTCATTAGCAGTAAATACCAATCTCTTTGCAGTCCTCAAAACATTGAAGGAGTTGTGAGGCTGTTTGAAGGTGACGGTCCCTGGAGCTGAGCCCCTCGCAGGCCAGCAGCCCCACGGAGGCGAGTGGCTGATGCCCTGTTTGCACAGTGACATGGGCTGCAGAGCGTGGGGCACCAACACATCCCTAACAGAAGCCTACACGTGGCTGAGCCAACCAAAAGGCCACCAAAGCCACTCTGACCTGAATACCATGAGACCTGTGATAAGGTACAATATTTTAAAGTAATCTTAAGATATATATACAACTTCTAATTTCATATTGGCATTACAAGATCCAGCTGGATTGACTAGGCAAAACGGTTATCCAATAGCATAACATATTTGGATCTCTCTGATAACAGAAGTAAACAGGAACCTTTTTGAAAAAGGTCATTCCCCATGGATAGTCTGTGGTGTTATTGTCCCTGTGGAAGAAACCAGTGGTCATTGCTCCTGTAAGAAAGGCCAGCAGTGAGAATTTTCTGTAAGTTAATACATACTAGCTACTGTTTAAGAATAAGCAATAAAATAATCCACAGTGATAAATACCAAGGGTTTAGTTTTCTTTCCACAATTCAGCCTACAAATAAAATCTCGGTGAATTGATACAAAAGTGTGAAAGGTCTGAATTTCATTGTTAGAAGTATATTCATCAGAATTTTTTTCTTAAATATTTTAAAGAAGCTCTCTTAAAATTCAGCTTCATCGTTGTGTAGTTAAAAATTTTAAGTACAACTGAAGAAGAGATTAGTGTTCAAATTCTCAGGAATTCATTCTGATCGGCAGTTTTGAGCACACATTGTATTTTTAAGTACACAAGAAAGAAGTTGAATTTCTGTTTGAAGAACATGTGCCTTAAGGATCATGTAAGTTGCATTGCCACAGACAGCATTCCTGGCACCTGCAGTGAAGGCATTTTATCTTTTGCAGTCGTTGGCACTGTACTCACATTGGTGACCACGGCCAGAATGGCTATGCCCTGCAGGATGGGCTGCCAGGCGCCGATGTCTTGTGCCTTCTGTGGAACCATGCGCCTGAATTGGGTTGTCAGCTTCCATGCATCCAGCCGGATTTCCAACATGTTGTTAATAAGAGCCAGAAGAGGAGCCAGGGGAAACGATGCCACAAACAGAGTCACAAAGCCAAACTGTATAACTGTGGAAGGGAGAGGTTACATACATCGATGAGGCTTTCGCTTACTGGAGATAAGCAAGTGTAGGCATGTATAGTTTATATACTCCAAATTCAGATGGGAGGAACAAGAAAGAATAGCTGGGTCCCTAGTGAATCTTCTGGATGAGAAAATAGTAGCACAACATTACTGGAAAAACTTGCTAGATGATGGAGACAGGAAAATATTAAAATTCACAACACACCAAGAGAAACTATTCTGGGTATATTCAAATATCCATTTCTTTCTGGTGTCTTTATCATGAAGACCTGGAAGTCTCATAATTATCTGTCTCTGTACTGAACTGGAAGGCTCAAACCAACAATCATCTCCTTGGTGTCTGGGTACTGCCTCAAGCACTCTGGCAATGCCATCACAAAATGGATGGTGGCAACAAACAGCCATGGTCTGCCAGCTCCAAAGTTACCAGCAATGAATCCTGGTGACTGCAGACCTCCAGAAGAGCAGTCTGACACGGGGCTCTGCTATACAACACCACAACATGACAGTGGTCTGCCTTCTGAATGCATTTCTCACAGGATTAGGCAAGGAAGCAGCAGCACTCCTCCTTGTACAGTCACACGCTGTTTCCAAGTTATAAATTGGATTAAGGCTTAGCTGCTTAATAAAAGCTTGCAAAACCACCTGTAATGGCTCATCAAAATTTGTCTCAGAAAATATTAATGTCTCCTCTGTCCACCTTATTAAGCATAGCTTGTATGAAGATTTTCTTTAAAACATGTCTGTATCCAGCAGTGGTAGTGAATCCAGACTAAACTGTTACTAACCCATTTCAAGATACTCATAAAATAGTCCAAGTTTTCCAATGGGCTGGAGGTGGTAGTCATGTTCCCAACGTGGAACAACTTTTTCTGATCTAGCAGTTGTAGAGTATCTTCCAATTAGGTTCTTCACCAAACTATCAGGTGGGGAGAAAAAGAACATTGACATTGGTAAAAGAATTTAGGAAGTTCAGTAAATGAAAAAAAATGTTGACATTTCTGCTGTAACAACTTTAAACAATGGATTTATTTATTTCTGAATTACTCAAAACTTAATCCTTCCTTTTGTTGCCTTATCCTAAATGTGGTTATTTACAAACCACAAATGAGAGTATAAAGGGGCAGTATACCAGAATCATAGTGATTTATACTTACTAAATGTGTTAAATCAGTAACTTATACTTGACTTTTAAAAGCCCAATGTATAACAACAAATCATTCCAATCAATATTAAGCCAATCTTCAGTATATTCTCAGAGCTTCTATTACCTCACTTTTAAATATTCAACCTGAAACACATGGAGCTTGACTTGCAGAGGAAGGAAGAATTTCTGATTAGAATTAAAATCAGTTAATACAACAGAGACAGGAGCCCAGACTACCAGACCAAAATATCCTAACTATCTAAAAAGGACCCTGAGGACAAGTCTTATTCTTTCAGAATACAATATGCACTTACCAAACCCTGTGACCAAGTGCCTGAAGGCATCAAGCAAAACAGTATTTTTCAAATATGAAAGAGCAGATTACTTAATAGTTTGAACTCACGGAAGAAGAACTTCTTGAATGTTGTTCCAGATAGCTTTCCCTCCCACTATGATGGCAAGCTGGGTTGTGAGCTCAAGGAGACATCCACCTGGATCACACTGAATGTTGGGAGAGACAGGAAAATTTTTTGTAGTTAGGTAACTTTTCAGGCATGAATGAAGCATTTAAAATAATGCATTCCTGCTTTATTATAATAATATTATCAATAACTTTAAGCAATTCAAGAAGACAGTCTAAGCAAACCTTTCCCATAAGGTAGGCAAAAGCCAATTCCAGGCCATATATGGTCACATTTGGTAAGTTGACAGAACACCAGTGGAAGAGTGAAGTACCAGGTGAAGTCATGCAGCTCTGTGCTATCACCAGGTGAGGGTCATCCAGTAGAATAGGCATATGTCTACTGATAGTCTCTCCTTCCTGTGGGCCCAGCCACAGATTGTAGGACCACAGTAAAATACACTTTTCTGAGTATGTGTAACACATTTCTAAGCCAACTGGTTTTGTGCCATATTCTTTTATGCTAGGGGTTAGTGAGGAGGCAACTAGCTTGGGACGCAGTCACTTTTTAAATCCTAATGTATGTGTAAAAATGTACAGTTATGTTTTACTTTATACACTCCTAACTGCAGCAGATTACCTGGACTAATTATACATTATACATTCTTACCTCTTCATTGCGATACTTTCCTAGCCAATAAACTGGACTTCCAGGGTGACCCACAAATTTACCCTTAAAGAAGGCTATGTAGAAGCATGAAGAATAGTAGTTGACAAACTGGAACAAGAACATTTTTGTGGTCAGACTGTTTTCATAATCGGTTTGTGTCCTTGGGAGTTCTGCAATGAAAGAAAAGGAAATAAATTTTAAAAGTCCCAACCCAACGTACAAGGAACCTACAAGGTGTTCTAGAGCCTCTGCTGCAAAGTATATATATGCCTCATATTCCTTAATATGACGGAGAGCATTATCATTTAGATTGTACGTAATCCCCATGTATACTGTAACCATTATATAATTCTAAAACTATATGGGTTGTAAAAAGGAAAGAACTTGTTCCCTGACAATAAAGAAAGAGAGAAAGCAAAAATTCTAATAACTCGGGAAAAAAAAGCAGCCAAATCCAGCAGACTCAGGAAAGGTGCAAATGCAACATTTTGAACTGATGAAACAGTATTAAATGAAAACACCACACTACATCATGCATTTAAAGTAAAATAGCTACTTTAATGCTGATGGCTTGGATACAGAGAATAATATTATTTGTGACTGTTTATCTGTTTAACGACATCAGAGAGGTATGTACATTTGGAATGGTGATCTTAGTTGACTCATTTATGAGAAAATAGCTATTTTCCCCATAAACAAAAGCTAATGTAATTGAATGTGTTATGACTTACTGATTTGTTTTCATAAAGCTTGGTTGTTGTAGTAATTTTCTTTGCTTTGTCTGTTTCACAAGCACAAAACTGTGAACAATTGATCTTTCATGCTGCCTACGTAAGGACTTTTCAGGCAAAGAGATGAATATTATATTTCTCTGATATTGAGAAAATCTATACTGGAAAATTTCTAGGTGGTATTGTGTGATTTGGTGGGAAAATTCTGAAAGATGTGGTAGAGGTGCTTATTTATTGTAAAATTTACTATACATACAAATGCTAATCTGCGGTAGTGTAGTTTTGGACTTTGTTGCTGTTTGTGGGGTGTTCCATTTGACTTTATTGTATTGTAAAATGTTCCTTGTTATCCCCCTTTAAATGGTTGATTCAACCCCTCCTGTTGAGTTATGTGTAAGTGCCATATCCCTGTTATCTCCTCCCCTGGACCCTGTATATGGGTGTGCCTCCTCCCCTTTTCCAGTTCTTTCTCCATCCATCATCCCAACCCCACCTCCTCAGGTTGTCAATCCATTCGTGACTGTACCCTCCCACTTTGGAAATCCCCTAAATCCTTGATGTCCCTTTGGTTCCCCTTGTTGTTAATCTCCCCTAGATTTGCCCCACTGGTCCCAGGTTGTGTAAACCCTCCCCCAACTCCTCCCCATTTTGGCCCCGATTGGTCCCCAGGTTGTACCCTGCCTTTGTACCACCCTCCCTTAAAATCCTTGTGCAAGGCGTGTGCTGGGGCTCTTCTTGCCAGCTCCCCTGGGTACAGCGAGGAGTGCTGTTCCACCTGGCTCCCCTTTATGGAATAAAGCTTTCCTGGACTGCACTGGATGAAGAGTCCCTCCTTTTATTCCCTTACTCTGGCTCCTCGACCAATATTGTAACCGCAGCGCTGAGCAGCAAGCACTGTTGTTAGCAGCAGGAGGGTTGCTCCTCTGACTGAAACTGCTGCTTGCCCTTTTATCCAGGCGCAGGCAGTGCACCAACCCCTCCTAGCCGGGCAGGTGAGACAGGGCACGGAGCCCTCTTGCCTTTTAACCCCCTGCGGCCAGGCTGCGCTGCGTCACTAATCTAGCTATTTTACCCCCCATTTCTATCTGAGGTACAGCAGCAGCATACCGAAGTCGGTGATCAGGATTGCCACTTTCTCATAGATGATGTTGAGAATCATAATGACAACAAAGCTGATGAGCGAAGCGGTCACTGACGTGGCCGTCTGTGGAGTCAGGTACTTGCGGATTGCCTCCGTTCCACTGATGTGCTGTGACAACGTTGCAGAGAACACCAGGAAAACGGAGAGCCTGTAGACAATGATTCCAACAACTGAAGCAATAATCAAAAGGATCTGCCAAGGGAACGGAAGAAAGATGATCATGTTCAACCACTGGCTTTAGGAAAAAGTGAGTTCAAAACAGTTTTCATGGTAGGCAAAAAGAATGCAATTTTGTGCCTGTCATTCCATTGCAAGAGGATGATCAAATAAGATAACAAGGCAATAAATAGAGACTCCGTAAAAGAAGCCTTTTTCATGTAGCATAGTAAATCTGCAGGTAAGAAAAGAGATGGTCTGTTTTATGACTAATAACAAGGTTTGTACTGATGGGAGTCAATATAATGAGATGTGTAATCAAATCTTACACCTCGAGGCATGTGACGGGAGAAAACTCTTCTTCTGATATTGGACAATTGGCAGGATGGCAAAAGTACTAACAAGTCTGCATTGGTTATGGAAGGGGCTGCACCTTCTCTTCCACATGATATTATTACAGACTACAGACCCCTCAAAGAAATAGAAAAATTTTAAGCCAAGTCATGTAGTCTGCAGGTGTTGTAATAATGACCTGTGTACCCCATCTTGCTCGCCATCTTCTCTTTCTGCGTCTCTTCCTGCTTTTACTTCTTTCTAGTTCTCTAGCTATTATTCAGTTTAAGGTCCACAGAGATGCATATCTTTTTTTCTCTATCTCAGCAAACTTCCAAGAACTACCTTCCGTGACCCTGCACACAATAACTGTGCTGTAACACAAGTGACAAACCCAGAATAAATGTCTTCCCTCCAACACGAAGTCCAGCCTATTTAAATCCACCTGCAAGTCAGTATCCTTTCCTTTGTGTTTCGAATGTGTTGATGCTGAGGATCTCCTGGGCTGCCAGACACCACTCTATCTCCTATCTGCATCCTATCACCTCGAATGAGGTCTTTTCCAGCTGCTATTTGTGCTACAGAGGACGAGGACGTGCAGCATGCTAAAACACAGAGCTTTTCAAGGCAATCTCTCTGGGCCTGCTCATTGTGTTATATATTGGGTCATGGTTGACTAGAGTGCTTTCAAGGTCTAATTAAAGTAGCAGCTCTAGAAGATTAAAGAGCACCCAGCTTTGCTCTGTTAAGTGAAACACAAAACCTGGAAGAGGTCATGGACTGTGAGACACAATATAGAAGAACACAGCTGGAACAAATCGGGTAGAAACAAGCAGGGAGGAGAGCACATAAACCAAAGTCTTCCCCTTACTGCCCCCCCCCTAAAGGCTAAGACATTTGTCTTAAAATAATGAGGGAAAAACTAATGGACCACTTTCACAAGCCACAGCCACAGGATATTTTGATACTGTATGCTAACGAGTGTTGGGTGGCTACAGTACCTTCTACGTGTGGGTCTGTCCTTTTTGGGTTTGATTTATGCATGAGATGGAAATCCAACTGAACTGGTTCCATTGCCATTTTTTGTTCCGTTCAGAAGGATCATTTTTTGGATGCTTACTGGAAAAGTGAATTTATGAGGAGAAAGAAGAAGAGAAGAACTTTACCCAGAAGAAGATGGCACTTGTGCAGAAAGTCATCCGTACGCACTTCCCCCAAGCAGTGTATGGCACATGTTCTTCTTCCTGTAAAAGATTAAGAAACAGATCAAGGCGCACCCAATCTTCTTCTTTTTTTTTTTTAATTGTGTGTGCTCCAATTAAACTCTTTATGATACTGAGGGCAGAAAAAAAGGAAAAAAGTACCTTGTTTTGTTTCCTGGAAACTCAACATTTATTCATGATTTCAGAAGTCTTGCCTGATTACAGGTGTCTTTTTTTTGCTGCCTCTTCTAAGATAAAAATGACTTCCATAGAGGGAGAGGGTCCTCAGCTCTTATTGACTTCAGCCATGACAGAGTGCATAATCCTTTTAAATGGATCCATCCCTCTTGGCTGATCATGGCATCTGAGGTCATGATCTTTCAAACTTCAATGGCTAAATTTAGCAGGCATTAAAATTTTGGTCCTTGATCTCTGTATTTCTCAGTGTATTCTATAGGAACAATGGGATGTCTTCCTCAAAGAAAATGCCTACCTAAATGTGGTGCAGTTAAAATTCACTGAGTCTTTAAAGAATTTCTGAGGATCAAAATAAAATATTTTGGCATATTCTTCACTCTTTGAACCATCTGAAAGGAACTTTCTAGCTATGACTTTGTAAGTTCAAGGTGGCATAGGTTTATAAGCTTTTAAACAGGATGAGTTTTTGATAATACAAGATATAAAAGGAAGATCTATATTGGATAGTTCCAACTATGGCAGTTAATTTTGAAACTTTTCAAGTGCCCTCTAATAAACATTAGTATAATGTGGATGGAATGTGAAAGCAGTGCAAATGATTAGATAAGAGACAGTAATATATTGACAGAGAATGATAAAAAGAGAAACTGAACTTGAGTAAGCCGCAGAAGCTAAAGCTACTGAAATGTATAATAAATAGAAATCTAAACTAAATCCTCATAAATATGAATCATATTTCATTGAAATGAGGTTTATCCTTGTCTCTGTAAGTTTGTTGTTATTAATCATAATTGCATCTGCATGCACTTAGCAACAATAGCTATTTATATGTGTTTCAAACGGAAACATTTTTGGTTAAAAAAACATTCTTGACATCATATATAATCATGTAACATGTTTCCCTCCATTCACCTTTTACCTGATGCATTCCTAGTCAAAGATAGCAAATGCTCTGTGATCTTGGCCCCGGGAAGCAACATTTAATAATTTTTGGGGGATTTGATAAAGCAGACTTTGTCTACTAAGCTGGGGATGATGCCTACTTCTGTTTATTTAAGACAGGAACCTCAGCAGCTCAAGGTCCTCAAACAGGCAACTACTTTAAAGTGCTTAGAGTTAGGCATCAATTCCCTCTCCCTGCAGTTGTACTTTATAAATTCACTGTTTTCAGGACAGTTTGTCAACTTGAGGTACTGCTGATTTATAAAGCTCCAGTCCAGGTTCGCCATTTTGACAGTGCCTGCTCACCACGTGTCTATAGCAGTAACCACCACCAGTTACCAAAATACTCCTTACCTGTGTGATTTCATTCATCACTGTGTGAGTGCAACGAGCTTCATATTCTGGGCGAACTTGCTCTTCTTGCTCTAAGTACTCAATTGTGTCCCATTCATACTCTAGTTCTGCCTGCCGTCGCTTCCAAAACTCCAAAAAAAAGGTAACTATTCAAATGGTAGACAAAATGAGCAATGCCACATGAGTATTGGATACTGCTTGACCCCTCTGGGCTATAACAAATGGCTCAGTATTCCATACAGCTTTTCAAAGACATGGAATAAAACCTTTATTGGCTAACTCAATGGTGAAAACAAAAGGATCTACTCCTTTATGCAATTATGCCTTTGGATCTATATGTCCTTTAATATGAGAAACCTGATGTAAATGGTGTTGTAACAACATGCTTAAGAAAGTATATAATTTATCTATATGTTTGCTTTCTGCCTAAGGGCAAGAAATGAGCACTTTGGATTTCATATTACACTGCTTTGAAAAAGTTTATCATGGGATGCTTAAGAAACTAAGCTGTTCGGATAGGTGAAGACAAAATGCTGGAAAGTGCAGGACTCCTAGAAAAATAAAACTTAGTATGCCAAAAATTGTTACAGGGAATTTTCACAGGGAAGAGCTCACACTCATTCACGCTGCAATTTTTGTGTAGATAATTTATCAATTTGCAGACTATAAAAACAATGATTGTTCAGGTAAAACTGCTAAAATACAGCTGTCTTTCCTCTCCTGCTAGCACAAACCTGAAGAGACTGCAGCTCTTTTATATATGGGGCTTAGAAACTCCCTGGGCTGGGCTAGCTATTTCCCTGGACTGTGTTCCTACAGCTGGAAGCATTGAGGGATCAGGTACACAGATGCCTAAGTGGTAATGGTTAAATATGAATCCAGCCAAACTCATCACCTTGTCCCAAGATGTCATGCAGGCAGATCTGGCAGTAGAGGCAATGACAAACCCAGATGGGAAGGCTGGGAGCAGCTCAAGATGCTGGGTGTCAGTACCATGCTCCCTGGCACACCTGGATGCCTCTTTATTGAAGAGAGTGTAGTCTCAGATTAAATGAGTGGTGTGGCTCTGCAGCACTGTTTCCAGGAGAAGTAGTATCCAATCACTGCACTCTCATTGCCCTCATTGTCTGTGAGTAATTAACCTTAAAATTGGGGTTTTGTTTTACTAGTTTGGGTGCTCATTCTGAATGATGAAACCTCAATGGCATGCAGTTACAAGTCCAAACATTAAAGGTTATGTCTAAAATCAGGTGTGGTTGAGAAAATCCCAAACTCAAACATTTAAAACCCAGGAAACTCCATGGGCTGGGCTGTGAGATGACCTCGGCATCTGCGCACAGGCAAAATCTCAGAAACCTCTGCTTCCCTGATTACTCAGGGGCTCCTTTCACAAGCACTTCTCCACTCCCTCATGCTTAGAAGCAGCAAGGCCATTGCAGGCAGCAGACCAGAGGGTCTCATCTGCTTTCTCCTGCAGAGCGAGGACATTAGTCTTCCATAAACCTCTAATTGCTGCCCAGCCCAAATCACAGGAATCTACAGGCTATACTGATTTGTCCCAGCTGCAAATTCAGCTGCTGCTGGAGAGCCGAGAAGTGCAGGGCTCCTTCTGTGATGATAGCCTCACATGCTAATTGTGACAGAAGGGCACATAACATAGGGACAGCTCTCCCAGCCCCCTATTAGCCAAGTTGTGTCTTTCAGAGCAGGAGAGGAGCTCCTGCTGGATTTGACATTTTCATTTTATTTTGAAGCAAGGTTATTTCAACAAGTGGAAACAAATGACACTTCAGAATCGGAGATCAAAGCATTCACCTCATATTGAATGGTGTCCCCTTTTGTGTGTCTCTCAACACTACCCTTCAGGATGGCCCAGGTATTCTGCCTCTGAAGCTGTGTCACCAAGGTCTGAAAAGAAGTGCCTCTGCTGGAGAACATTTATTGGTTTCACTGATCTTGCTCAGGAAGGGGATCCAGGGATGGCAGCAAGTGAAGTGGAAGCTGCCCCTTGCTCATGACCTTTGCCAATCCAGTCATACCATCAAAGGGAGAATAGGCAGAGCATTACTGTATAAAAAGGGTTAACTCCTGAGGTCAAATTCATAGTGCTTCAAGATTTTTGAAGGGAATACACACAAAAAAATGTGCACTTATTAGAAGTGTATTGATGATAATGATGCAATAATATATCTAAAAGTCTAATATTATTTTAATTGTTTTAGACCAGGAGGTCTAAAAAAGTAATAGAGAAAGATGAAAATTACAGCTGGAATTACACCAGGACCATGGGTCATTTGGAGTCAGTACAATTTTGGTTGAATTTCTGTAATATAATTCACCTCTTTATATAGTGGACTTACAACAGGAATACTAATAGACCTTGCAGCCATCTCCATAACCATGAAGCTTAGCTTTGTAATTATTGCTCCTGGAACCATTCTTCAAAACAGGAACAACATTTTAATTAAAAACCAAAATGCCAATAAATTAACTCTTGAGATGATAGGAAAAGATTACATTTGTATCAAACTTTATAATAACTTTTAATTCAGTGAATACCCTGCTGGTATTTTGACTCTAGCATGTGTTTTGAAAGAAAACTTCTTTTTTAAATGATACATTTCATCTTTTATTTCTTTAAAGCAGGAGCTATTTTGAAGCACTTTAGGTCATCATAGGGAAATAAAAATACAATGTGTTTTACAAAGAAAGCAAATTTTGCATTCTTGTCAGCCTATATATGAATTCAAAATATTACATGAGTTACATTCTCTATAGCACCCTGTATACAGACTTAACATGGAACTTACTTTTGTAATTACTGGGTAAGACACTGCAAAAAAAGCCAGTTAACAAAGCTCCTAATATAAATAAAATAAACTGTTTCTAGGAAAATAAACCCTGCCTAACACCTTGAATACAGCACCAAATGTTTCCACCTGTGGGAAACATCCTGGTTTCATATACATCTTCTCTCCTAAAAGAGAAATGTAGTGCTTGTACTACTACACTTTTTACAATCAGGTTCTTAAACAAAGACAGGAGGAAAAAGTTCCTGGGAAATATAACGAATTCCTATTTTTTGATTGCTTTGTGCAGTTACACAGCTGTTAATAGCACAAGCACCTCCAAAAGTCTTTGGGGAAAATGCCCAGCTCCTCTGACAGATATACTTAAGCATGAGGCTGGCTCCTGCTGGATGAACATGTGGCAGCCTTAACCACTTCCCTCAGACTTTTCTTCAAGTCATCGAAACAGAACAGATACTGAAAACCAACTTTTAAGTCTACAGTTCTTTGTTTTCTTATAAGAAGTTCCTGTGAATGTACTTTTTCTCTATGGAACTGCTTACCAGTGAATTTCTAAATGCTAGAAAATGAAGTCAGTGCAAATTTATCCATGTTTTCTTGGCTGATGCTGGAGGCTTGGCCAAAATTAGATAAGAAACCACAGTTGTTGAAATCGACTTACCCCATATTCCCATAAATACTGCAAACACCAGTGTTCCAAAGCTATCAAATATACAGAGTTTCTGGAAAAGTGGAAAAGAAAAAAAAAGCTTAAAATATAACAGACCATTTTTATTCCTCTACACTGACCCAGAACAATAGCTGCTTACTGAAAATGTCGATTTTCAGTTTTTATGCAGTTTCATAAACAACCCTTGTGGACAGTGTTACCTTAATTTCTGTCCATGCACACCACCCTCCAGTAAATAAAGGAAATTAAATGCAAAGTTCAGAATTAAAAATAAAAGCCATATATGCAGTATGAGTGTGTAGTAAAATGGTGTGCTATCCAACTTCCTTCCATCTGTTGCATACAAAGAGGAAAACTCAGTATAGAATTGTAGAATTGTTCCCTTACTCCGAGAACTCAGTATAGAAATGTGGATTTTTAGTACAGCCACTAAAAGGCCATGGACACATCTGGTTCTCATAAGCAGGATAACAAATTAGTTAGTTTGTAAAACCACATTCTGATGAAATACCTCTGCGGTCACTATTTACCCTTTTTTTTCCCCATCATAGCCTTTTCTCTGCATTCTTATTTCTTTTACCCTTTAAATGTGCTGATGCAACACATTAAATCTGGGCAAAATGTTTTTGATGAATAGCTGAAAAATCACAGTTTTGGGGCTGAGTCTATGGAGAGGAATGACGAAAGGCTAACATTAGCTCAGCGAGACAAGGCATTGGGGAAAGAAATGAGATTCCTTTCGACAGGAAGAAAGAACAGACAACAGGACATGGCTGTGTCACAGCTTCTGTCACAGCCAACACCAGCCTCTCCTTGTACCCATTTTCTGCCTGGCAACACGGATCAAATTCAAGGCATAGATCCAGATAACTTCTTTGAGCAGGGAGGAGGCAGAAATTAGAAATGTCAAAACAAGCTTTAAATGTTTCCTTAGCAAAATTGATTTAGAGCTACTGAACCAAAGCTTTAACTAAATCTTTCCTTCCCTCAGAAGGAAGCAGTACCCCCAAATGAAACCAATTTTCAATTAAAATAACATTTTATTCTCATATCAAATATTGGCAGCTATGGGAAGTAAAAAAAAATTAAATTTTTCATCTTAGATCAAATTGGAGCAATTAATGATGTTGTTTTTACTTTTCCAAGTTGAGTCACTGTATCAAAAGGAAGAACTATTTGCACATTTTTAGCAGTTCTGCAGGACATGAATGGAGGACCAACAGTTTTATATGTAGTACTAGAGAAAGTGCAACTAAAGTTCAAAAGCGTGTCTACAGGCTGTAAATGTAGTTACCTTGGATGATTCACAAGTGATGGTGAGGTTCCAGTAGGTACATACTTTATCACACTGAGGGCACATTATGATATTACCTCCTATGTTGGGATCACATACTTCTTGGCTAAAAACAAAACTAGTCAGTCACTCACCAACACTAAATTATTTAGTCCTTTTTCATACGTGATGACAGTGCAATAATCTCAGGGAATTAAGGAATAATTTACCAGTGATCTGCGTTCAAGAATTCCACCCCCACCTCTCGCCCTGGCAACACATCCCCATTTCCATTCATAGTCCTCTTCTCAAAAATGGGTGACACATGAGGAAAATAATATCCATCCCTTGTACGTGGTGGTAATTCTCAAAACTGCCCACACCAAAAATAAAACAGTTCTTAAAAGATCTCACAACCTTCAGTAGGAAACCCACAGCTGCATGCTCAGGCTTGCTATGGTAGCAAGTCCAAAGGGAGAAGGAAGGGGAAGACTGTGTAGCAAAACAAGGAATAGCTGCAGAGCCCAGAGGGCTACCTAGTCCCTGTGGTCTTCTAAACAGGATCAGATTGGAAATTGTGCAGAGGGGAGCTGCCATAATGATTCACAGGATGGCAGATCTGTCTCCTAAGAGATGGCAAAGGAGCTGCCATCTCATACCTACTAACCCAGCATGGTGGAGGCTGAAAGGTAAGGTTACCTTTCAGTAACCTTTCAGTACTGCTTACTGTGTGTACATCAGGGGGTAAACACCAGGGAGGGAGCTAAGCTGTTTAACTAAATTATAATACTGGCAAAAAGCTCAAAGGGTATAAATTTGGCACAGGAGTGGAGCTGTGGAATAGCCCTTCAGCATGGATTAGGAACACCCTTCCAGGAGGGGGTATACACCTGGATGGCCTATAGGTCATTTGACTCAATGCCAGCATTTTTTTTCTGTGGGTCATTTTGCCAGGCTGGAATTTTGTTGTGCTCTGATCTGTGTCATGGCTATGCCTTGCCTTCCAATATATCCTACACAGCTGAAGGGCCCTGTGCTGTTGCTCTTCCTATATTCTCCCAAATTAGAGGAAAGACATTATCAAGGTCTTTGGGTATCTAGTTTAAGGATTACCACAGCGAAAATTATGTCTTATGGCAATTTGTACTAACTTCTGATGGTCACTCTTGTCTTTGTGTTTCTACACTAGGTATGGTGAACCTTGTGCAAAATAGAAATAAAATTATGAAATAGCAAACTCATGGATGTCTATCACTGTAATGGTCCATGGATATCCATTATTTATGTTATATTTTATGACATTGCCCTTCAATCCACCATGGCAGTTGTTCTCAGGGCCTTTAATTTTGTCTCCTTCATTAATCAGTGTCTTGCAAACCCTGTGCTGTCCCCCTCTGTACAGGACTGATCAAAATCCCACGTGATATTAAACCAGGCCTGATCAGGTACCTCCATGTGCAGTTGTCCTTTTTCAGGCATCCATACAGAAAACAGCCAACTCCTACAACTGCAGCCACAGTCAGCATATTGGTGTAAAAGCCCAGCCAAGCAAAGTAGATGCCTATTTTCTCTCCATAGTATTTCCTGTGGAGGAGAAAATTTGGGGTTTTTTTGGTTGGTTGTTTTTTTTTTTTTTTCCCTGCAATGCAAGTAAATTTGCATTTTTGTTTCAAATGGCTCTTCATTTAATACATTTTATGCCAACCCATATTGTAATAGTCCTCTGGTTTCAACTTTGGGATTGCAGTAGTATTGCATGCTTTTGTAAAAGGATAGAAATGGGTGGAAAAAATGGAAAAAGAGAAAAGATCATGCCTCCCAAAGAAAAATTTTAAGTGGTTGCCTTTTCATAAATCATCTTATCATGAAACCAATCTCAGATTACACTCCTGTGCACAAACTGATCTGGGTGTATGTACCTTCCCGCAGAAGTGAGCCATGTCTCTTTGACATCCCCAAACCCAGATCTAGTATGTAGATTTCTTGTTCTCAAGTGCCAGTCACACCAACCTGATGAAATCCAGGGGTTGCAGTTTGAAAATGTTTTTAGGATGAGCCCATTCTCTGTAGAGGAGATATCGTTCACTTGGGCAGTTGGGATCACTTGACAGGTGCCTAAAACTTGACTGCAAAACAGAAAGGGTGTGAGAAGATACCACTTATCTAACCAGTGCAGCTCATCTCTCATCTCTGCAGACGATCTCTATGCCATGAAGCTGGAGTCGCCAGCAGCATTTTAGACCAGTCTTACTGCAAAAAGGTAATGCCAGGAAAAGGAGCAGGAAGGCAGCTCTGAGGGCAAACCAGGATTCAAGATGGAAGATTGTTAGAAAGGCACTGAATGCAAAAGTAAAGGCGGTACATATGTGAGCTGAAAATAACAGAGACTCACCATGAACTTAATCTAAGCACATGTCAGTGTCTTGGCACTCAGGAATAGAAAATGAAAAAAGGATCCATTCTAATTAGAGAACAGGACTGATTTTAAATGGATTTTAAGTAGCTTTAACATGCTACACATGCTTTGCTTCAAAATAATACTGTACTAGAATACAGGCTGGAAAGTCTGGGGGCTTCTAGTCTCTGTTTTAAATTTAAAAGAGAGTTCACATGGAGATAATTGTAAAAAGCTATTTCAATAAAACCTATTTTATTTGAGACATTTTTCCATTCTACATCTCTGATGCAACAAGAAGGGTGATGTTTGTAGAAATCTGTCTGCTACTTTTCATTTTCAGCATAGCTGTGATGTATAATTTCAGTTGTATAAAAAGACAGTCATTAATTACTGGTCATACTGAGTCCAGATTCCCCATGCCATGATAGAAATAGCCTGCAAGGCAAGTTTTAAATCTTTGAAAGGAAACCTTAAAAATGGATAGTCACAAACTGTATGAATTCTATTCTTTAAAGATTTGATTACTTATAAGAGACACGATTTGTCTTGATTCTGCCTTAAAAATTTCTTTGAAAACCTTGGAGGCCTCCTAAATATTTTAAGCCAAGTCCATGCATCTGAAGCAGTTATCATTCCTGACCTCCCATGTTCTCAATGTCTCCTCGACAGAACACACCTTGGACACAGAATGGTGGCTCTGAGGGGGAAAAGTTGTGATGTGGTTATGCAATAGATAGAATACCAAAAATCAGCCCTCAGTCTTTGCTCACTCTATTGCATTCACAGCCTCACATGGAGTTCTTTCTTTGTCAAGTATTCTGAAATCTGATTTTTCATCCTTGATTTTCTTTTTGTTTTTCTTTTGTGTTATTGCTAGCCTTGATATACAAAACAATTTTCAGTATAACTTTATTCTTCAAATAATATAATTCTAAAAGCTTCAGAAGTGTAGTTGCAAAAGCTGGACTTGTTATTTTTGCAAGGTGAAATTCAAACCAGTGAAGCTTTTCTCTGCAAGAATCTGACATCACCTGTGAGGTATTGGACTGGCTGGGCAGAGTCTTCCTGTAGAAACCTGAGTCTCATGCACGTGTGTTGCACTGTTTGGGAACTGAGGGAGTGTTTTTCACTGTGAAAGGCTTTGATACATCCTAAAATGAGATTTTTAGTCTACGTCTTTATCAACAATGTTGATAGGAATTTTAATATTGGAAAATTTCATACTAATGAAACACTGATTTAGAACTGATGTTCATGATGTTCACAGTGTGTCATGGCAATCCTCTCAGTCCAGGCACGTTACTGAAATACATTTCACAGATAATAAAAGTTTAAGAACTCTCAAGTGAAATATACTGTTTTTCATTTATAGAAATACATTTTTAACCAACAGTGCTTTGGAAAAAAAATCTCTTTAGCCAAACCGCGTCCTATACTTCTATGTGGATATAATACCAGTCCAGGAATAAGGCAATGAACAGTGTTTTTATCCATTTATATAAACCCTTCTAGATATAGTTCAGACCTCTCTTTCAAAGTGTATTTTAGTTACAAGTACTGGACTTACATCATGAAGGGGAAACGCTGCTTTGTAGATTCCAGTGTCCAGCAATTTGTTAATGCCAAATTTTTTCACATTATTTTTTTTTGCATATTCCACACGGGACAGGATAAAATGAACCTGAAATTTAAAAAATATTTTTGTGTCTCTTGCAACCTGAAATTCATGATATACCATCAAGCTAGGAAAGAGTAAGCATCATAGACAAAATTAATTGCACAGGGTATACAAACCATTCAAATCCCTCCTTTAAATTCAGGTGGAAGAGAAATAGGACAAATGTAAGGTAAGTTTTCCTTCTGGATTGCCCAGGCTATTTCATAAATTACACAAGACTACTGCATTCCAAACATTTTTAATTTTTTAGGATGTTTTAGTGAAGGTAATTACACTGATTTGATAAAAGGAATAGTAAATGCTAGAAATATTCCATGGACTTACAATTCGGCTTCTAGTTGCAGGATTGAAAAATGTGTCTTTGTCTTGGATATAGAAGTTGGACAAATGTTCCTTTTGAAAAGGGGCAGTGAAAAACTCTTGCTCAGGTTTGATGATATTTTCATCCACCCTGAAGAGTCTACTGAACCAGTTGAAAGCTGAGTGTCGGGTTTTCAGGTCATTGTACTGCAGAGGCAATTTGATGTGCATAACCTCGGCATACGTGCACAGCACTTCCCAAGGCGCATGCACTTTCACAAAAATCAGTTTCTCATCCAAAACCTGAGATGAAAGAATATTTAAAGCAAATGTAAGCAAAGAAATTTTCATCATAATAATTCTTGAACTATCTAGAATTTCCTTTCTCTTTACATCTCATACACAACCTACTCAAAGTCGCATTCATTGTCCATCCCAGCAAATATATCATTGGCTTCTGTAAAAGCGCTGACGTGAGGAAACACTCAGGCAGATGAAGGCATATAAAGGCATATATAAAAAGGCAGTTAAATGTTTCCTTAATGCTTAATGTTTACTTCTCTGTGAAGTATTTTACAAAGCAATTTAAGTGTAACACTTCCCCCATACAGGGTCATTAGGACTCTTTTTACATGTAGTTTGACAGGGCAGGCATGGCTCTGGAGCTGCCAGGGACTCCCCAGCAGCTCAGTTCCAGCCCCATGGTGATGGAAGCAGACTAGGCACCCATGGGTGCTCCTGGGCAACAAGAATTCCAAGTTTCTTAGAGAGAATGCGGAGAGGGAAAGGGAAATTAGATGGAACTGCTGAAAAACCAGCATGGGGCATATTTGCTCCCTGTGGAATGCCCAAACCAGCACCAGTATGCAGGGGGAATCCTGACAGCCATTCCTGCCCCCTGTCTACACATGGCCTGTGGACCTACTGCTGCCCTGCGTTAGTGAGTCTCATCCATGTGAAATTTCCTTTTGTCGCTCCTTGACTCAGACACACTGATCAGACATCTGATCTCGCCTGGAGAAATATCCAGTTTCAAATATTTTTTAGTCATAATCACAGCAGAACTATTGAAAAATGCAATATGTAAGTATAGCATCAGGTCTGCAGCAGCCTTCTAGCCAGCAAGCATTTACTTTAAGCACTCTGATGAATGTGAAGAACCAGACTGCGTTCTTGGACATGCAGCAGGAGCCCTCAATGCAGAAATCAAAAACATACTGCAATGCCATAGATTCTGGGTCCAATTTGGGAGGAAAGGGCAAAGAAAACATTTCTGGAGCTCACTATAGACTACCAAACAACAACAAATTTAGACTGGAAGTGATTGTCCTGGAGAGGGAGACAGAGATGGAGCACTGCAGCCCTGCAGGGTAGGAAGAAAGACAAGGTATTTGGAGGGGCTCTAACCCTTCCTGCCAGAGAGAGCAGCTCTGGCAGCTGGTGTGCATTACCACAGTGCTCTTGAACTGCCTGCAGGCAACATTGCAGCCCAAAATATACAAAGCATGATAGTTAGAACCACTTGCAGAGTGCCAGGCCTTGCAAGAAGCAGGGTCACGTGCAGGAGCCCTGGACTGCTCTTCTGGCAGGGCCATTCTGCCCCAGACACAGCTGGCTTCCCACCCATACTGCACAGCCAGAGTAGGGGAAGTACCTCTTTGCAGGGTACAGACAGTAATTTTTATCTTCCAAGCTCTGAGCAAACCTGACCTATGTAATCTCCCGGCTTCACAATGTAATCTTCCAGCTTCCCATCTTTTATTTTGCAGAGGAAGGAGCAGACATAAAGTTTAAAAAGACTTTGCATCACGTCACAAAAACACCACTAACTAAAAGGCTGGCCTTTTTTTCTTGAGGGGAGAGAAATCCTACAGTGAATTCATCTATCCAGTTTCCTTAGTCCCACAGGGGCAGCTCTGCTCTCAGAACAGCCATTCACACAGAGAATAGCACTCACCGACCTCGTTGCTTCTAGTTGCAAGCCATTGTTTATCAGGTTTGATTCATATACTTGTCTCTTCCTCTGTTAAAAGATATTGAACACTGTAAAACATCTCTTCCAAATTTCACAAATATGTATGCATAGAAAAATGGAATTGCCTCCCAAAGCCATCATTACGTTTTTATCTCTAAAGCCCACTTGTGGTGATAGGTACAGTTCTACCTACTAGTTCATCCTGATCAGTTTTTTTATCTGGCATGCAATATTTCTCTCAAATGCAATTGAGGACAACTTATCCTCTTAGTTCCTGGTACGTTACAGAGGTAAAAGTGAGACTCAGGTTTTGAAACTTTTGAAATCTATCCCTGAAATTGTGATCCCTTTCTCCTTTAGTCACCAAGTGAACGTCATTAATCTTCATTTAAAAAGTTGTTATCTCAAGTGCTTTCCATCCCACTTTCCTTCCAGTAACCTGTAACTTTATGCTTTTTTCACAGTAATCAGATGAGTTCACACAGTGGTTCAAACTGCAGAATGCAAATTGTAGAAAACCTCTATATTTTAGCCCATGGATTGCATCCCCAAAGGAAGAAGCTGAGAGCTGTAGCACTTGCAGAGTCAGTGGTGCTGTTCCAGAAGCATTCAATGTCCCCGGAAGGACACAACAAGTTTTCCTCAGTAAAGATCAGATTTGTGGATCATTTTAATTTCATTTCATAGTTACCAGCATTTGGCAGGTAGTGAGTTACAAAAAACCTGAAATGTCTTTCCAGTCTTGAATCTGCTCCTCCGTACAGACGACCTCCTCCCAAGAAACACAGAAATATCCCCTTTGCCCTCAAATACAAAACATATAACTCCATGAGGGATTTAAAAGAAATTTTGAAACCTCATGTGAAGCAATCAAATTTAAGAGCTGTTTGCACCAACTGGATATTTCCTCAATGTGTTTCCTCAATTTTTGTTTCCTCAATATTTGTTTATGTGAGTCAAGGGTAGCCAGCTCTCCCTGGCCTACAGATGGCATGTCACAATATCAGCACGGGCATCGGGGGGCACCTTTGGGCAGCTGGGCTGGGGCTCTTCTGTGAGCACTTTGTGGAAGAAGATGACTTTAATGCACTGGGGACTCAGAGTTTTGCTCCTGTACCAGGTTACGCTGGGCCTGCAGGGAGGTTCTCGGAGTGACTCGAGGATACTTCTTTCTTACTCCCAGGTTGCTTTCATGCCCCTGGGCAATTTCTTGGCCAATTGTATGAGCTAAAAGTGTTTGGCATCTCCCACTGCGCGAACTTAAAGAAGAATGACCCAGTGTGTTTTGTCATGCGGTTCTCTATAGCCATTCTAGCTGTCTTAAGATCTGTGCATAGGATCCAGACCTGTTGCTACCAGGCAGGACCGGAGTCATTGAATGATCCACTAGATAAAGTGTTAGGAACTTTGATAGGTGTGTGTAGAAATCTTCAGGGCTAGACTCAAGGCCTACCCACTCTAGGGGCAAAAAGATGCTTCAGCAAGAGGGTAAAAATCTTCAGAAGTTCCACAGGAACAGGTCAGTTGTATACCCAAATACGTTTCATCCAGTTCTTGAACATCTAAAGATGGCTGTAAGTCCCCAAGCAAGAAAAAACTGTTTTTCCAAAACTCTAGCAAGCCTTAAAATTAATAATTCTAAAACTGAATAACAATATGAACTGCCTAACCCATTTATAGTTCGTTAGTTTTCAGCTGCAGCAGCTGCATGTGACAATGATTTTGATGGACTAATTTAATATTTTGTTAAAAAGTATTTTTCTTATCTCTTTTGGGTTTTCTGCCATTTTATTCTACTCGAGCTAGGCACAAGAAGAGCCAAATATTTAAATATGCTTTTTTCTCTCATCAATATTTATCACCTTCCTCCTTATTCCTTGATTTTCTCAGGATGAAACAACAAACCCAGACTTTTATAGCACTCTTCACAGAGGGATGTCTCCATGTCGCAGTAATTCACTTGGCTGTTGCTGACGGTATAATGCTCTTTATATTTTTTCATTGTATATATATGTGTGTGTAATATAGATATTTGTAATGCATACATCTAATTATCTTCGTTGTACTGACAGATCTGACTAAAATTCACAAATATGAATGAATGTTTTTCTTGAAGCAGTGTATTTCCTTGCTTTTTCAGTATTCATAGGTAGTAGTGCTCTGCAGTCCCCTTTAAAGCTAAAGGTTTTCAGTGAGCTTGGCTTCTAAGTAAACTATATAATGATTTCCTCTGCAATTTTTGTTTTAGCAAAACTCAACCCTTTTATCAGCTCATTAATATAGGTAGTACACATCACACAGGAGTTTTTCACTCTAGTAGTAACTCTTCTGCCATTTCATCCCACCTCTTTTCTTCTTCCATATTCACATGGTTCTTTCTAAGGTGAATGATACTCAATCGTGAAAATATTTCAACCTGAGTTCTTCTTTGTTTCAGCAAATAAAACAGGCAGGGGGCTAAATACCTGTTTAATTTTCTTTCTAAATAGCACAAAAATAGATGCAGAGCAATTCTCATTTGTAGAAGTCTAATACTACTTCTTAAAATCTTTTAATCAGATTCTTTTAATAATTTATTATGGCAAGGAGTTCCCAAAATTAATTTTGCCCTCAAAATCTTAGAGGCATGTTGACAATATTAAGGTTTCTAATAATGCATGAATTCAAGTAGTGAGAAATAAAGCCTCTGGGAGGCTTTGCTAATTAGGGGCTTTGCTATTTTATATAAATGATTGAATTATACATATAATGATCTATGGAGGAGCTAGACTTTTACCCAGAGGAGTCTATAGTGGTTTTGCATTGACTGGGGAATACAGTATATAGATATAATAGTTTATTAGGCTGGAAGGTGGAGACCATCCAAAGTTTATTTTAGTATCTGGCATTTTGCTCAGCTGCCTGCAAGGCTAATTTGCAATAATAAAGTAATCATGGTAATGCTGCCAATCTAAACTTGACGTAGGTTTTGATGATTGAATGGCTAGTCAATAGACTAAGACACCACAGGATGCATGATCATATACAGTCTTGAGAAAATGAAAGCAGAATTTAAGTAAATGCCAAGTATTACAGGCATGTGGAAGGGTCAGCTTTTGAGAGCTGCTTTTTCACCATGGTGCTTTCAATTTCTGCTGATTGTCTTGCCAAGTAGAGAAGATTAACAAGATTTTGGGTCTGGAAGTTGGTAGCAGACCAGTAGCTCTTTTTCCCATGTTTTGCAAATGGTAGGGAAGACTTGTTTTGATTACAGTGACAGAAGAATGCCAACTCATATCTTTGCTAAGTTTCTTTTGTGCAAAGAGAAAAGCTCCCTACAACAATATACATGAGGCTTCAGGGGAAAAATCCTAACAAGGAAAGAGAGCTTGAACAGCTTCCTCTGCCTTACCTGACAGTCAACAGATAAATCACAGTCAATAAGAGAAAGGGCATGGGGCCCAAAGCCTCCCCTACGGAAACCAGCTGAAGGGAGTGAAGAGGATCATTGTATCAACATTAGCTGCCTCACAGTTTCTTTGATGGTATTTGGAAGCTTTTCTCAAAGTCCCAGCTGTCAGCATCAGAAAATTAATTGATTGAGAAGCACTGCTCTGTAAGCTTCTTTCCCTTATGTTTGAGGATAATCATAAAAATGTGAAGCAGAACACATTAGAGAGAATAAGCCCTCAAAAATGCAAAACCAAAGAACTCCAAATACATATTTTCTGATATACCCTTTGATTTTAAGCCGGCTTCATGATTTTCTGAAACCTGATCCATGACCACGCAGAACTGGCAATACTTCAGTCTAGCCCTGCCCTCAACAATGGCTTCTAGTCACCCTAGGGTTGGAATGGGTTTGGAAAGACCCATTTCTGGTCCTACAAATGTATATAGTAACTGCAAAGTAACTCTCTCCTTCTATCTGTCTTCATAGTCTTCTGTCAAACTTCCTTCCAAAGAAGTAAAACTTGGGTTTGCAGTTGCCTCAGGAATAGAGGTTTTATTTCAGTGAGTTTATTCTTCAAAACCGAACCATCCAGCTGAGATGAAGGCAGGTGTGGCTGCCCTCCTCCCAGTGCCAAAGGTTCCTTCCATAGTTGTTATCAGACTTCCTGAGTAGGTTGGCTGAGGACACCACAGGCATGCAGAGCCTGTCATTCTCTACTGTCTCAAATCATGGCATGAAATAGCACAGAGGTACTCTTTTACCTGTGAACCCAAGAGCTGCTCTCTCACCACACGTATGACACATGTTAAGCAGTGGGATAAGTACAATTTGTGTTTGAAAAGTCACCCAAGCTTATTTTTGGTCACTTTTTTTTTTTCTTTTTGAGGTTTTATTGTTTTTGGTTATCTGAACTAGACAAGTATAGAGGCAGGAACTGTTCATTGTTTGTTTATGAGAACAAAACTCTCTAGCCCTGCTGAAGTTCTCAGTAACAATGGGGTTAAAAAAACCCCAATGAGATGTGTGTAATATTCTCCATGAGGGATAGTTTTCATTCAATTTGAAAAAAAAAAATGTGTCTGTTTCTGAGAAGCACAGATTCCTTCATGGCTAGAAATGAAGGTTTTGCCCACATTCCGATTTAAATTACTGACAGTCTTTCTGTTTATTTCTGTTGAGGGGAAATGGATGGACTAAAATGACATTCTACATTGATTTATTTTGAATTTACCTTTCTGGCCCTGATCCTTTGGCATTCGACAAGGACCCCAACAGATAAAACTGGCATTTTGGGGCATTCCTGAGAAGACTGGTGATATTCAAATTGTATTCTGATGGTAAACTATCCTGAAAAAGAGGGTACATAATTTGTAGATTTAAAAGACATGCTTTGGGCAAGAATTTCAATTGCTTGCAAGGTACAGTTTCAGGAATCTTCTCCTGGAAGCCTCATTTTTGCTAGTACTTGCAAAATTATTTGCATACCAACTTTAAAAAGTTTGGAGTTTAAATTGAGTTGCATATATGAAACTTACCTACTAACTTTTGGATCTATAAATTATGTTAGAAACTTCCATGACGTTGTCATTTCATTAGTTTGACTTTTCCTCCCCTAAACCAGATTTCAGAAACAGATGAAAATAAGAGAAGTGCCGTGGATCCCCAAGAGCTTCAGAATCCCATATTTTTATTCCTTCTATCAAATCACGCCCATGTTTTTAGTTATTTCCTGTGGTCCTCTATGATATTTTCCCAATAATATTGTTTATTGCTATAAAGTAATGCTGGATCATTCAGTTACATTTATCCAATTCTTTGGAAAAAGAGCAGAAAGCCATTCAAATCCAATATAATGATAATCCCAGGATCTGAGTCTCCTCTTGCTGCAGCAGAGCAGGTGGATCTGTGCCCTGTTTCTCTGAATCCAGTAAATTGGATACCTAGGTTGCAGTCTGATTTGCAAATCCTTCTGTCTAAATTCGGTAAGCATTTGAGGACTCCTCCATGTTCAGTATCATACAAAACCATCCACTGCAGCACACAAAACATTTCATTTCAGGAATTTACAGATGTCCACTAAAAATTTGATTTCTGAAGCGACTTCCACGTCATGTACTTGGGTGGGGTCAGACAGAATTTGTCCCAGTGAGAAATCTCTAGATGTTACAAGTTGTGAGTTACATTGCACACAATCAGTGGAACACTTGTTCCTGACCCCAGTGACATGAGGACGTCACCCTATGAGAACAAACTTCACCGAATCTCCTGTTTATTAGTAGGCTGGAGTTTCCAAATTCCATGCACAATAAAGCTCTAGACAATAGTTCTATAAAACTGTCAGGGAAGTCAAAGAAAGAGTAGCATGGGCAAGGAACCTGTTTGTGCTTAAAGCATCCCAAATTACACAAGATACTACTTATAAAATTCGTCATTTTCAATTCATCATTGATCAGACAGTGATATGACAGTGACGGTATTTAAAACTGATTGTAAATGGCAAAACTCCTTATTTTGATTATTTTTCATCACAAGGGTAGAAGTCATTTGCCTCAGAAAAAATTGCAGCCAAATAAACAACAGTGTCAGTAAAGACAAGTTATCAAGTAGGTTTTATGGCAACATTGATGAAATCTGAGTGTATCTTTGGCAGCAACAACCCCACACCATTCTGGGAACTATGGTAGGCCAAAATGTTAATTTCCTTCCTGGAATTCTAAGGATGCAAATCTGAACCATAAATGTCATCTTAATTTCAATCTCAGATGTGAGGTATTTGTGTACAGTCCCCCTGTTGCTTTAGCTTCTACTTATCCATGGAAATACTGGTTTTGGCTTCCTTCTGACGCATCCACATCACCCTAGTCTCATGTGTCACTCTCCTGGCCATACTTCTGTCCATGCAAGCTTTGTTGGCCACTTTGCTGTCGGGCTGCACAGCTGGCTCTTGTTCAGCTTGCTCTCCATGAAGTCCTCCAGGGCCTCTTCCACAGAACTGCGCCCCAGCCGCTCAGTGATGATAAGGTGACTGCTTATCTGGTCATCTGTCCAATACCTTCCTGTCCTCGCATTTGTTGTGTGTAGATAGATTGCTTCCTCTTCCTCAGCACGCCACAGAGTCAATGTGGCTGCAGAGCTTTGTGGGACTAAGACCTTTGAAAGTAAAGTTTTTTTCAAGCACCTACCCACAGTCTCCTGGTCTAATTATTAATGGTTTAATTCTGGATAATGTCTTAACATTAATGCTGCACTCAAAATACTACTCCATTGCTCACATTTAATTTCCATCACTACTTAGAAAAGATGCTCATAATATTTTTAATATATTTGGGCAATGGCCAAGTATAAAAAACATAAATGTAAAATGCTAATTGATAAAAACAATTATTTCCAAAGGGGCAGCTTTTTAATCTAATTACCTCTTTCAATTAGTTTTTATTGCTGATCCTGTGATCGTGTGTAATACAACATCCACCCACAGCAGGACTCCCTCAAACCCTGCTAACCACATTCCTTATGGCTGTCCTTTTAATGCCAACAACAACACTGTGTAATGAGTATCAACCCAACTTAGCTACAGGGTCTTTTACTCCTACTCTTCTATTTCCCAACTGCAAATTATTATTTGTATATGAGCTGCTTTCAGTGATATCTTTGTCCCTGCCTGTCTCTACCAGAGGCTGCTGCTCGAACACGGATTAATTCAGAGGAGGATGTGGGTGGCGGGGGGAGTGCAGATGCCAACGGAATGACAATCTCATGGATTCTTATTTCTCATCCATGAGTGGCATGGCTGAGCTTATTTTTGTGACCCTGTGTGCTGTAATGAATGTGGTCCTCTGATGGAACTGATGAAATGATTAAAAAATAATAGTTAAAAATAATCTATTTTTATGCTTCATTGCTAGGGAGCTATGGAGCTATGGAATGCCAAGGAGCATCAAGAAGTCGCAAACTTGAGTCAAAAACTTTTTGCAAGGTCCCTATCAAGGGTGAAGGTGTTGAAGTGTCAAGGGAAAGGATTGTACAGGGAGAAATTCTGGTGGCAGATGTATAATTATTTCCCATAAAAAACTTAGCTGCATTATCAGAAGTCAGCAGAATGTCAGTAGCTGTCTTCATAACTGTGATCTGGAGCAACTGGTCAGCTGCCTTCTTTGGGTTCCTCTGAATACTTTGATTTTATTATCAAAGTCCATTAGGGGCCTAATTGAATCACTGTAAGTAGAGAACATTGCCCCGCTGTGAAGACCTTGGTGTCTAATTATTTGAAGTGCCCAGCATTTTCCTGCTCTCTTCTGAAGGGTGGCCTCCCAGAAGGATGTTCTGAGGCCACCAGGCACACTAACAGGTGTGCACTGCTCTGCCCATTTACACAGCAATCTGCTGCCTCAAGCCCTGTTCCCTGATCAGTTTGATGGGCTTCAGTCTCCCAGCTCCCATGAGTATTCTGAGGATAAGACAAAGCAATTGCTGTTCTGGGAGAGGACACTTTCCTTTCTGCCCTCAGCTCTAACAGCCAATATATGAAAAATAACTTACCTTTTGCTTTTTACGATCACTCCTCTTATGAGTCATTTTTTTACTTTCATCTTCATATACTAAAACAAAGTCAATTCTTCGCTGCCCATCTTTGAAGAACAAAGAGTCAGGCTTGTCATCAAAATCCACCTGAAAGGCAGGTGGCATAGATTAATATGAAGATCTTTACTCACTAGGTCCTTAGTTTCTTCCTGTTACACAGTATTTCAGTGAACATAGATATTCAACATATATCAGTCTTCTGTAACAGGAGGCCCAAATGACAAAGTTGCACAGAGTAGAGTGAACAAAAAAAAATTTTCCAGAGGAATTTTTCAGGTCTCTGCATGACATCAAATCAACAGAAATTTGACCTAATTTTCTTCTTTAAAAATGGTACATTAGCTTTTCATAATGAGAGAAGCTTTGGCATGCAACACCAGTACCAAATAATGCATCTGTCTAGTAATTTGTACGCCATCATGGACATATCATTAGATAGTTTGTCTACAAGATTTTTGTTGCTTGATGGGAGTCTCAGAATTAGTGCATTCCCATCTGTTCCCTTACCTGCAGAATTTTAAGCATCTCTGCAATCTCTGTAATTACTAAAAAAAAAGCAACAGTTTCATGCATGCTTATATCTAAACGCACCACCACCAAGAGAACAAAGAACATGGTCAGAGCAGAGATGAGATCTCCAAACAGACACATATCATGTGGATTTATTTCTCATTTTATCTGCAACATCTCAGCAAGCAAAAAACACACTGTTGTGTGCCACACATCCGTCATGTTATAATAGATGCCAAAATCAAAAGTTTTAATATATCCATAAGCCATTATCTAGTCCCTGGAGGAAAGTAGGATAGATTGTCATATCCACTAATAACATCTTAATGTGTTATTTCATGCGTGAAACAATACAGACACAGTGGTGACAAGGAAACCTGGATGCTTGAATAATGATTTTGTTGTTTCTTAAAAGTACTCTGGAGGCAATACCACACATTAACAACAACCCCCTCCTTCCAGGTAATATACAGCTGTAACGTACCAACCTTGCAGGTACTTGGCCAAATCCATCCATGCTGCTAATGGAGGCAGTGCCACCGAAGTTGATAGGTACCAAAAGCCTGAAGTGGCACTCAGCATGGCACTAGAGACTGTAACATCTCCAAAGCTGGCAAGACTCCCACGCAGAACTGCAGAGTAGCCTTGGCCTCCAGCTCACTGGGCATGGAAGGCAGGCCAAGACAGGATCAGGTTAGGCAAAACGACACAGAATAATCTCTTGCATTTTCTGTGGAGATGGAAAAGATCCCCAGATGTCCCATCCCTGGAATTTCCCTGTCAGTTCAGACCAAATTTTGTGAGACATGCCAAGATGGGTTTTGGAGCTCTGGGATGTCTGGTCCACAGAAAGGCCATGGAAATGTGGTTATGGTGTCAGAAACCCCCAAAGTACAGCCTGAAATGGTTGTTCTTCAACTGCGAAGAACTGAGAAGAATGTCAGACGTCAGTCAGGAGCACCCGAGTCCCAGGGAGCATACAGTGTTTTAGGAACCATGTGTCAGTTTTTCCAAAACAAATTTTCTCATGGTTTTTTTCCAAAACCTCTCCCTGTAGATTATTTTGTTACTGTTTATTGGCTGAACTGAAACAGACAACCAAGATATGTCTCCCCATAATTATGACAAAATTTCCATATTTTAAATAAACTCGGGGGAGTTTAAACTCACAATTTTTTTATGTTGCATGTGTAAAGGCTAGGACCTGCTGCAAAGAGGTCCTGTTGAATTAGTTGCTTCAAAAGTGGGAGCAGATTCTTGAACAGAACAGTTTTCTTTGAATGCCACCTGTGTGTCAGGATTTGTGACAAACCTGACAGCGAGCAGCTGCTGACACACAGACATGCACATATATACATACTGACATATGGCCAGTATATACACATTCTGTATGTTAGTTTCACAACCTGGACTAAGATTTAGAGACTACCTAGGCAGTCTCCAAATCAGCATACAATTGCATACTGTGAATAAAGTTTTAGGAAAAAAAAGGCATTCAATTTCCAGATAACATCAGAACACAGTGACACTGAGTATCTCTAACAGCCAAAGCAAGTCACAGGTGTGAATTTCTAAATTCTTGGGAGATTAAGTTGGCATACTCCCATCAAGAAATCAGAACTGGCCCTGACAAACTCTCCTCCTGATGAGGACTAGTCCTGGGTGTAAAACACAGCCCTGTTGCTAGCATCTCTCAGTCTCATTTAAAATATAAACCATGATGATTTAATGTTGACAAGATTCCCGTTGTGAGGAAGGCACCAACAACAGCCAAGAGCCCCTGTTGGGAGACAGCCTGGGGGGTGCTGGGGCAGCAGCAGAAGGGGGGTGAGGAGAGTGGAGCCCAGCAGGCACAGAGCCCAGCCTGGGAGCTGCTGCTCTCCCCTGGGACCCCAGCAGGCTCTGTCACATCAAGGGCTACAATGGCTCGGTGTTGCAATGCCGGAAACACAGAGCCCAAATCTTGTGGTAATGAATAACAGGGGGAAGGGTTGCCACTACATAAAGCACAAGGTTTTTTATTAGGGCTTTTTTCTCTTTGGAATCTTTGAAACATCTTTATAATAACTTCTGTTTAAAGACACACAGTTTAATTGTGAAAGGCGAGCGCTTGAAAGCATAAAAGTAGTAGTAATATCTTTAAATTTTTTTCCCCTACAGCTTTTAGCATTTTTTCTGATACGACCTGTCCTCAGGATAGAGAAGAAAGACATGGAAAAGAGCAAACATCAAATCATATTTTGATATAAGAAGATTTGATCATAATTTGTGTTTTCATAATTACACTGAATAATTTTCCTTTAAATGATGCCTGATGTGGCCACCTAAGGGAATAAAGGTAGGTATTTATTTGAAGTGCTTTCAAAGGTACACCCTAGGCGGGCCGAAGGCGAAACCCAAGACGGACCCCAAGTCATGAGTTCTTGACACTTTTATAAGTTTGGTTCATTTGCATATCAGGGTTAATTCTCCAATTAAAGCTTCAGTTAATGATGTCATTTCTCCAAGCTTATTCCCCTTCCCAAGATGTTGGTTTACACATTTTGGGCCCAGGACAGTCTGGGTGTCCTTGGAGAGCAGGCTTGGAGAGGCTTTGTTATGTCTAGCTAGCATGAGAGAGCAGAAGTTAATAGGCTTCTTCAGAGAAGAAACTTCAGAGAAGAAACTTCAGAGTTACATACTAGACAATACAGGATTTGGAAAATATAAAACTTAAAACCTAAGGCATCATGTAGTCTTCTTTCAGCTTAAAAAAGCAGCGATAACTGGATTATCAATAATAAGTTATTATATTAAAAACTACATATACAATAGCTATAAAAAACTATTTATAAAATAAAATCTGCCTGTTAACCAGCATTCTGATTAATTTACTTACATACATGTTGTCATTCACATGTGTGTATAACTGTTATTGTATATATATACCTTTATCTCTCTCTCTCACACAATATGCACATATAAATTGTATATAGGTGAAAGATTAACAAATATTAGACTGCATGAATCCAGATACAGAGAAGTTCATAATTGTGCAGCTAACTTCTTATGTGCAATCTCCATCGCTTTTAATCACAAGGGCATTGTTCAGATGACCTTTCCACAGACACTTTATATATCAATAAAATAATAAAGAATCAACTCATTAACCCTGAATACTTAGGAGATCAAGATTAAGACCCATTAAAACAGATTGTTATGTAGCATTAAATATTGCTCAATTAAAATTAAGAAGTAAAATGCAAAAGAGAAGGTAATAGCCAAGTTTCCAACAGCTGCATTAACTTACATGTGTGGTATATTTTGTAATCCCTACTGGATACCTAGTAATGAAAAATCATATATTATTCAACATAACTACCCAGGGAAAAACAGAACTGGAAAGCAAAGAGATGTGGTGTACTTTGAAGTTAGCAATTCCTCTGAGACAATGTTTATTTTGGTTTTTTTTAAAATATGTAATATTACTTGACAGTTTTACAAATATTACTATCATACCAATGCCCACAAGCTTGCGCACATAGACATGTAAATTAATGGGGCTGAAATTTCACTACATGATTTTTTAAAGTACCAGTAGCAAATTTTAAACCCAAATAATGAACAGGCCCATTAACACCTCTTTGTTTCGGAAGAAACAAACACAGGTCTACTTACTGCACTATCTAATTTTTTTAGCCTTGGCATAATCACATTTTTAAGTACTGATGGAGGCAATCAGTTGTGCAGTCTAATGTTTTAATAATACCCTAATGAACAGCAGGTTAATACTGATTAACACCATTAATAAATAAAAAATAGAATATATATAGCTGTGAAATACTAATTATATTTATCACACAATCTGCAGCCTTTCATAACTCTCCAATTGCTGTATAATCAGCTGCTTGCCTACTAGTGGGAAACAGAGAACTATTAGTTGCTTTAGTAACAGAAGGAATCTAAGGGAGAGAAGGACCTGGCCATGAATAGAGTTCTCTGTAATGCTGAGGTTACACTTACATGGGCTGACCTAGAGGCAGCATGGCCATGTCCATGTGGGTGTACCTCTCCGTTTCAGTTCGGAACAGGTCAGATCAGGTGAGCATCAGAGGCTCTTCACTCCAGGGAATGAGACTGGAGGAGCCTATGGTAACAAAAAGCCCAGAAGTGTGTGCAACGCAGACACCACCTCCTGGGCACCAAATGCCTTTTCCACAGACCCACTGCTCGGGCCCTCACTGCCAGCAGATGTACACACAGGTTGTGGAATCCCACTGGAGCTGGGAAGTGCTGCACTGAAGGTGCTGGTCATAAGCAGTTCTCTGCCATGCACTCCCCTTCCCTTACACACCATATCCTCCTACTCCCCGAGTGTGTCCCCCTGGGGCTGCCTTGGCAGAGGAATAGGAGATTCCTGCACTCTGGTGATCCAGCACAAGCCATCATCAGCCAGCAGCACTGGCTCTCCCAGACCCTGGGACACAGTAGCACTTGGAAAAGGATCAAGTGGGACACAGAGATAAGCTTGCCCCAGCACACAAGGCTAAGTAAACTGGTTTAGCTTCAAATGCCCACATCATGGAGGGCACCCTCAACCCCTTGATTCAGAGTTCCTCGGGAGGGAGACTTCTGTGTGCCACTCCACAGGCATAACCAGGCTCGCTGGTATCCAAGGCGAGCTGCTGTGTCTCACTCCTGAGAGCTGCTCCTGTAGTCATGGCTACATGTGATGTCTGCTGCAGATTAAAGGAGAACACGCAGGCGGAAAACTCCTTCAGCGACAGCAATGTTCCAGGGAGGAAAAATGGTTGCATTACCAAGAAACCTGCCTCACTTTTCCAGGCTTCTCTAGGCATGATATAGTTAAGCATTCTGTGGGGATAATGGTGGAAAGGGCAGCACTGAGACAAGCATAAAGAAAAATATGTGCACAGGAATTGCAGCTATTTATTGTTTACTATACCCTGAACAAGCACAGTATTGTAAGCTGGATTTTTTAAATAACAAGAGACTCAGCAGTAATGATTTATCTAACTGGAAAGATAAAAGAAGTGCTTTATTTTGCCTGCAAGAGCCTTTCGTGTGACTGTCAATAGCATTAAATGTAATCATTACTGGAGGGATAAACTTCTTGTCTGCAACCTCACATAATTTTCAGATATGCTTCAAAATAGCTTCCTGTAGCATGCCAGGGAATAAATCAGTAGTGGGAAGGAAGAGGGCAGAGCAGAGCCTGTGTAACCTTGTCTCTGCTGATAGGCACCCACAAAAAACCCTCCCACTGGGGCATAGAGACAGGCACATGGGGGATCTGCAGGTTGCACTTCAGCTGTGAGTTTTACAAAAGGGAAAATTTCAGAGTGCCTAATTAGGAGCACAGTTATTTCTCTCTACCTGCTTCCGGAAACTTCAAAACAAGTAAATCCAAAGAAAATAAACTGTATTACCAGGGTATCAGAAAACATAATTATTTATAAAAGACTTTGAGATCATCTGAAGAAAATATTACAGAAATATGAAGTTCTTCTTACTATCCCAGCCATATAAAAAGATTTCTTATTGATTTAGGTTCTGAGTGAGCAATAGAGACAACTTTCTGACATTAAGACCAACACAAGCATTTATTTCTGGATGATACTGATATATATAATATATAAGATGGTACTGGAAGATGTAAGTTTATTTGCATATTGCATAATAATGATGGTCTGTCTCCAGAGAGCCATAAACTGTTGTGCCTTTAACATTTTCCCGTATTACTGATATTTGTTAATAACAACAGAGGACTATTTTAGTTCTCCTTAGCAATAATGTGAATATTAGCAAACACTTCACCAGAAGAAGGGTTTTTTTCCATTTCCTCAGCATGCAAAGGAATTTTATCTATGTAACAAACTGAAATAAACTGAGACTAAAGTAGGAAAAATAGGGGGTGTCATTACAGTCATGCACTTCTGTCAACAGAAAGCAGCTGGTAACAGGCCAGGCATTGGGATGCCTTGTCCCCTGAGCTAAGTTTGGACCAGACACCCACTTGACTTCCTGTCTGAGCGTCAGGTTGCTGCTGGCTGCAGGAGGAATTCCAGTCACTCCTGATTAGAGAGAGACCAAATGGCCTTACTTTTAAAGAAAACGAATAAAGTGCTCACTGAAAACCTGCTTTTCAGCAACTCCCATCTCTCTTGGGATTCAAGAGCTAGGAAAGTCACTCTTTTGACTTTTCAGAAGCCTTCTTGCTGAAGAAATTTTATGTGAGGGGTAGCAGTAATAAAAGGCTTGAAGAAGTTAACCTCTCTGCAAATATTCTCTCTCGAAAAAAAAAAAAATCTTACTGTTTCATGCAAATTCAAATTATCTACCTATAAGGCGGATAAGTTGTAAAATGAAACATGAGCTGGAAAAGGCTTGAATTAATGCTGTCTGTGCAGTTTTGTCCTTGTACATGTTGTTTATGATACATGATTAAGTTGTAGCATCACATGCCATATTTCTATGATCTTTGCAGTAGTTATGGAATACTCCTTATCATCTTATTTATTTAATGTCTTTTTTTGTTTCTTTGGTTTTTTTTTTCTTGTTACACCTCATTTGAATAGCTCTAATGTTTAAAATAGGGATTTCTTTCTGACTATGCCTTTGGTATTCTCATCATAGAATCTCAACGTCCTGCAAATCTTGTGAAATTTAATTTTAAAAGATCCTCCAAGAGAGAAAGCAACAGTATAACTCATTTTTTAATGGTGACCACATAAGGCATCTAAACATCTATGCCAAAACCTGTTTGCTGTCTCCTAAATTTGGAGTTACAGCTTTATACACCAGGACAGTCACATCTTTTCAGAGACCTCAGCAATTCTCTCTCTTCAGAGAGCAATACACTCAATTCCAGGTCCATATGTCACTCTCTTGAACTAATGCAAACAGGGCCATGGATGTTCACCTTTGGCACTCAGGAAAATAAAAAGCTTGCTGTGATTTTACAAGTCTTGCACAGAAATCCCATAGCAGGGGTTATCCAGTTATCTAGGACCAAACTCAGTTTTTCTAGCAGTAAGAGCCTTTCGTTCCTTCGCAGCAATTTCCTGCCACATTTAAAGCTTGCTGAGCTACCGCTAACAATATCCTTACAGATTTTGGGCTTTTTGGAGATAATTGTCCTATTCATGTGCCAAATGAGGCAGGGATCTTGTGGCAAACTTAGTATATAATCCTGTAATTAGAGAAAGCACCATAAGAAGAACAGCACTGCTTCTACTAGCCAATAATTTACTTAGTTTTGACTCCTCAGAACAACTTGCAAAATCAAATCAAATTTCCAGAACACTTCTGGCTGCAACGCATGATTGAAGACAGACAAAAGGCACAGTTCTTCCCTTCTATTCAACCATTTCAGGTTAGGCTTCCTCTTCAGTTTCTGTTTCTAGCTACAGTTAGTCCTAACGCATTTAGCAGGCAGGTTCAGTTGATCTCAATTTTATCTTTCTGGCTCCTCCAACCCACTGAAATATCAACTAGGAGGACTTGACCCAGAAGGAGCAGTGCAGAGATGCTGCCAAAACTGAGAAGAAACTACAATTGCTGGTAAACATGAGTAACTAAAAATAAAATTTTTTTTTGACCATTGATTTTCAGTAGAAATAAAAATAAATTCTACCAAGAATTTATTTTTAATAATAAATTTCTAAAAATTATTCCTCCTGCTCAGAGGAGACTGTTCCAACTTCAAGGTATATAGCATTCCAGCTATTTTGATGCTATTTCACCTCATAGAAATACATGAAAAATTTCAATGAACCACAAGGAGACTCTAAGAAGGATTTCTATAACATCCAAGTCTGGGCACTCAGCTGGGAGGTGGAAGCTCTTGGTTGCACCTCATACTTCAAAAATATTTAAATAGCTTCAAATGAACACCCTGCTACAAAACACAAGGGCAGGGGAGGCGACGGTGTCCATGTCCAAGAAGGAAACTAATTTCTGGCTACTTTGGGTATAGGTTTCCTATGAGATCTGAGGCAGGGGTTCTTGAGCTAGAGCCAGCAGCCTGTTAGCCTCAGAAAATCTTAGGTGAGCTGGGAACTTTGAACTTTGGACAAAGGGAATGGACACCTCCAGGTCTTTTCCCTTCTTGTCAGTTCAGTCACTGCAGTAAGGAATTTCTTGGTGTCTCCAAGCTTTCTGTAAAAATGAATCCTGAGCTCACGTGTCAGTGTACTAATACTTGGGTGTGCATGAATTTACAGGGTATGTGTATTCATATGTAGGGTGTGTTGAGTACTAATTATTCTTGTATACACACACAGAAATCCCATACATTTGTGAACAAAATTACATAGAGAGAGGAGGTCTATGTGTATATATCAGTTTATAGTGAGTTTATATTGGTCACTTATAACTGAGTCGAATGCCCAGGACAACCTGTACTTTCAGATCTGAGTCAATGACTTCAGGTACTTTTAGGGAAATGGGGATAACAGCATCTCAAATTTAATCACACAGATGAATTGCATGTGCTGCAAATGCAAAGGAATGCTAGTCTTCTGGACTGTTGCATATCTACAAGAGAAAATTTTATGGGTAGTCACAATTAAAGTAAACAGGTACCTACCCATTCAGGAGCATGAAGGTTTTGTTGCTCTGGCACAGTTCCATAAGTGGGAATAATCACCTGGTTCAGTTCCAAGACTAAAATGAAACATAAAAAATTAAAACATTTTTAGCATTTTTGGTGGGTTTTTTATGGGGTTATTGTTTTAATTTTTTTAAATTAATACTTTGTGGAGAAGCCAACTTTTCTCACAGATTTAGTGTTTCAGAAATGGAATGATTGTGTCCCACACTTCAGTTAAAATCAGCAGGTGGCAAGATAGTGAAACACCAGCATGACAAGGTAACGCTAGGAGAGCATTCTGACAGCGATGCATCCCTACAGTGATGCAAACAGCATCCTGTTACTAGTATTTTACTTGTTATTTAGTGTTTCAGAAACCCTATGGACATTGTAGCAGAAGTTTATTTTTCAATGAGTAAGGGAACCAGAATTGGCTTCAGCTGCACAAATCACCCTGACTCATGCAGGCTGTACTTGTCAGGCAAGAAAAAATAACAGTAGCAAATAATTCTGCACAAGGCTTGGAGAGGGCGACTCACAGGCAGTGATACTGTAACATTCACTCAATAACATGTAACCTAAAAACACACCTACAACTTCAGTGTGTATTGATGCCTCAGCTACTCCTCACCCATTTCATCAATACCTGTTAGAAATGCACAGTCTGTAAACTGAGTTGGTTTCCTGAAAAATACAACATAAAGTAAAAATGACTGTGTCATATATGCTACTGCATGAGGGTTTTTTTGGCCACTCTGGGAATACTGGCTAACAAATCAAGCACCTGATAACACACAAGTTTATCCTGATAAAGCTACTGGAAATGAGTTACAGAAGCTCTACAATTGCTGCAAGGTATTCAGTTTTGTTTCTTCACAACTATTTTTGTTTCTTAAGAAGAAGTCAGATAACATCCTGAGGCTGAAGATAACATCAAGTAGCTGAAGGGAGAAGGCTGCTTCCTGCCTATGCATGGCACGCAGGTGGATCCCATCTGTCATTTTTAGATCCTTAAAGCTGAGATGTATCTTAGTTAAGTCTGTCCAGCACTGAGGAAGGGTTATGGGTAATACCAGTATCTCAATGCCAGTGTTGTTTGGAAAGGACAGCCTCAACCTACCAAAAAATACTATAATACTAAAATATCTCCAAACACTAAAATAATCTAATCTATAGTACTTTTAGAATAGCTAAACACCTATTCGATACAAAGCCAGGATGAACACAACTGATATACCTCGGGTTTTTTTGGTTTAGTTTAGCTTTTGTTTGTTTGTTTTGGGGTTTTTTTGGCTTAAAAACTTCACAGTTAGATGGCCAAATTTTCAAGACATTTTAAGAAGCTTTTTGTTTTTCACTGATGATGCTCATTTATCCCAGCTGAAGATATGTCAAAACATTTAGAAAAAGAGCACAACAAGTTTACAAATAAATAGACCTCTCTCATGGCCCCTAAATAGAAAATTCTTTTTTAAATACTCTTTCAGGGAGTTTTGTAGGGATTAGTTTCAGGTGGTTGTCAGTTTCCAGATCTCTGCTCTAGTGATACTGTATGCTCCAGGGAGAAGACAAAAGCAAGTTCATGAATCTTTTCTGAAATATTAGAGCCATAACCCAAAGGTCTGCATGGCTGAATAATCAAGGTTTGTGAGCTCTCAGCAACATTAAGAGCTTCAGAAACATTTCCCAACATTTAAAAAAAGATATGGAAAATGTGGACTAGTGCAACATTCAAATGTCACATGGTGAGACAATAACATGAGGACTCAGAAAACACAAGCACCTCTCAGCAGCTACTGAAAAACTGCTGAATATGTGCATCATTATGGTTTAATGGATTCAGCTTAGACTAGGATTAGAAGGGGAAGTGTATATTCTCAATGTCAGTGTAATAAACATCTCCCTACATTTCCTTCATTCTTTATTCTCCATCTGGACACAAAGATATCCAGATATAAAACATTTCTGAAAGCCCAAAGAAGAAGGAATGTTTCTGCCCACATGTAACAGGCCTAGGGAAATAGAAATACAAGCATCTTGCTTTGAAATATAAACATTTGCTCTGAAATTGTGTGCCATTACACAAAACATGCAGGTGTGGACACAGATATGAAGACTTCCAGCCACTGAACTGCAGCATCAGGAGTTGAAGTGGCCTTTTTGCTAAGTAACCACACCCCCATCATCGTTCCTCTCTAGAAAACCCTTCAGACAGAACTGAAGGTGGAAAAATGGAATTCACAGGAAGAAGAACTCCAGTTCTTCCAAATCCTGATGGATATGGGGCTGGTCAAAAATATTCTTGTGAAATTTGCATGCAAGTACAATTTGCTTCTGCATCAGTGTCTCTGGCTAGAATACCTTCCTCCTGATACGGTGAACGTCATGGAAACTTTATAATTGTATCAATATTTATCATCTCAATATATTTATACTTGAAATACTGCTCAGTGGAGTCCCTGGGTCATTGCCCCTGTGGAAAAACTTATGTAAAAAGGACTTGCCACTCTCATCTCTTATGCGACAATAGCTCAGAACTTCTCTCAAGTTAATTAAAGATTAATTTTCATGTGAAGCCAAAAATACAAAGCCTTGACTCTACCTGAATATGTACTTAGATAAGATTTGTTTTGACAGTGGCTTGCAAGGGCATCTGTGCCAAGATTTTATCTGGAAGAGACCATTCCAGTCTCTCAGAAATACAAAAATGGTACCTGCAAAAACTCAGCTTTGCCAGAAAAAGCTGCACCCACACAAAGTGCTTTTTATACCCCCAAAATAATTTAATTTATTTCTCCTATCTCCCCTCCAGGATTATGATAAAGTCAGTTTTAAGTATGGAGGAAAAAAATTGCAGCACAAAACTTTGGTGCTACACACTAAGAAAAACTTCCTAACAGCAAGACCAGTAGAAGAGAGTGCCTGGGAAGGCAGATGAGGTCACATGAGGTCTTCAACATCCAAGATTATTTAATAAAGATGAATTAAGTATCCTGGAACAATGTAGGCCATGTTGAATCTGGCATCAACTTTACGAGGTTGGCCTAGCTGAGCTTTTGAGGTCCTACCCCCCACACAGTTTCCCTTAAGTCTGGTCACAGTGTTCTCATAGCTATGTCTAAAGGCCACCATGCTGAGATTTTATATTAATAGTTCTGCTTACTTATATCTTCTTCAGAAATGTTATCACTCCTGTTAATCCTTGAGTTACAGTACATCAAGGCTAGATGTTTTTGTTCTCTCTTCCAGCCAAGTAAAGCAAAGGAGGTGCAAGGGAACAAAGAAATCTACTTTGTGCCAGCATACTCTGATTTTAATTGACAGATATATCAAGTTCTGTCTTTAAGCAAGCCAGACAACATATGCTTTTGTCAGAACATTTAACCTAATTTCTTTCTATTGCAGTCATAGTTCTGAGTGTCTGCTCAGTGATTACAGTTGATCTTTGATCTAGTACTCTCAAAACATGCTGTTGTAAAAATTTTAAGTACTGAAAATGTGCAAACTAATCTACAAGAACATCTTGGTGGTATTTCCAGCTGCCTGGAGATTGTTCTTCAGTGCAGGACATTGCACTGAGCTATCAACACCTCACACCTTATCTCAAATATGCCTGTACAGAAGTACTAAGAGGTGTATGTTAATCCCACACTACTTCTCTATAACCTACGTATATTCCGTTCTTTTGGCCAAGCCCTGGAAGATGAATTCTGCTGTTTATTCTACTAGTTATTTCTATATACGAGTTTTCTCTACAGCTTTGATTTCTTACAGGTGAGCCAGAATTTCTGACTGGATTGAATAAAGACCCAAAAAATTTCTTGATAGCCAATGCAAAATGTACAGTCTTTTCAGTAGTTCATTGATATTGACAGTGACATGTTTTTTTTAATAGTTCAGTGACTTCTCATTGAATAATTCAAATTTAAAGGCTTTAATGAACATTACTACAAGCAGTCTTCGCCTATTGCTATAGGTGAGAGGCTATGGCCTTCTGATAGGCATGGAGGCTGCTCTTCCTTTGTAAGAAATAAAAAGAAGAACTAAATACAAAGAATTAAACTTTTCCTTAGGGTCTGAATAGTGAAATAATGGAAGCTGTCCAAAGCACATGCAGTAGGGATGAAACAGGTTTTTTGAATCTGTAAATCAAAAAGGACTGAGAATGAAAAAAAGAGCAGTATCTAGAAGTGAAAAAAGATGCTGTCAAAAAAACATTAACAACAAGAAAACCACAAAAATTTTGGGTAAGCTGATGATTGAAAAGACTACTGGGCTTGACTCTGTAACAAGGACATTGTCAAACATGCCTGAAGATGCCAATCTTTTTGTGACAAAAATATTCTATCTATTTGCTATCATTGATTTCATCTCAAATGAAAATAGTCAGAGGTGAATAAGAGCTGCAGCACTCTTTGGCCTTGTAAATCACCTGCATTAACCCAAATTAATAGGCACCAAATTATTCTGAGAAGTCAAGAAGATTTTACAATACTAAACTCATAGTACTTGGTGCGTAAACCTGTGAGACATTGCCAAGGACGAGATTTCAGCTGTGGCACTGAACATGGTATCTCATGAGCAACCAAGAATGCAAAGCCAGGAAGTGACATCTGGAATGCCCAGGCCTCAGCTGCTTTGCTGTGGAGATCACATCACCTCTCACTTCCCTCAGAGTATTTTGTGAGAGTGCTGACTCTCTCTCGCAGAAGTTTTAAACAGTCTAAGCCCCAAATCCTCTTCTTACAGGGAGAAAAACAAGTTAAAAGAACATTTTGCTCTCCTAAGTACAAAACGGATGTGCTCAAGAACATCTGCTCAGCCCCTCAGTGGGGCTTGCCTGCAGCATGGAGTTCCTCCTTCCCAAAGAGGGAAGTTTACAGCATGGTTACAGAGAATGAGATGTTGCACAGTGCTGGGGCACGGCAGCTGGTCTGCAGCACCTGGCTGCACGCACAGGAAAGCAGGGCAGGAATGGGCAGCAGGCATTTATGGAGGAGAGCCCTGAGCAGATGAGGTTTCACACCCCCATTCAAGCTTCACTCACAGCCCTGCCCTCACATAGCCCTGCCTGAGGCAACAACACTCACTGCACATAGAAATGTGTGAACATTACGTACACAACTAGACACGCTCAGGTTGTTTAGGCCTCAAATAGATGGCAAAGAACATTAGTATAATAACAAAATACCTCATTGACTGGAAAATATCAGGAAATATTTACATGCAGTTTTTATCTGAATCAACACATTTCCTGATACGTTTGACAGCACTGTCACCACATTAGAAAAGAAAAAAGTGATTAATAAAGTCGATGTGTTCTAATGAAAATCAAATGAGGCTCAAAGAAATGGATGGAGTCAGATTGTTCCCATCTGCTGGGATAAACAAGATCCGAAGACTGTGGTCTTTGTCCAGATGCTAATTTTTCCTGACTAGTTGTACTCTGGGCTATGGTCTTTTCTCCATGTACGTATGAGAGCAGACATGATAAATCTAAATTTTCAGTGGTTTCACCTCATTCCACCAAAATACTATCGGTTTGCATTCAGTAGCATTCATTCTGTTAAATTCTGTGATTAGAATGTGTTTAAATTAATTTTATTTCATACCTGCAGACCTCATTTGAAGAATACATGCTACTAAACACCACATTCTTCATTTTCAGAAAAATTATGTATTTGAAATGAAATTGAATTATTTTTATATCAAACCATGCCTTATAACTTATTATTTATAGTTAGTGAGAGATCTACACAGTTGCAATCCATGTGAAAGTCTTGTTCTCTTCTTAGGGTCACCTGCAGTCTTACAGCACATGAGAAAAATGGTGACAATTAGTAATGTTAAAATGTAGTAATGCCAAAATGGCTTTCCAGCTGTCAATAAATTACATACTTTGTGTGCTCACACAGTGCAGATCTGCAGGTATCATCAACCCAAAAACCTAATCTATGCCACATAATAAGAAAAACATTGATTTTCATTTCAGAAGCCCAAGGAAACCTAATAATGAAGCTATAGATGCTGCTGGAGCACAAAGGAAGGGAAATGGCTGTCTTGGAAGATTATTCTTTCTTGTTTGAAAGACTATTTCCATTAAGTTATCTTCTTTTACAGCTGTGCAAACAAAGGATGGGAACATGTGGAATGACTTTCAAAAATAAATGCTCTTTCATGGCTAACCCTAAACAGGAAAACATTCAGTTGGGACTATAATAGAGGGCATTGCAAGTCTGAGTCAGGGTAGTTCACCAGAAATAATAAAGCAAATAGCAGGCAGTTACAAAAACAAGAAGTTTGACTTTGTGAAAATGATTCTGCTGATAACAGTACCTAAATATTTAAGGGACACTGAATCGGAATGCTTGGGGGGCTCAGTAATTGTCAAAGGGTTCTTATATGTTCAGAACTCAAAGTGGGCCAACTGCCCAAAACCTGCAGCAAAAATCCTAAAATAATTCAGTGAGACCTGGATTAGCCCCAGTCTCAGTTTCAAAACCAAAACACTGGGCTAATGATGTTTTAGTTACAATTCTGTGATTTCAGAGTAATCTGCTGAAAAGCCAGTGCTGGCTCCTGTTTCTCTCTGCTACAATGCATGCCAGAACCAACCCGGCTCCATCCAGTATCCATGTCTGACTCCAGCTGACTGTAAATCATTGCGGAAATTCGGTGGCTAATTAGAATAGTCTCAATGCTTTTTCTTAAGTTAAAGAGTTTACCCACATTCAGCTGAAATGGCTGTCAGAAAGAATTATTTTGGCTCTCATCTGTCAATAGGCAATTTAAAGAAAAACAACCTTTGGTTTTAGAATGTATTAACGCATTTACCTCTATAATTTTGAACAATATTTGGTATGATTTTCACTTGTAAACTGATTGTATGCATAGTAAACACATGGATCACTTTGTCAAAGTGTAAAGCAATGGAATAAAGTGTTTAAGTCAGCAGGCTTCAGACTGATAATCTTTTCAGGCATTAATCTCAGTTTGGAATATGGGCTTCAATAATTTTCTCTTCTCCACATATGTCTTTTTATAATCTAGTAAGTAACTTCAATATATTAAAATGATGTAACAAACAAGCCTTCTTAAACTTTTCAATTAAGAAGTTTGCTTTGGTTTAATTATATATGGAATCAGGTACAGAACTACTGTAACGCTGACTGCCAAATAAGCCTGCTTCATGAGTGATTCTGTCACACTCCTATAAACTGAGGCATACATACATGCATATATATTTTCTTTCATTCATTTTTAACAATAATAAAAACATTGTCATTCCTGCTTTCAAAAATGCAATTTCTTAGTTTCTAGAGTTAAGAAAAATAACGACCCCAGTCACATTAAGAACATAAGACATAAGGGATCAGCTGGGTCACTGAATCCAGCAGCAACTTACAGACAAATCTGATTTTTAGTTTTGTTAGAAAGTTTGAAAGAAAAATTTCTTTACTTGGAATAATCTGTTTTAGTCTGCAAAAGGGATCAAGAAGAACGGGCTGCATGTTTTTCCTGTAGCAGTAAATAAAATCCAGGTGGCAAAGGATGAGATACACTAATTTTAAAACCCAAAGGGCATTAAGAGAGATTTCCAAAACATATTAGTCAGATAAAGTTACAGATAAATTCTTGCTGATGTATTCAAAAGTGTCCAAGCAGACTGAGAGTTTTTATCCCAAATTGTATCAAACACAGCAGATGGCCCTTAGTGACCAGAATGAATCAGTCAATTTCATTAATCAATACATCTATTTCATTATTATAATTAATGTTTCCCTTGCTTAATAAATTATTTTAAATGCAGAATGTTTCATAAATGCACTTTTTAAAAGTATACATCATGTTTAAGACTATTAATAAACATGTTTTTCTCTATGGTTTATTAACTCTACTTATCAACAAGAAGTATGTACATAAAAGTTCAGAGTAATTAGCAATCATCTAGTAGATTAGAAAGAAATTATTTAACAATAAATTAAAAATCAAAGCATGAACTGTATACTTGCTGAAATTAATGTGTGTCTGTGGAATTAAAGAAGATATGCAGGGCCCTAAAACAGGATTTGAGAGTAAGAAAAACATTCAGTTCCAGAAGTGCAAATTGAAATGATGACTTTGCAACTGCTGACTAACAGGGATTTCCTGCCTTGCTGTTAGGCAAGGTGGGTATTTCCCTGGGTCTAGCCCTGGTGCTGCCCTCAGAAATGTCATTACACAGTAGAACACGAAGGGTTTACTGTCTCAGCTGCTTTACCAATCAACAAGAAAAACTTCTTTCTCTTAGAAAGCCTTTAAAATAAAAATTCAGGTTACTACATATTACAACCTGTAAATTAAATCAGTAGCTGCAATCATTCCTCTTCGGTTAATACAGCTCTAATAATAGAAACTGGCTTTTAGGGTTCTTCTGAAAAAGAGACATTTATAGACAAATGTGGCAAGTAAGCAGATCAATAAGACTTCAAACTCAGGCTCCTGAACACTGAAATATTCCTGGTTCAAGACTGTTTGTCATTGTAGATCCTCATTTTAAAGGAGGAAATGAGGAAAGGAAAGGACTGGATCCTGGTTTTTCTGTTTCAGAATTTTTTGTGGCTACAAAAAAGTTAAAAGGTACACAGTAATATCATTTGATCTAGCACAGGGGATACCGGCAGATTTTAAGCAAAGGAAATAATTTTTTAGTATAAACTCCACACTGTTATTCTTTTTCTTCAGGACTCTGCCTTCTTTTGTACACTGGATGGGGCTGCAAAGATGATGACTCCAGATTTGGCTAAGTAAAATTGGTCTGTCTAGAGTTTCAACTTATTTTTGCAAAAGACAGATAGCATATAGGTCTGTGGGAAGATTGAAAGGAAGAAAGATTATCTGTTTGTCAAAGAATTTGCATACAGCCTTGGAGAAGTGGCCTGTGTCCCAGCCTCAGGATCTAATACACAAGGCACTGAGCAATCTGCTCGAACAAGGTTTGGCCCAGCTTTTCCCAGCAGAGTTTTCAAGCTAACTGCCCAGGGTGCTACTGCCAGGGAGCTCAGCACTTCTACAGCACAGCTGGGCATTTGTCATCAAGAGAGACGATTTACAAGTGCATGTAGTGACAAGACAAGGGGAATGGCTTCAAACTGAAAGAGATGTCTAGATACATATTAGAAAAAATCCTGTGCTGTGAAGGTGGTGAGGCACTGGAACAGGTTCCCCAGAGAAGCTGTGGATGTCCCATCCCTGGTTGCGTTGTAGACCAAGCTGGATGGAGCTCTGAGCAACCTGGTCCAGTGGATGATGTCCCTGCCCATGGCAGAGGGGTTGCAACAAGATGATCTTTAAGGTTCCTTCCAATCCAAACAGTTCTATCATGATTCTGTGATGAAGTATGGTGTGGTATTTGTAATAGCAAAATTGGGAAATGCTCTTATTTCTGAAAAATGTGTCCCAAAACTTTTGTCATTGGTGGGCATTTTTTAGACAACTGTGTAAGTAAAGCAGGGAGTTTATATCAGCTATATAACCCAGAATGGGATTAAAAACTGACTGTACAAAAGTGGTTGAAAATGAATTATTTTCTTGTGGCCCTGCAGAAGATGCACTCTAGGGATGCCTGCCAGTGCAATCTTGATCTCCCTGTTCAGCATCTTGTGTTTGCACAACCCATTCAGAAGTGTTTTACCTTCCCCACATTTCAGTAATCACTTCAGAAAAGAGCCTGGGTTCTTAAAACTCCACGTGTCCCTAAAAACGGGAGTTAGGCAACCTGACACTCACATCCCTCTTGGATATAGTGTTCAGATAGCAGCAAAAGCAGCAAGGATGAAAGGAATGAAAATGTTCTGTGCAATGGATAATTTGAGTTAAACAGGACCTGGAGCCGTGCTCTTAATGATGAAGATAAAAAGAAATCTGCAATTCCTATCAGTTTAGTGAATGAGGCAGTGGACTTAAGAGAAAAAAGGAACAATGATTGTGTACGTAAAAACTGCAACTTGCATTTAAACAAATGGCAGGAAAATGGAAGTTGCCTGGGCAATGTTAATGCTGACACTGCCTGATTTCTAAGTGCTCCAGTTCATAACCTTAATGTTAACATTTTCTAGTCATAATATATTATTAGCTGCAACCAATTAGGAATGCTATGGCTCCTGCTGGTAACCAGTAAAATTTGCATTTAAATATGGAGAAAGATTACTGCTGGCTATACTGTATTATTTAATTATACAGTCAGTTTAGAAATGAAATTATATCTAAAGCATTTGAGTGATTCCCTAGAGGAGAAACGATGTAACAATTATTACTGCAATTGGCATGAGGAAACTTTGCTGAAAGTCTAGAATTTCACCTAATCAGGCAATTTGATTAGTGGTCCATATGTAGGAGCACTCTGTGCTGCCGCAGAGTAATCTCAAAATGGACTGCAAGAAAAGAAATCGTAGTAACTGTAGACACTTTTTGTCATGGATCAAATTTATTAAGTTTTAAAAGTCAGTTCAGAATAATGTAATTAGTGTAAATTCAGTATCATGATGGAAAAAACCACAACCAACCAGTGCAATTGTTTTAGCTTATTACCATCGCTATGAATGCAAATTCTGCCTTCTGCTGAAAATTCAGCTCATGATGCCCAGCAACTACAGGTGGGCAAGGTCTGACAGTTTCATGCCAGACAGCCGTGGTTTTGAAGACACAGAGGTTTCTAAATCACTTTCTGGGAAAATTAGTATTAACAAGAAGGATGCATGTGTGCACATGGCTTCCTAGTAAGAGTAGTGTGGACTGGCTGATGGAAAATAGGAATACACTCCCTCTGCCCAGCACTGAAAATTCCACTCTTCAACTAAAGTTAAAAAATAAATGCATATGAAAATACCAACTCAACAAATTTATACACAAATACATTTGGAAAACATGGAAGCAATAAAAGCAAACTCTGGAGAGAACACAAAAATCTTTCCCTGGACTTGGAGAATGCAGAAGCAGAATGATGTAAGATCCCAACAGCCATTACAGTCCTCTAACAAGACAAGAATGGGAAAAATAAAGTAGATTCCTCTGGAGAGAGAATGACATGCTGAAGGTCCTCATCATTTCAGTTACTGGTGAAGAGCCCCCAGGTTAGGTGACTGAATGCACAGGTCAGGCACCGCACATTTAGCAGATCAAGCCTTGATCTTAGCCAGGGTTGAAAATGCAATTAGCTTTCCAAGGTAATGCCACCATCAAGCCACGCCTTTGGCTGCAATCAGCCTCTGGCTGGTATGGGTGGTCTGTCATCTACCTTGTCAGCCCAGCTGGTGACTTGTCCTTTCTTGTCACATGGGGAGGGGAACACACTGCTGCCTTGTGGTCATTCAGCCACAGGGCCTAGCACTAATCCTGGGTTTGTCCTTGGGCAGAATGCCTGCTCCCAGTCCCCAGCTTTATGTTATGGGGGGTCAGTGGCCAACAGCTTGCCTTCTGTGCAGGTCCTTACCGTGCCTTTTCACCAGTGACTGAACACTAAGGCTGTTCACTAGTTTTATACAAGGTGAGTGGTCCAGCCTTCTGGCCTGAAGAGAATCCAATGGTGCTTTGCATCAAAACCACCATTCAGTGTTCTGAAGTGTAAGATGAGGGCACAGAGGCAGGGAAGCGCCAACCATGCAATCAGACAGAAGCAGTATATATTTTTTTAGATCATCTTAAATGCTTTTGAGCCCGCAAACGCTTCTTATACTTCCCGGCTCTGGGATGAGTGAGGAGAAGCAAGTTTTTAATCACCTCCTTTCTATGAGGTGGCACATTAGAAATATTCTCAGATATATTACATAGTACTACAAGCTCTGAGGGGAGCCCCGGTGGTGTAGTGGTTAAGGATACGGCACAGTAATTGCCGGGACCCGGGTTCGATTCCCGGCCAGGCTGCTCCCCGGGCAGGCAGAGCTCGTTAGCCCTGCAAGGGGGCAATCCGCCTACGTCCTGAGGAGGACCTCAGCTGCCACTGTCCAAGACTCGCCTTGGCCCGGCAGATTGAACCTCGGGATTAAAGGGTGGNGATACCTGAGAAAATATACGAACAGTGTTGCTCATGGGACAGTGAGAGCTTTTTGATTGCTTGAAGTGCAGTAATGTTATCTATTTTAAGATAGATACTTGATAGTATCAGGTATCAGGTATCTATCTTAAGATTTGTGCTTATAAGATACCTATATAGAAGGACTATTTCCTGAGTAGTATCATACTTCAGATTTCAGTATGGTCACCCACCACCATTGTGAACAGGTCTTTCAGTAGACAATGAGTAGGAGCAGAGGGGCAGCTTTAGACCCAGAAAAGTAATCACATGATAATCTGGCATAAAGTGTCATTTCTAGATTTCTCTAGCCATTGTTGCCCCTTCATAGAAGATTATCCCAGCTCAATCCCAGATTGAGCAAATTCTATCTATGAACTTATCAGGAAAGAGTACCAATGAATCTAAAAGTACAAGTCTCCTTTTTCTTGGCACAGAGAATAGAAATATGTGAAATCGGTATTTTGACGTATCTCAGGAGGGAGATAACAGAATTCAGGACTATAGTCTAACGATGCTTAGATAATCTTAGATACCATTCAGCTATAACAAAATGAAGCAACAAGAACAATAGAGAGGAAAAACCCAAATCCTTGTTTCCTCCTATCTCACCTACGTCACAATGTAATTCCATGAAATCTTAAAAAAAGCCCCCAGAAGAGGAAATGCAAGCTTTGTGTTGGAAAGTATGGAAAGACATTTTACTTTGGTGTCTATAAAGAAACCTGCTAAACTGTTTTATGATGTTATGAACATACCAGATGGCAGTAACACAGCAACCACAGGGTTTGCTCATTTTGTACAACATTATAGATCTCCATGAGAGTACAACCAGTGCTGAGAGACCCAGTGATAGCCCCCTTCACAAATTCATTTCCACTGAGATTCTAATCCATTTCATCAAAACTGTGGAAGTGAGAAAATGTAAAATATATGAAATAAAACCAAAATCCAACCAGTAGGCTCTGGAGAGGTTTTTTTTTAATTTAAGCTGAGATAAGAATGCTTACGCATCTAGTTATAACAGTAGGAAAAATGCAAGTGTGATGGGCTGTTAGGAGGTTAGTCATTACTCCTTGATATCAGTATGCTGAGATTTGTTCTGTTTGTGAAAAGGAGATCACAGTGGCTTTACAGAAGATTCCATTTTTTGTGCCAAAGGTAAGAAAAATGACCTTTCAAAATGTGTGAATGAAGCTCCTAGACTGTAAGACTAGAAGGTACCAGTGAGGTCATCCACTCTGATCCCTGAACACAAAGTAGAGGATTTTACCTCCAGATTTTCATTTAGTTTACTATCTGCAAATTGGAGCAATACAGAAACATGAAATCACTGAAAGACTCCTCTATCCCTGCTAGCTCCAGCTTGGCACTTCAGCTGTGCAGTCTGGACCTGAAGAGCATCCTATGTCACTTGTGAGAGACATTTCTCTTCTGCATGAGCCAGATCTGTTCATATGGACTTAAACTTGGCATTCTGAACACCAAGAGAATGACCGGCCCTAAAGGTGACACAAGAAATGGTGAAGACAATAGCGACGGATATGGAAAAGAACTGAAAGACTCATCACTGAAAGCAAACAGGATTTCTCTGAAGTTTATTTTTGCATGCAAGGTGTTCCTAAGGAACATCCGGATGAGATGAATGGTTAATGGGTTTGTTCAGTGAACTGCACACAGTGAGAGATGCAGAAGCTCTTCTGATGGACACATTTGATCTTAGAGCACAGGATAAACATCTATCCCCAACGCATTTCATTAAACTCTCCTCCATTCAGAGGAAACAAAAATAAAGACAACAATACACCAAATCACAACTGATAAATGACATATTATTATTTATGCTTTCATCATGAATAACTCTGGAAAATAAACAACTGAAAAAAAAACCCACACTGAAAAATACCTGCTGAACAGCTACTACCCCCAGTCTCTGGGGACTTAGATTGCAACATTTACATACATAAACAAATTCACGGATGCCGCTTGGATCCACTTATCTCAAAAGGACCATTCTCATGTTTGTCTCCTCACTTTTGGCTTGTAATCCTTCCCTACATGGACTGGAACATAGGAGCAGCAGCCTGCTACCTCAGAAGCTGTTGTGTGAGAACTATAGGAGCAGGCTGCAGGTAGTCCTGTAAAAACCAGGCTACCACAGCCTGAGACAAGTATGTTAAACAGTGGCAATGTAACAGCTGTCAGAAGCTTGAGTACAAACTTGAGCCCAAACTCCATAAAATATCATTGTTTTTATGTTTTCTTTCCCTGAGTAATTTCAGAGGAGTTGGTAAGATCTGATCTAAATCATTTCTGTTAAAAGACAGTATTGCTGATATTTTAAGAAGTAGAAGGGATGAAACCAAGAAGGAGCACAAGCTGTTTATTAGTTTTGTGCGAACGCTCTCCCTCCCCTGCCTAGGTCTCACACACACCCAGAACCTGGCCTGATAAACATGCATATACTCTGAAGGCTGACTTGCTGTAGGACTGTGATGGAATGCTTTGGAGGGGACTGTAGAGTTTGGCCTCTGGTAAAAAATCTGATAAGCTGCTTTTATACCTCCTCCACTGCTGAAGGTCCCTGAGGCCTTCTTGAATAGCAGGGTGTTTTCTTCATTGCTTAAAATAATGTGATTTATTTTTGCTTGTTTGTTTTTTATCCCAGATCAACACAAATCAGCTGTCTTTAGGCAGGAAATATAAAGAAGACAAGCCACTTCTGCTTTTGTCATGAGACAGATTTGCCAAGATCAACCTCAAGAATACTGTCAAAATAACTACCCCTTTACAGAGGGAATGAGCAGAGCCTGCCTTCCGTGGGCTTACAGGAGGGCAGCCCACACACAGCAGCTGCCCCAAGCTCCAAACCCAGGTTTCTCAGCAGCCAGGCTGATCCCTTGGTGTTGCCCACAAATGCCAAGTCTCCAGGCAGCAGCTATGGAGCCTTTTCGTTGGGAGCTGATTAACCCAATTGTAATTGCAGATGGCTGTTTGGTCAGACTTCAATGCCTATGGATCAATGAGCTATCTAATTAGAAATCTTGAGATATATTTATAAAATTCTACCCACTGCTATTAAATTTACACATCTCAAAGGAGATATATTTGAATTTCTGTAATGAGATTCTCAGCATGTTTGCTTTAAAGTATTTCCTGCACTCAGCTGTTATACATTGTGTTTACAGGAGGGTCCCAAAAAGATACTTTAAATTACTTTAAAAACAAATATTAATTTTAAAGTCAAAACCTAGAGTCACTTTTTAACTTGTGTGTAGGTGCAAAGACTCCTGCCTGCAAGCATTCTTGGTGTTGGACCCAGAGTTTAGAAACAAACTGTACTTTTGTTTCCTAATCAGGAAATACTTTGTAGGTTTAATAATTGAAGGACTCTTCAGATTTTACTGTGGTGACCAGTGACAGAACCCAAGGGAATGGCCTGAAGTTGTGCCAGGGGAGATTTAGGTTGGATATTAGGAAAATGTTTTTCACCCAGAGGGTGGTTGGACACTGGAACAGGCTCCACAGGGAAGTGGTCACATCACCAAGCCTGGTAGAGTCCATTTCAACAATGGTCTCAGGCTCATGGTGTGATTCCTGGGGCTGTCCTCTGCAGGGCTAAGAGCTGGACTCAATAGATCTTGTGGAGCCCTTCCAAATCAGCTTGTTCTGTGATTCTGTGATAAAAGAACTTTGCTTTCTTGCAAATTCCAATAAACTTACAAAAACATCTGGAGCTCTACTTGGCTGGACTGCATTGCCCTTGAAGCTTTTTCTCTCCTCATTTGGTCACTGGCAAGGAACAAGTCAAAAAATATAATCCAGCATTGACTCTTCTATTCTTCAAGTCTTTTTTTTTTTTAAACTTATGTGTATAAATCTTATCAAATATGGTAGGAACTATTGCTGGGTTGTGTGTTAAGCACTGCTATCAGTTTCTAGATTAAATTGTGCTTTAGTGTAAAATTCTTTCCTGTGTTTTATAGACAGCAGAATAATTAAATGAATTTAATTATTTTTCCTTGAATAAATCAACATATACCGAGATGATGAAAGATTTAATAGAAATATTCCCTCCATTAGAGACTAATTCTGTTTTTTCTACATTATTTACAAAAATAATGCTGTTCCCACTCTCGCCAAAGGGACTGCACTCAGGGGTAAAGTGTGCCTTTCCTGGCCTCATCATTAATGCCTGTAAAAACACCATTAGACTACTTACAGAATAAACACATGAAAAAGAACACAAATAACCTTACTAATATTGCACACAAACTAATAAAACTCTCTGTCACTGCTAGAGCCCTCTGGATTATCATCTCAGCCTTGTTACTTTCTCTAACTGCTGTGCCAAACATACAGCAGTGGAATTTTTTTTTGTAAATAACTAATTGTATAAAGATAGTATTTTTTTTTCCTGCTGGATAAATTACCAATGAACACATTGTAATTTTTATTATTTATTAAATATATGCATGAAAATGCCACAGATCAATTATTTCAATTCACTGCACTCATAGCTTTATTATCTCAGTCCCTTCTGTAGTTCATTTTCCTGATGACCTCAACTGGAAGAATCTTTATGCCACTGCTTAATGAGTTCCTGATCAGATAGGCAAACAGAATCAGATGCACAGAATCACAGAATGGCCTGGGTCAGAAGGAACCTTAAAGATCATCTGGTTCCCAACCCCCCTGCCACGGACAGGGACACCTTCCACCAGCCAGGTTGCACCAAGTTCCACCCAGCCCGGCCTTGTACACTCCCAGGGATGGGATATCCACAGCTCCTCTGGGGAACTTGCTCCAGTGCTGCACCACCCTCACAGTAAACAATTGCTTCTTAATAGCTGCACTGGCCAGCCCTCCCCTTGTGAACACTGTAGACAGATCTTCCTCTTTCACTTTTAATTACTTTCTTTCTTAGTCTGTACACAGAACTCGATATGTTTTGCCTTCCCTTCCATTTCCTTACAATTTTCATTTCTTCAATGCTTCTTATTTTGTGAGAACCTCCAGTGAAGACCCTGGTTTGTGCTACATGAGTCCCTCCACTGATCTAAGATCAAGTCTGGTGCTTATCTCAGGCTTTCTCTAATGACAGTAACAGACCACAGCTTCTCCACATTACAGCAGGACGTGGCTCCTCCACTATGTTAGCATACCCTTGGATTGCTAATATCAGTTCTCAGCACCTACAGGAGGGTTGCTACACCACCAATATTTTATAATCACTTCTCATACTTTACAACCTGATCTGCAATCCAGATGACTTTTTTTAGTTACTATTCCTCTCACAAAGGAAGGAAGGAATCCACGATATTTCAACTGAAAAGTCACTAATCTCATCCCCTTCTCCTGACACAAGTCCATTACATCACCACACCACAGGAGGTGAGGGGCATCTCAGCACAAGCACTTCGTGCTCCCACTCTTCTTAGTGAAGATTCCTTATCTGACTGTAATTTCCCAGAATAGTAATGGTTGAAGGACAGGTCACGGGTCTCTGCTGTAGCCATGGAAAAAGAACTAAGATCTTTCAATCTGAAGAGAAGGCTCTGAGGAAACCTTATTGTATCATTTTAGTACTAACTGGGGGCCTGTGAGAAAGATGGGGACAGGTTTTTTAGTAGCTCCTTTGGAGACAGGACAAGGAGTGATGGTTTTAGGGTAAAAGAGGGTAGACTTGGTCTACATATAAGGAACAAGTTTTTTAAAATGTGGTTGGTGACACACTGGAACAGGCTGTCCAGAGAGGTGGTTGATGCTCCATCCTTGGAAATATTAAATATTGGCCCCTTGGATGGGGCCCTGAGCAACCTGATCTAGTTGAAAATGCGGCTTATGACAGCGAGGTTGGATTGGATGAGCTTTAAAGGTCCTTCCAACCCAAACCATTTTGTGATTCTGTGATCTTCCTCCATCCATGCTAGAAGCCTGCAGGACAGACACACACACCATGGGCACTCAAGTTTTCCAGGCATTTAGCCTGCAGCACCAGCTGGTCTCAAAAAGCACTGAACACAAAAGAGGCAGTAGCTGTTTCCTGCTGCAGAACACTGCTGCACAGCTCATTCTGATGACTGTACCGTAAGCAGTTTCCTATGCAAATATTTAATGTCCCGTGATAAATAGTATCTAAAAAATGCTGGAGAACTTGACTAACCAGATTAATGGGGCCAGAGGAAATCCATCTACAAAAAAATGAAAGGAAGGGAAACTGTAAAAGCAAAGCAAAATCTGCTGTTGGTGGCAGTTCTTAGAAAACTTTAATTTTCAGTTGTGTCTAAACAATATTGATGAATGGTGATTTAGATGGAAATTATTTAATATCAAAACTAAATTGAAGGACCTTTATACAATATTTTGAAACTAAGCTGCTGTGTCTACCACGAGGCACAAAAACAAAGGAATGCTTATGGTCCAGCAGACTTGTAACTACACTTCTTAAAGTTCGGTTTGCATTTCAATATATTTTATTAGTTTTCCAGTTTGAATCTGGCCCTCATTAAGGATGCTTCAGGAGCTCACTTCTCAAGTCCATGCAGGGAACCATGCCTGTATGTCTACTGCTGTTATCAAATGCTTGAGAATGGGGTAGGTAAGAAGAGACTAATTTCATTGAATCAAGCAAAAATATATTTCAGATGTCTGTATATTCCCTTGGGATGCAATCAAGACACTTCTGTCACAAAGCCTTCAGAGACATGTAGGATGCCTGAGTAAATTGTGAGGGGTGGGAAAGACAAAAGGTCTATGCTCAGATATTTGCATTCTTAGACTGACTACCAAATGCAGTCTATTGTTTGGTGACAGTGTGTATGACTGCCAGTTTTCATTTACCACAGACACCAGCACTAAGAAGATAAAGTGTACAGCATCCTTCTCTGCAGCTTTGCATTCCTACCACACCGACACTGAGACTCCCCAATGAAAGATAAGGCCAGAACGCCAAGAAGACTTAGCCTGATGCTGTGAGGTAGTTGTGGGTGGGAACACTTCTTTTGGTAGCCAAACCAATTTGTGCTGCTTCACATGTTTGTGACATTACAGCCTCCAGTTTTCATTTCAAGTTCCAGATCCATCAGACTTTAAACATAACACAGAGAGTAGCAATGTTCAAGCGGTCTCTCCTCGCTGCCAGTGCAGCAGATGAGCACACTCTCCTCAGAGGTAAGGCTGTTCCACCCACACTCGCACTAACCCTGAGTTTGAATTGAAAACCCCTAAAAATTGCAGCTGATATTAGGCCATAGTGAATATTTTTTAAATTTCATATTAAAATATATATATCAAATATCAGTTTAATAATATATATTCTGTACAGCAGTATTTCAGATTGTTAGAAAGGACCATGTCAAAGACACGCACTGTAGCACCAGTGACAGTCCAGTTAAAACAATCTGATTTTTTCTATTTATCAGGATACAGAGCTCAGCACTTGCATCATATTTCTCTCCTTATCTTTGTTTCCTCAACATAAGAAGGGCACACAAACCAACCCATGGAACCTTCTTCAGTGCTGTCCTCCTTGACATTCACACTCTGTTAAATGTATTATCTTGTTAAACACGCAACTGCAGCAGTTACATATGCTTAAGGCCTGAAGCACCTTTTCTAAAGGTTTTCTCATGTCAAGCACACAATATTTAGTTTTATTATTTGTGCATTATGTAAAAAGCACAGCAATCAGCAGCTCCTTTTCCTGGCTACCCCACTCAATCCCAAACTTAGGCTAATGCTACTTTATTTGACTTTTTTAGAAGATATAAGACTATTTAATTTATGCTATGCAAAACAAAAGCACCCTTCTGTTTGTTTCTTTTTTTTAAATCATAGCAGAAAACATCCATTTTAGTATCAGATTCCCCTTAGGGTTTGCCACATTCCTAGTGGCAAACTATACATTAAGAGCATAGCATGCAACCCATCATTTCCTAGGAACTGGCAGGTATGAGGAAATACCAGGATGAAGTGATTTAAATGATAACAACTTTATTGAATGACATAAATGATAACAACTTTATGGACAACACAAAGCTGGGGGGAGTGGCTGACACCCCAGAGGTCTGTGCAGCCCTTCAGAAGGATCTCAACAGGTTGGACATATGGACAAAGAAGAACTGCCTGAAATTCAAAAAGCAAATGCAGGGTCCTGCTTCTGGGGAGGAATAACCCCATGCACCAGCACAGGTTGGGGCTGACCTGCTGGGAAGTAGCTCTGTGGAGAAGGGCCTGGAGGTCCTGGTGGACAACAAGCTGTCCATGAGCCAGCAGTGTGACCTTGTGGACAAGAAGGCCAATGGAATCCTGGGCTGCATTAGGAAGAGCATTGCCAACAAGTCAAGGGAGGTGATCCTGCCCCTCTACTCAGCCCTGGTGAGGCCACATCTGGAGTGCTGTGCCCAGTTCTGGGCTCCTCAGGACAAGAGAGACGTGGAGCTCTGGAGTGGGTCCCAGAGAGGGTGACAAAAGATACGTAAGGGACAGAAGTATCTCTCTTACAGGTTGAGGGAGCTGGACCTATTCAGCCTCAAGAAGAGATGACTGAGGGGTGACCTCACCAATGTCTACAAGTATCTGAAGGGAAGGTGACAAAAGGAGGGAGCCAGGCTCTCCTTGGTGGTGCCAAGCAATAGGACAAGAGGCAATGGGCAGAAACTGAGGCACAGGGAGTTCCACCTGAACATGAGGAAGAACTTCTTTACTGTGCAGGTGACCACGCACTGGAACAGATTACTCTGAGAGGTTGTGGAGTCTCCCTCACTGGAGATATTCAAGAACTGTCTGGATACAATCCTGTGCCATGTGCTTCAGGATGACTCTGCTTGTGCAGAGAGGTTGGATCAATGACCCAGTGTGGTCCCTTCCAATCTTACTCATTCTATGTTTTTGAGAAATTTCCAGGCATATAGTAACAGATCTTATTAATAATTCTTCTCTAATTACTCTTGAAAGGTCCTTTCGTGTGGAAACACAACATCTGTTACAGCATGTGTACATCTTCCATTCCATGTCTCTGGTCTCTTCAAATTCAAGCTCTCTATTTGCACTTTGATATACCGCAAAAAGCACAAATCAACTGATATTAGGACAGTTTTTTGTGAGCTTTTGATTGCATTACTTTCAGTAACTGCAACACTACAGACCCGCTGAAGTTCTGTACCATGTAACAAAATTTTGGCTTTTTCCTATATATTGATTTGAATGACTTTTTTTTTTACAAATGATAATGCTTAAAAAGTAATTTTAAAAAATCTGAAGTTGCTGAGCATAAAAGAGTAGAGTATTTTCCCTCTTAAAGGAACTTGTGGCTTGTGTAAGAATAGGAAAAATTTTAGGGAATGACTTGTGATAAATATCCAGCATAAAATTTATTACTTAATAACCAGGAAAAGAAACAAAATGATTACTATAAAGTTGTGCAAATTGCACAAGCTGATAGTCACAGAGAAGTCCTACGGTTTGTAGACTTGCCTGTAAAATGCACTCATATGCTTCATACAGGTAAATTCAAAATATAGGAACAAATAATACTTTCAAAGCACAGGAAGTTTTTCAGGGACAACTGGGAATTCAGGTATGGTAAAAACCTTTTAAAATAGATTAAAATTGGGTACATTTGTGAAGATTGTAAGTTTCCTAAATTCCTGCCTGATTCTCTGATCTTCTCCAGAATTTATGAATTATAAATAGCTGCAAACTGATAATTATATTGTAATTAAATATTTATATTCTTACCATTTGTTTTTTAGTAGTTTTGCAGAAAAATCATTAAATTAGCATTAAAAAGTGTGTGGTACCAGCAGTGTACTTTCAAATGGAACCATACTTGGTGGCAAGGTTGATGTCACTGTGTGGCTTGGATAGTGTACTCATCTGTGGCCTGGATTCTGTGAAAGCAAAGTGTCAAAAATCCAGGAGATAAAATTACTGAAGTATGAGGAGATGAAGAAATGCAGATAAACCATCTGTGTAACAAATAGAAGAGAAAGGACATGAAGGCATGAAAAGCAGTTTAGATGTTGACCAGTGTTTCCCGGATATGTGCAAGTCCCAGCTCACCAGGAAGAGTCTCTCACTGCCCCAATAGTAACTCAGAATAAATGAGACCATGTGTCTGCATTCCTGCTTGTTCCTGCAGGCATGTACACACACAAGATGGACATGCATGAGAACGGTGTCACAAACAGAACACAAGGAGCAGAAATTCTTTATTCTCAGCTCATCAGACAGGTCATTGCCATCCTCAGAAGAGTGGGGAATTGCAATGTGCCCCAATCATTTTTAGGCTGATTGCAAGTCTGAGAAGCAAAAGAGAAGAAAACCAGGTGCAAAAAGAGAGGACTGGGGCAGTTTTACTCATTGCTGTAGGTAGACTGAAAAGGAAGAAAGCGTCCTTTCAGAAACAGGCTACATTTTTAAAAAATTGGCTATATAGTCATATAAAGTCTTGCACGTTAAAAAAATTATTAGATCTGGCCCCTGCACCTACTGCACCTTTGAAATTTACCAAAGGTGGGAATTTTATTTAATAAATTGTAGGACAAAGCCACACTTCTCAAAAAAAAAAAAAAGAAGAATTTAACTGTTCAGTCTTTCCATTGCCTTTAGAAGACTTTTGCAGAGAATTGCCCATTTCACAGCACCATGAAAGCAAACAGGAATTATTAGGAGGACACTCCAAATTATTGGTATGGTATATGTTCATATTAGAGTACAGTATATGATATCAATAATATTTGTAGGGTCATACAAGAAACATCAAGTTAAGGAAGCTATTGAATAGGAAAAATTAAAGCTCTAGGCAGCTAGCATGACTAAATGCAGTACACGCCATGAGGAAACGAGCAGAGAACAGAACAGTGAGCAAAAGTAATGAGGTGAAGAATAGCTATGCCTACTTTACACCATTTGGATTTCAACATTACCCCTTAGGGCAGGGTTCCAGTTGTACAGTGGGCTGAACAAAACTGGTTATTTTAGGCTGTGACTCCACAAATCATGTTGTTTGAATAAACCAGTACTGTTGTACATTTTTATTGTAGTTGCTAAAAATAAGTCCTGAAAAACAGCAGGAAAGTCTTTTCAGAAAGTAGAGCTGGAATTCTCCCTGAATCCTCATCAGCATATCTACATTGTGTAAGAAGAGAAAAGTTGACATATGAACATCCTTTTCTTGGTCATCTATAAAGCATGGTCTGGTCATTATTGCAGCAGTGTCAAAAGATGGGAAGATGTTCGCTCAAGGCTCAAAGACAACTAGGATATACCAGGACATTTTGAGTGTCCAGACCACAAAGAATAAGCAAGTTGCTAACATATCCCTATGCAGACAAAAGTATTTCTTGTGTGGTGGTTAGTCAGGATGGATGCCTCTGGATATTGTCTGCATAAGTTAATTTTTCTGGAAAGTATACTCAAATGAAAATGTTGCCCATCTTGTTTAAGCACTGGAAAGAAAACATTTCAACTTGTCAAAAAGTCTAACCTTAGGACAAGGCTTTCTTCCCTAAACACAACTCTGACCCAAACAATTAATTTCAAAGCTCTGTAGGACAGGCAGAGCAGCTCTGGTACCTCCGTGTGGACTGGGACTCTTGAGCACAGTTCTTTCTCTGGACGCCTGCCTAATACTGCTTCTGACATGAGTGGTTTGCTAGCCATCAGCATGGATAACCAAAACCAGCTGTATGCCAAAATGAGAGAGATCATTCCCTTTAGATGCCATGAATACAAACTTCAATACTGCATAATAATGTTTTTCTGATGAGCTATAAACACTTTGGATTGATCCTGAATAGAACTGGAAAGAGTTCAGAAATCCTGCTTATTTCCTGAACGAGGGATGGTGTCCTTGCAAAAAAATGCAGATGCAAGTGGTACAATAAAAATAGAGATAAATGGATGATTTACAAGTTTGTCAGACTTGTAAATTAAACTTGTAATCACAGCTAATATAAAAACCTTAAGACAGTTACACATGCATTTTGCAAGTCAGAGTAGCAAATGTGACAAAGCCAGGTGCTGTGTAACAGCCTTTGCATAACAACTCATTAAATCATCAGTGCACAATTTTTAGGCAATTTTGCCACATAGCATGAGTTGTTCCAAACTGTATCCAGTATATGAAGCTCATGATTGGCTGGCTCTGAGAGCTGAACTTTCCCCAAACTGGATAAAGAGTTATGAATAGGAAACAATTTGGTTGTTCTCTGAGGTGAAGAATGGAAAAGACAGCTGTTGATTAATGCATTGCAGTGCTGATCCACCCTTTAAATTCAGGGAGTGGAGTCAAACAGTACCTTTGCCTCACTTCATATGGAAAATTGAATTTGTCTTTGGACTATTACTGTAAGCCAAGGGATACTCCCATTTGAAACAAAGGCTAATAAAGTTGGAGGAAAGACATTCCCTGCTTTCCACAGACATTGGGTGAGGCTCAAATTTCATGCACTTACGGAGTGAGCTAACTGAATAAATAATATGTGTGGCAGGCTGTATTTACCATTATTAAGGAATAGTATTTCAAGGCAATTAGAGTATTAGAGAGAGTTAATGTCACTAGAATTTTTTACAAATGAAGAAATTCAGACCCAGTATTTAAAAGTCATCAAAATTATGTGCTTTTCCATGAAAACATTCACAACCTTTTGAACAATAATGAGCACAAACCCTTTTTATTTATAAAATTTATATATAGAGATCCATCTTCTACTTGCTTGTCTAACTGACTTTTGCCTGCATTCCTTATTTGTTAGATTTATTTTAACAAGTTACCTAGAAATAAAAGACTTCAGAATATCTTGGCTACTGCAGCTGAAAAACAGCTTCTGAACTGAAGTAAATCTGTGTCTCCTCAATGAAATGAGCACACCCCTTCAGTCTGAATCAACTGAGAAACAACGCTTTTTGGGCTGTTTTCTTGAAATACTTTAATAGAATTCATTCCCACAGTAAATACAACATCATTGTCCTGGGCTACTGGCGTTGGAACAAAACTAACATACATTTGGAATTTAAAACTCTCTGTCCATTTTACTGTCTGCTTTTCTGGCAGACACAATGTGCCTTTTTTTTTCCCCCAGCAAAATTACGATCTTTCTTTGCTTTGCCAATTTTCCCCTTACATTTTACTTTGTTTTGTTGATTTGTTGTTTCTTGGGGGGAGGAGTTGTGTCACTGAAAGTGGGTAGGTTTAGATTAGATATTAGGAAAAAATTCTTTACTGTGAGGTTGGTGAGGCACTGGAAGAGGCTGCCCAGAGAAGCTGTGGGTGCCCCATCCCCGGTTGTGTTTGAGACCAGGTTGGATGGAGCTATGAGCAATCTGGTCAGCTGGAAGGTGTTCCTGCCCATCCCAGATGTGCTGGAACTGGATGATCTTCAAGGTCCCTCCATCCCAAGCCGTTCTGTGATTACCCTTCTCTTTAGCTGGGCTGTCCAGCTAAGGCACGCCGGTTAGGCAGTACGGGGAGAGAAGGGATGCTGCGAGCGCCGGGGTGTGCGGAGGCGATCTCATGTTTGCATTTTCCCAAGGACCAAGGCACCGGGGCACGGGTTGTGCCCGTGCTGGGAGATCACTGCGACACCAAAGGTCTCCAGCATCGCACTTACTGCAAAGTGCTGCTTCTGCCCCATCTCACGCGTTTCCTTCCCGTCAGAGGGAAAGGAATGGGCAAAGTTTTCGCTTCTCTCCCACTGACCCTTGCGATGCTACGGAAGCAGGACCATGGCCACGGCGCTCCATGAGGCAACCACACCTGGCACACACCCGCCAGCACGGACAGAGACATCCCGTATTTTCCAGGGAAAAATCATGGGTAGTTCCAGCGGAAGGAGGTGAGCGGCGGTGCGGGCTCCCTGTCTGCCAGGGGCTCCCTGCCCCGGCCGGCCACAGCCCGGGCGCGGCGCCGCCAGGTGCGCTCCCAGCCCTTCGCACCGGCCCCAGCACGGCCTTC